>OX596263.1:1409285-2009285 GCA_951394255.1 Polyploca ridens
GGCAATTAATTATGCATAACCAAAATGCATTATGCTTATCATAATACTGTTTGATTTACATCCATTAAATCTTATAACAGTCGTAAAGGTTTGCCGATATGACAAGGTCATCAGAAATGTGAAGTCAAATGCTAACGCTAGCAACATTTTCAAAAATGCTAATTGCTAGATATTATGTTGACTCAATTGGAAAAGAAATAACTGTGCAGATCAAAATTAATTTACAAGTAAAATGTAAACTATATAAAAATCGGTATTAAAAATAATTATACAAAGCAAACCTACTAACAGGTATTTTTTGTTCTAGTAGAGGATCATGCATCTACAATGTAGATTCTACATAATCATCAGAAAGTCAGTTTGTTATGTACCTATAATATTATGCTTGATTATTTTTATCAAGTAAATAAAACTTTGAAAATGTTTTGTAACAGTAGGTAAGTATTTATTTTCAACTAGTTCACCCTTCTTACTAGAAGAACCTCTTGAACTAGGCAGTGGCGTGCATTCCATATAGGCAAATAAGCAATGCTTACCTCATAAGATTCAATAATATGATATATTGATTCAATTAAACTACATAATCATTTTAAATAAAAATCCTAACCTAACATTCAATACAAAATTTCACACTTAGCCGCGCAGGCACTAGCGAGTTCGTGTAACAAATTCACGCACACTAAAACGATTTCGGCATATGCATACACGCACACACACTTCTTTAGGATAATACGACGAAAGCATAAATCCCGTTTTTGCTATGCGTAGCACACTGACATTTGACATTCGCGATTTATGGACCAAAAGTAACCATACCTACTCTGTTGTGACACTAGTAACCCAGCCAAATTAAAAAAACTACAGTTTACCAACGTTAGAGCAACTCAAATATAACTTCGCAATTTATTTGTATTGTTTTGTTTATGGTTTGGCTGGCATTGCATAGGGTTACCGTACTTTGACAAAATTTAGTATCGATAGATTCAAATCGATATGACTGATATCGATTAAAAAAAATATATACAAGGTCGATCCTTAGAAAATCAATATTTATATTTTATATTATGATATAAAATATATTTCTTAGTCTTCTTATTTTTAAAAATGCACTGTTTATTAGGTCACTAATAATAATTAAACGATTACGTTATTCGATTAAACTTACACTGTCGAGATTTTTAGAAAAACAACGATTTAGACGCCCTCCCATCGATTTCGGCATTGATGAGAGAGAAAGAGAGTAACTTGTGCTAAATCCAAAAAAACTTTAATATTTAACATAATACTGCAAAAAATAATCGATTCGAAAATTCTAAATGGAATATTATGGTCTCGTTAAAATCGATTTCCGATCTTTTAATTTTGTGGCGATCTTAAGATCGATCCGTATCTCCAAACACGATTTAAAAGATCGAATATTGATTAAAAATCGATCGATTCAACCGAGGCTGGAAACCCTAGTTTGGCTTTTTTTTTCAATATTTGTTCATGACCATGGACACAAAGTCCTTCAGTCGCATACATTTTATTTATAATATCACTTTCATTTACCTAGTCCGCACATTAACTTTTACATAGTCCGCATTATCAGTCACCGTTCAGTCGTGTTTTAGTAAAATGGTGGTCACTTTACTAAAACTTTTCACGAACTTTTTTAGACAACTTGTAATAATATATAATTCATTTCATTTTACTAGGCACGTGGATTGATCTTTATTGGATAAAATACCACCGATAATATACAATAAAACTCTCATAGTACTTGATTGCCTACCTCCTCCGAAAACCAATGCACGCCACTGGAACTAGGTGAACTTCGTAACACATATTTTTTTTATTTTTACCATTTTTTAAACCACACCTGTATCACAGCGAATAAAAATCAAAAATAATTATTCAAATCGGTCAAGCTGTTTTTGAGTTTTGTCGAGACTTACGAACAGCAACTAATTTATATACCTATATAAATAACATTTATAAATATACCTATTTCAGGACCAAGGATTTAACGTTACCAACATGCATAATATTTTATGTTACTTCGTTTCGATTACGCACAACGGTCACAGTCATGACTCATGATGGAGAATAGATGCGTACCTACCTCGGAGGAGTTTATCAGCAAAATGCTTTTTAGATTCTACCGAAATCACAATTTAGATGTGAATTTTTTGAGTGTTTATATACCATACCACATTTACTTACGTCATACATTAATAAAGAAATATACAGAGAATCTATTTTTATTATACCTACATAATAATCAATATTGACATCTCATAAACGTACCGGTGTAGAGCCTCCCCTAATAACAAGGGGGATTGGGGCCATAGTCCATCATAACGTCAAGCAGGACAATGTGGTTTGGTGTACTTCTAATGCTTTTCAATTTGACTTTTTCGTGTTGGTTTCCTTACGATCAAGAACGAAAACATATCATCGGCCTGTACTTTGTGAGATTTGAATCTACGTACAAATTCACCTTTGGATAATGGTGAAGGAAAAACATCATTAGGAAATCAAATAAGTACATGTACAATGTACAAAATTTTAATAGTAAACATGTTTTATATGTATTGGAAAAATAATATAAAATATACCAAACCTAATGAATATATAAAACACAATTTACGCATAATTCATGAAAAAATACTTAACCAATTTTAGCACACACGCGTAATTATTTAAACGCCACCTAACGGCATATAAAACAACTCAATACTTATTTTAACGCCATCTAACGGTCGAAACAAAACAAAAAATTACAATGTGTGCGTGTATATATACAAGGAATAACTTGACAGATATTTTTCTGGAGGAATTCTTTGTAACTAATTGCCGTGGAAGTAAAATTAATGCTTCATAAATACTTCATAAATACATATTGCTCGCCAATCACTAAATTACGCACCAAGGATGCTTGAATTTTACATAAAAAAAGAAATAACATAGCTTTGCGATACTAACACCATCTAACGGGAATATAGCTTTTTGTAATCGTGAGCATTCACCTTAAAAATGATCATTTTTAACAAAAACTTATTTAAGTAAAAATCTAGATTGGCGCTATATTTTTTTTCAAATTTAGACTTATTATAATATGTAGTTTGGAAACCCCCATGAGAATCATAACACTGTCACTTACACATTTTAACTGACGTCAAAAAAAGGGGGAGGTTCTCAATTCGGTTGTATGCTTTTTTTTAAGTTTGTTACCTCATAACTCCATCATTTATTAACCGATTTGGGAAATTCTTTTTTGTTTGGAAGGATACACTTCCGTTTGGTCCCATTGTCATCAGGTCAGGATTTGATTACTTTTTAGTGTACTTTGAAGTCGGTTTAAGTTTTTTGTAAAACAGTTCTTTATTATCTAATATGAAATTTGGCAACCCCCATGAGAATCCATTTGGCGTATTCGGAGATTTTTTGCGTTCACTTACACTTTTTTGTTATATTTTTGTACTACAACGCTAGCAAATTAACTAGTCATACGGCCCGCATGATGGTAAGCGGTTATCGTAGCCTATTGTAGCATGCAGCACCAAGGGTATCATAATAAAACGTCTTCACACTCCACATACCTTAGTTAAATAATACGCAGTCATCCCCTGTCTTCCCTCATGCCTTTGGCCTCTCGCTAACGTTAGGCCTATAATAGCGTCCGCTAATATATGAGGGTGTAACGAAGGCCTCTCAACAGCTAGAGGCTTGGACGAGTGGGCCGCTAGCACGTGCCTAGGCCAGGCTGAACTGTCGGCTAGTTCCAGGCCAGTATGCCAGTGGTTGAAAGCCAGGCAGACGACTAGGTAGAAGCCTTTTTCTAGCATCTTGTGGCAGCCGACGAAGCCTCTGACCTGAGAGATATATAAGATATAAAAAATCTTAACGTATTGCTGAAAAAGGCTAAGCTTGCAAATCTTGACAGATTATTAACCTGGCTATAATGTATTACTTTTCAAACTCTAGCCAAATTTTCAGAGGTTAATGTACTCATAATTATGAACAACCTTTAAAATGGGACCACCTCTGAAATTTCGAAATATTTTTCAATTCAATTCAATTCAATTTATTTGTAAAAATTTGCACTTACAGGTCTTAAATTAATGTTCGGACAAGCAAATTTTGCCACCAGGGCGTACAAATACAACATAATTATCACTAAGTAAACAAAAAAGGACATTATATTCTAGAATTTCAACATAATTTGCATTTATCATTTATATATTAATCAATATTATAATAATCCCATTATCACACAAAATACATTATTAGTTACAAGAAATTAACATATATTAGATTAGTACTTATAAATCATAAATTAATTCGATTATTTTTTCTCACAACATGGAAAAAATAATCATTAGTCGAATAGAAATTTCATACACAATGTATGAGATTTTTTCCATTATAATTAGATTATTTCATAGTTGCTCCCATAGTAAGTTCATCATAATGATGAGTACAGCAACTCCTGAAAATATGGCTAGAGGTTGAAAAGTAACCCTATAAATTTGTTGACGTCAAATTCAGAAATTACAAAAATAAACAAAGAAAAACTAACATCAGAATAAAAAAAAATTACATATCTAAGTTAATTTTGAGTAGCATAATTTTTATACTGTTAAAAAATAACGGACCTATACGTGGTAAAATTAGGTAATAAGTCATAACAAAATTTTATCCCACTTAATTTTTTTTGATTTGATACATATTTTTAGAGAAACTGGCCTGTATTATATTATAGGTCCAAACTCAAATCAAGTATCAAGAATATATCGTGTTTATCGAAAATAAACCTAAAATCATTGGTGCAGGTTCGAATTTCAATTGTTTTAAGTTTGACTCAAAACTTAACTTGAGCATATTTACGTTCTAGAATACGGACCTGAAACTTTTTGTTGAATGTTTATTATGTATGGAAAATGACATTAAGCTACTGCTGCATACAAAACCCACGCAAAGTCCCGAATAACGCTGTACTGTATAGAGAAACTTACCTGTCTTTTACTGTGTGCGACTAATTTACCCACTTGAGCGCTCGGCCCCGATTTAGTCCTAAACACCACTACGCACAAATCCAATTGCGACCGCTGACTTTTAGCTGAATTCCTGAAACAATCATTTTTATTAGGTTTCCGTACCCAAAGGGTGCCAAACGGGACCCTACTCATAAGACTCCGCTGTCCGTCAGTCTGTCTGTCTGTCAGTGGGCTGTATCTCATGAACCGAAATTAGTAGACACTTGAAATTTTCACAGAATATGTATTTCTATCGCCGCTATAACTACAAATATAAAAATTATATTAAATTTAAATGTCATAGTGTTCATTTCACAGTCAATTTGAGTAAGGTAACATTATTATGTTATGCTGTTGGTCCTCCAAAATAATAATAAATAAATAAATAATTATTGTACGGAACCCTCCGTGTGCGAGTCCGACTCGAACTTGGTCAGGTTTTAATTATTAATTAATTAAGTTTTTTTTGTTTATACTACGAAGTCGGTAAACAAGCGTACGCGCCTGATGGTAAGCGGTTACCGTAGTTATATGGACGCTTGCATCACTCACGAGGGATTTTTCCACACTGGAACTATCATGTCTTCAAAGGCATATCAATACTCCAAAGTACAAACCTCTGTCCTTCTTGAAACAAAGTGAAATCCACTTCGGTAGGTTGTGTGGCAGTTAGTAATAGACATGTTAAGTGTCGAGTTGAAGACATTGGCGGTAGGATGCCGGCTAGACGCACCTCGTGCCATCCCACTCGCACCTTGCATATATCTATACAGTCGAAGTATCTGGAAGAAAGAGATAGATATTTTTTTTTTCAATTTCACTTTCATAACTCTTTTAGTGACGTGGCTTTCATTTCTCCTCATAACATGTCCATACATAAACGGTTCCCTCTCAACTTTTCAGTCATTGGCGCTACTTTCAAGCTTCCCCTTATGTACTCATTCCTTATCTTATCCATTATTGTCACTCCACACATCCATCTCAACATCCTCATCTCAGCTGCATGTAAATTCGCTTTCATACGTCTTTACTGCCCAACATTCCTAGTTGAAGAGTTTAGTTTTCAAACATATTGAAAAGGTAAGTCATTTAATTAGTATTAATTTTATTGATGCATACAAAATTACGTCTCCACATGATGTACCATTAAAAAGTATCACAGTATCATCAGCAAAACCTTACGATTTTCCATTCAAGGGAACATCTAGATCGTTTATATAAATTAAAAAGAAGGTTGGAACCAATACACCGCCTTGGGGAACACCAAAAAAAAAACTGTTTTCCTCGTATACCTAGTTTAACTTACTTGAGCACATCATCAAAGCTGATCCAGAAGACAGCCTGATCGGTATCAGCATCAACGCTAGTGGCTAGCGCATGTAAAGCTCTCCTGGCGTCTTCAGTCCATCTCGCGCACCCCACGGCCCACGCTCCGCGCCACGTGTAGTGACCCCAGGGGTTGCGCAGCCGCAGCAACCGGGTGGGGCCCACCCCACTACTACTAGCACCCCCTACTGCCGATGATAACTCGACCACGTCGAGGACTGAATACGCGTGACGCGGTCGGAGTCCTAGACGCTGGTATTCTTCTTCGTCCACCTAAAAATTAGAGTATTTGGACTATTGACGATTTATAGGAGTAGTGCATTCTTCATCATCGACCTAAAGAGCTACACCAGGCGAGTATTTGGCTTGACGTCAACATTTGCAAGAGAAATAGGGTAGTGACTCCACGGGTTGCGCAGCCACACTAAATAACAAGACTGCTTCTAGCACAGATCACGAGAGATGGGTCGTGACCCTTGGATATAGCTTGGACCTGATGTCCCATAAAACTTCCCACTTACACATACACGTATATCACAAATACACGTAAACGAACGCCAATAGACCAATAGTAGATTTTTTTTACTCACACAGCAAAAGAACTCACTTGTTCGTAGCGCTTGTAAATTTACTACGCACTACCGCGCTCTCGGATCTACACACACATGCGTGTATGGAGATAGATGGACGAATCGCATGACACGATTTTCATTGCATGTTCGAAACGAAGTTAGTACCACTTAGGTGGTAAACAAGCATACGGCCCGCCTGATGGTAAGCAGTTACCGTAGCCTATGGACGCTTGCAACATGGTATAACTCGCGCGTTGCCGCCGTCTTATAAGACTAAACAGCAATGTATGCGCTTCATGTTCTTTGTTCAAGTTGTACCTTGGTAATGACCTAGCTAAAATTATATAAAATGTGTTGTAATAATTTTTTATGTAGTGAAATAAGTAGGTTAATGTTAAATAAATTTGTATTAAATTGTGAGAAGATAATTTTATTTTGTGTCGATTGTAATGATAATTATACTGTATAAATTTAATCAAATGACCTGTGCATGATGTTCTGTATTAAAGATGTTTGATTTGATTTGAAATCATTTAAGGTATTTTCGAGATTTATACTTTGAATATGTGAAAAATTTGAACTTAAAAGTGATAAATGACACCATGATTCTTGTAGCTCACGTGTAGGCTTTGATTTTTATAGTCGATCACTGAACAATACGGCATTTAAATAAATATCGTCCGCTCGCGCACTTACCTCGAATAGGTTACGACTGACGCGATTCTTGCGGTGTATGCCGTGAACGCGCATATAACTGTCTCGTATTCCGCGTTAGACAACCTCTCTATTTTTATTTTTAATTATTTGAAAGAAAAAAGCCAAACATAGTCAGATTGTCCAAAAAATATATAAAAAATGTAACCTTGCTGAGTTTCTTGCCGGATTCTTCTCAGTTGAAGGCCGAGTTCCGAACCGGTGGTAACTTCAGTAAATGTGACCTTCATAAGTGCCCTTCTGGGGCCTAAATTGAATAAATGGCTTTGACTTTAACTTTGACTGATCGATCTCTGTGGCTTCTAGTTTAAGATTGTTACCTTCATATTCCCGCCGCCGCAACTGGCGCCCATTAGGAAGCTAGCCTGTCTGGAGGACAAGAGTTGCGCCCAGACGAGGTCCCTATCGAGCTGCTCGAGCGGCGCCCCCCCGCCCGCGCCCCCCGCGCCCGTCGCCTGCAGCGACACCGACTCGCACGGGGCGCCCGTCAATGTGCACAAACCTATCAATATTATAAACGATTTATTATCCCATCAACCCATTTTAAGACGATGATAGCTCAGTGGTAGTGACGTCGGATACCGAGGCGAAGGTCCCGGGTTCGAATCCTACAATGAGCTTGAGCTTTCGGTGAAGGAAAACATCGTGAGGAAACCATAGCACGGTGGTAGGGTACTTTGTAGTACCTGCCTGGCTGGCTACCACCCTCAAGTTGAAAATCAATCGCCAAGTACCTTTCGATGTGTTCCGACAGCTGCACTTGAAAGCCAGCTCCTTCTAGGCTTTGTGTGCTTACCACCTTCGGCTGCATCATCACTTACCATGGCGAGATTGCGGTCAAACACAGGCCTATAAACAGTAAAAAAAAAATGTCCCACTGCTGAGAACGGGCCTCTTTTCACAAATGAGGGTGATAGGGAATGGGCAGATACTCCTTTGGGCAATAGGATGCGGAAGAAGCATGACAGGTGACAATACATGAGAACACATCTAATTAAATAATATATTCAAATACATAAATAAACACTAAAACATTATACAT
This sequence comes from Polyploca ridens, assembly GCA_951394255.1. NCBI lineage: Eukaryota > Metazoa > Arthropoda > Insecta > Lepidoptera > Drepanidae > Polyploca > Polyploca ridens. The sequence continues at coordinate 1,417,961 of OX596263.1, forward strand.
AAATAATAAACTAAAATCCTTAAGTAACTAAACTGTAATAGTACATTATGATACATGTGTGCAAAGTTGGTAATTACACGCGAGGCGGTATTCAGCGCGTGAGCGATAAAGGAGCCGAGAGTGTAATGAACAATGCACACACACGCGTGTCATACGTTTTTCAACAAACTGGCGAGGAAAAAACAGACTTGCATTTTTTTTAAATAGATTTTTTGATAATAATCAATGAGAACGTCAACAAATATGGCGCGCAAGTTTTTTTTTTGACAGCGATTCGCTGTCAAACTGTTTTACCCGTTTAAATTAAGAATGCTTCGTCTACGCACATATCAATTGCATAGAGGTACAAATATAACATAATCGGGAGTATACCTATTGATGGGTTTTTGCGTAAAAATATTAATATGGAAAACGAGGAGCCTCCTAGGATAAAGGTAAGGACTTACCAGGAACTCCAGGAACTCCTATGGTAATCCAACACAGTGATAAGCACTATTATTTCATATCAGTTCACTAATCACAAAGTTCAATGTTTCTCGGTCTGTAGCGTTTTTCGTACTGAATGTTGCGGGGTTGCGGGGCGCGCGCGTTTAGTTTCACTCGCACACACGCGTTTGGCGATGCGTCGCCGAAGTATCTCGAAGATTCCCGAAGCTCTTTTCTCGCTTTCACATATGATGTGGGAAAAGGAGAGGAATCGGGAAGTAGAGGCTCGTCATTGAAACTCAATATGAGTAGGTTTCTACTATAAATATTATTATAGGTATTTTGGCCTAAACACCTATCATAAAACTGTGCGGTAATGTAAAGTAAAAAGCACTAGTGCGTAAAAAGCTAAATTAAGATACTAAAAACGGTGCAATAAATGTCACTTTACGAGCAAGTGTGTTGAAAATATTATTATATCTTCACTATTAGATTCTGATTGCAAGAGGCAAGACGCGGCGCAGTCAAAGCGTTGAAGCTTTTATTGTAAATTTATTTACCATCTTAAGAGATTAATATTATTAATATTAAATAAATAATTATCCTGGGACAACTGTAAATTACATAAAATATTAACAAATATGATAACATTTTAGAGCAAGAGAGACATACCTTCTATTGCTCTGCCAGATACCAGGGCTTCATAACAGCCGTGTAGTTTCGCGACTGCTTTCTCTATAAGCGGCACCCATAACTGTTTCCTTTTCGCCTGAAAATATATTATTGTGTCTATAAAATATGGATTTTCGCTGTTGACATGGACAAAAAATGTTTTAATACCGATGAACAAGCATAGGGCCCGCCTGATGGTAAACGGTTACAGTAGTACCCAACTGATATGGCGCGTCGTGAATCTTCGTTCGCACAGAAAAGAAAATATGGCCCCGAAGATTAACGAAAGAATGCTTAAAACTTACAATCAACCTTAGATCACTACTATATATACACTGCAGCTGTTAGTTCCGTCTCACTCGCAAGTCACGCCCCTCCGCACGGCGCGCGCTAACATGGCGGCAGCTGCCGACCAATAGCGTTTCCCGCGCTTTGAAAATGTATCTTCTGCGCAGGTACATCAGTAAGCCATATCAGTTGGGTAATACTGTACCATGTTAAGATTCTTGCGACTCCAGGCGTATTGAGATTCAGGGGATTCAAATTGCCGATCCTGGAAAAACATCTGCACATCCAAAAGGAGTTGGTTGGTTTGAGTTAACAAAACAGAAAGAAAGAACATATTAATTCAAAGTACAATAGGCGGTCTTATCGCTAAAGAGCGATCTCTTCCAGACAACCTTTGGATGCATATATTGTTACTTTTAACAAAAAGGTTATCTTATATTGCATATATAGTCAACTTGACCGTGAGCCAGTGACCGTCCTTGCACACCAGCAGCCTACGCTAGACTCCCCACACCTCCACCGACCGCTCCCACAGCACCACCAGCGCTGATGGTAGCTAACAGTTTCCTAGGGTGACCTACTTGGGCTAATAACTAACCTGTGAGTAAACAAGATGTCCCTTCTTTGGCCGCCGCGCCAAGGCACGCAATTGTTGTCAGTGCGATTAGAATGTAAATATTATGTAATGAATATAAGCTTGTTTGAAAAGAGTAATTGCCGAGTTTATTGCCGGCTCTTCTCAGCAAATGCAACCTTTCGAACCGGTATTAGAGTCAGACTTTTCATAAGTGCCTGCGAAGGTCTATTTGAATAAATGATTTTGAATTAAGAATTTTGAATTTTCTTGTTAGGAGGCAGGAGGTCGTCGAGTGTGACAGTGAGCCAGCGGCCGTCCAGTTTCCTAGGGTGACCTACTTGGGCTAATGACTAACCTGTGAGTAAACAAGATGTCCCTTCCTATTAGCCGACAGGTCATCGAGTGTGACTGTGAGCCAGACAACCGCAGCTGGTAGTTCCACGCTAGGATCCCCACACCGCTCCACCAGCACCACCACCGCTGATAGTAGCTAACAGTTTCCTAGGGTGACCTACTTGGGCTAATGACTAACCTGTGAGTAAACAAGATGTCCCTTCTTATAAGCCGGCAGGTCATCGAGTGTGACTGTGAGCCAGACAACCGCAGCTGTTAGTTCCACGCTAGGCTCCCCACACCGCTCCGCCAGCACTACCAGCGCTAACAGCTAACAGTTTCCTAGGGCGACATACTTGGGCTAATGACTAACCTGTGAGTAAACAAGATGTCCCTTCTTATAAGCCGGCAGGTCATCGAGAGTGACTGTGAGCCAGACAACCGCAGCTGTTAGTTCCACGCTAGGCTCCCCACACCGCTCCGCCAGCACTACCAGCGCTAACAGCTAACAGTTTCCTAGGGTGACCTATTTGGGCTAATGACTAACCTGTGAGTAAACAAGATGTCCCTTTTTATTAGCGGACAGTAGATCATCGACCGTGACTGAGCCAGACAACCGCAGCTGCTCCCCACACCACCACCGACCTCCGCCAGCACCACCAGTGCTGATAGTAGCTAACAGTTTCCTAGGGTGACCTACCTGTGAGTAAACAAGATGTCCCTTCTTATTGGCCGGCAGTAGGTCATCGAGCGTGACCGTGAGCCAGCGGCCGTCCTTGCACAGCCGCAGCTGGTAGGCGCCCACGCTTGGCTCACCACGAACCACCACGCCACGCACCAGCGCCGACCGCTCCGCCAGCACCGCCAGCGCCGACAGTAGCCAGCAGTTGCCCAGCACGCCTGGGGGAGATCGGGGCATTGTATAATAATAATAATCTTTAAATGCCTCAAGTTATTCCTTAGGCACCAAGGATCAATAATAACGTCATTTAAACGTCTCTAAAAATCTTAATTTTCGAAGTGAAAACTTCTTTAGCGGTATTGTGCACTTTTTTTGTGATGGGTAAAAAAAATTAAACTCGCGTCAGGACACGTGACCTGATCGAAAATTCGTAAGACGGAGGAAAAGTAGACCGCCGGCGCGGCGTAGAAGAGGTAGTATCCCCCTCTCTTTCTACCGTGCCGCGAAAATGTATGCCTGCGCCTGCTGTTTCGTTTAGGCGGCGCAGGGCAACGGTTTAGAGCCCCTCAGTCTGAGGAGAGACTTTGCCTCCTTATGTGTGTTCTACCGCTTGTACAACGGGGAGTGTTCCAAGGAATTGTTCGACTTAATGCCCACGGCTACCTTCCACCATCGTAACTCTCGCCATCGACGGGGAGTCCAACCTCACACATTGAAAACAGAATTGTTTCGAACTGTGCGGGCTCAAAGGAGTTTTCTTCCGCGGACGCACAGTCTGTGGAATGGCGTGGTTTTCCCAATGGAGTACAGCATGAGGTTCTTCAAAAAGGGTGTGAAGAGGTTTCTTTAGGGTCGGCAACGCGCGAGTGATACCCCTGGTGTTGCAAGCGTCCATAGGCTACGGTAACCGCTTACCATCAGGCGGGCCGTATGCTTGTCTAACACCAAAAAAAGGGCTCTTGCGCGAATATTCGTGTGTGTGTGTGTGTGTGTTACAGCGTGCCACGCACATCCATGGATGGTGACTGCTGATGGAATATAATATTAATTGTCATGTTTGTGTACGATAGCGCAATAAATGAATATTGTATTTTACCACATAAATGATAGTACTTTTATATTGATAATTAAAGCAATTCGTGCAAAATTATTCCCTAATCATTCCAAAATATCAAAAATGCACAACGTTAATATTCAAGTTTTCACTTCTGCCGGCACTCCCGGAGTGTAACTCGTTGTGTTTTTTGTACAAATCGCATGATTCTTTGGTGATAATTTACTAAATATTGTGATAATTTACTAAATTTGCTTTCATAGTAAATTTTTAGGTAATAGAGGTTATTTATTGATCACAAAATTCTTTGTGGTGGTCATTACATTTATCCCCATTTCTTTATCACCAACCTGGACCACTTTGGGAATCGATGCTCTTAGCGCATCGGAGGATCTGAAATAAGGCGATGATAGCTCAGTGGTAGTGACGTCGGATACCGAGATGAAGGTCCCGGGTTCGAATCCTAGAATGAGCTTGAGCTTTCGGTGAAGGAAAACATCGTGAGGAAACCATAGCACGGTGGTAGGGTACTTTGTAGTATCCGCCTGTAGTAACACCCTCCTTTCGGTGTGTTCCGATACCTGCACTTGAGAGTCAGTTCCTTCTAGGCTTTGTGTGCTTACCACCTTCGGCCGCATCATCACTTACCGTAGTGAGATTGCGGTCAAACACAGGCCTATAAACAATAAAAAACTTATATTCTAAAAATACTTAGTTAAGTTATGGACTTATAATTTCCTCCTCCTTATGAATCCTGAATGTACTCACCCTGCGATATATCGGAAGGCCTGGGGTCCCGGAACACGACCCACGGCAAGCGGTGGTCGTCGACGTGCATCTGATGCGGACGCAGCCAGCGCGCCGCCGCGCCGCTCTCGCACCCCGAGTAGTAGAGCGAGCGGGTCGACGCGGGGAACGAATCGTCTACGTACGGCTCGCCCGTCTGATTATCACAAACGATTTTAATTTATTTATTCTTCAACACATTTGCTCGTAAAGTGACATTTATTGCACCGTTTTTAGTATCATAATGCAGCTTATTACGCACTAATGCTTTTTACTTTACATTACCGCACAGTTTTATGATATATGATTATGGTAAGTTTGTATCTCACTGCAAGTGATATTTTTGTTTTTTTACTATTTATAGGTCTGTGTTTGACCGCAATCTCACCATGTTAAGTGATGATGCGGCCAAAGGTGGTAAGCATACAAAGCCTAACTCTTATTTAACTCACTGATGTCAGATAACACTTCACGGGAAAAATCTAGTTAATTTGAATAGTAATGTCTCACCGCGGCACACTGCGCTAGTACTTCCTGCCACTGCGTCCACGCGTGGCTTTCTTCACCTAAACGTAGTATTTCCATTGGAGTGCTTTCCTGCCGCTCACCATCTGAACCCTCCGCTAGAAATTTAATGGAGTTCAATGATATAATAAGACACGTTTTTTTTTTAAATACATGGTGTTTTTTTGGTCGGCGACAAGCGGAGTGGTAGTACAAAAAATACATTTCCCTAAAATGGACTTAATTCCATTAAATACTGTAAATGCGTTGAGAAATACCTTATTCAATTTGAAATAAAATTACCGAAAAGTATGGTCACTCGGCCGGCACGTGCACAGACTAGAGCTAGACGCAAGCCGCCATCGCCCCACCCCTTTACTCCCTCGCACTCCCGTTGAGTATTACGTCTACACTATAGCTTATTACATGATTTTCCAAATATATTTTTTTCTTTATTCTAAAAAAATTTTTTTTTTTTAGCACCAGTATCATTTTTATTATCGACCCTGTGTCGCTCGTCGCTGACCAAAACAACGACCTGTATACTCATTAATATTCGCGAAATATTTATACCTCACGCAAGTAGTATGGGATTTGTTATAGTTAAATTTTATATGGAGAAAAAGTGCAGAATTAAATTGTTTGTTCAAATTAAAAAAAAACAACAAATTCTATTTATAATAATTAAGTGACTGACACATAATAATCAAAAAAAAATAACGCGTGTTTTTTCCTTTGTCAATCAAACAAAAAATTTTGAAGATATGGTGTGCTGAAGTTACGCTTGACGTCACACTTTCACAAACAAGTGACGTCAAGAACCCTCTCCTCGAACTTTGACGCGCTTTATCTTAGTAATTTTTTATTGGATATGGATACTATGGAACCAAATTCCCACAAAGTCAATGTCCCACAGTAAAAATTGTTCGTACTTTACATAGTTTCATTTATTGTCGTATCCACACCGAAGAACTACCTCCTTTTTTCAAGTCGGTTAATAAGGAGCACTTACGCGAGTCGTCGTCGTCCAAGCTAGGCTGGTGCGGCGCGGCGGGTAATAGCCTCGTCTTGGGCGAGTGGCACATCTCGCACGACGCAGATGTCGTACTGTTTGTGTACGTACATTCACTGCACGACCACTCCATACTCTCTGATCTGATGGCGGAAAAAAAACATTTTTTTCTGGCAATGTAGTGTTTTGCTGCCTAGAAAAAAGAACCTTTCTTGCGCGGAACCCTAGTAGGCTCCCTGGATCATTCTATTTAGTCATTTACATTATAAAAATATTACATACGTATTTGTTCTTTTGTAAATAAACAAAAAAAAAATAGATAGATATCGTGTGTTTAAGTTCCGTTTGACGTCACTTTTTTTTTCTTTAATGGCGTTACACGGCTTGTGTATTTTGCTAATTTCCAGTAATATTATAAGTTCTAGTCACAATGAATCACTTTCACATAGTCCTCAGTCAGTCACTGTCCATAATAGTCATGTTTTAGTACAATGGTGATCATTGTACTAACACTTTTCACGGACTTCTTGAGACAACTTGAAAAGTCACGATACACATAATTCATTTCATTTCACTTCACTGGTGCACATGTATTGATCTTTATTGGATAAAATAACACCGAAAAAGTCTCTGACGTCACGTTAAGGTACGCTTTTTACTCAAAAGTGACGTCACGAGGCCCCACACCCGAACTTTGACGCGCTTTATTTTCAATTTTTTGATTGAACAATAAATACGTGTCCAATATTTTTTGATAATCTAAGTGACGGACTAATTACACAAGGGAACAACAACCAGAACAGTAATCATATATTTTTGTTGCACTACCCTCACCTTTCATACATCAAGTCTTCAAAGTGTTGTGACAGGTCTAATATCAGTTTTATTATAATTTCGCTAGTACTAGCCTACTGTACACAAGTCCTCACAATAGATTATTAAAAATATTAGGAATCAACAAGTTTTTATGTTATTATATCAAGTTAAGTTATACAGAAATTTTATGCATCAAAATATGGCTAATGATCAAAGAAAATGTTGTAAAAATCAACCAAATAAATTTTGATATGTATGCGGATGTTAGGTAGTGACATATCTAAAAAAATATGGAAGAGACAAAAGCAGCTTACTGCTCCTATTTTGGATTTAGTATTGATGATCTTGAAAAGTCATGGAAATACAGTTTTCCCTCAACTTAGTGATGCTAAGCTGAAAAAAGGAGTTTTTATAGGTACGAAAATAAGATTGGTTATGGATGAAATGTACCCAAAAATTTAATCAAAAAGGTCTACACGCATAGAAATGTTTTCCAAAGTCATCAAAGGATTTCTAGGCATTAAAAAATCAGAAAACTATCATCTTTTAGTAAATGAACTGCTTCGGTCATACCATAACTTTGGATGCAGAACGTCGCTCAAAATCCATTTTCTACAGTCTCATTTAGACTTTTTTCCTGATAATCTTGGTGCGGTGAGTGATGAACAAGGAGAGAGGTTCAATCAAGATGTGAGAATAATAGAAATAAGATACAAAGGACGGTGGGATTCAGCTATGATGGCAGATTTTAGTTGGTTCCTCAAAAAAGAAGTTTTAAAATAGCACAAAAGGCAAAAAAAGTCACTAACCAAATTAGACCAGTTGTTTTTTAACTCAAAATAGTCTATAGTAGTGGACAATTTAAAATTAATGCTTATAAATTTTTTAAACGATTTTTTTGTTCCATATTAAATTTTTTCAAGTATCGCTGTATCTGTAAATTTAGACCTGTTACAATAAATTAACTTTCAGTTTCTAGTTATGTTAGGCAATTGTAATCCGAAACAAGTAAAATTTTGTCAGTTGTATAAAAAAGTTTGAAATTTGTTCCCTTGTGTTATTTTTTAAAACTCAGGTTAATTCTTATTCTGTTCTAAATAAGTTACTCCTTATAACATTAGCTATCTGCCAGTGAAAGTCTCCCCAAAATCTGTCCAGCCGTTGCAGAGATTAGATCACGAGTATAATAAATACAATTAAAGTGTCTGTTTGTAATGTCAAAATATACGAAAAAATGTAAATAAGGTATGTATTTATATACCTTAAAAATCTCTTTTAACATAAAAATCTTTATTTTTATTGCGGTCTGTCGGTGTGGGTCCCGTTTCACATAACTTCAACGGTGTCGTAGCGACATCAACAATTAACTGTGTTTTGTATTCACGTAAAGTCAAACGAACGATTGAAAAACGATCCTGTAAACAAACCATTGAGGCCAACTCAAATACTCTTGATAATTTTTCATACAAAATATTTCATGAAACTCAATCAATCTGTTAGTGTTATTAATTACTAGCTTCTGCTCGCGGCTTCGCCCGCGTGGAACAATAAAACAAAACAACTTCATCCCGCTTCGAGGGTGGAATTATTAAAAACGCTGAGACATGTATACATTAATTTTCAATCTTCATCCTAAACACAAAATTTGAAGATCCTAACTTCGAAACTGACGGACTTTCATACATACTTTCATCCCCTATTTTACCCCCTTAGGGGTGGAATTTCGAAAAACCCTTTCTTAGTGGATACCTACTCTTCACAAAGAATATACCCTCTAAATTTCATGTCTCTACGACCAGTGGTTTAGGCTGTGCTTTGATATATCAGTCAATCAGTCAGTCAGTCAGTCAGGACTTTGAATTTTATATACAGCGTGTAAGGGACATCGCCGCACAAACGGATACCATGGGTCCAGGACATGATTCTGGACCCCCCATGTTGGAATTTTTCGTCGGTTTTTCCCAAATTTTTTAATTTTTTTTATTGAGTTTTTTTTACTTTGTACTGTTCATAATCGTTATTCTTACCTAACCCAAAGAGATTTAAAATAAATAAGTTATTAATTCATTACTTTCATTAAAAGTAGCAATGTAAATAAAACTAGAAACGGTGTATTATGGCGATATTCGCCTGCAGTCAGCGACATACTACTTAGGCACAACGTTATCGCGCGTTTAAATCGCGGTGTTCACGATACATTGCGCGCTCGAAAATGACAATTTCTATAACCGATCATTAGCGAGGTGAATGACTCACAATTTGATTAGTGGCATTTCGCGAAGTTTGCGTTACCATGCGAAATACACCCTGTATATAGATAGCTTTTTCGTAATTAAATTGATGTGTTTGTTTACTTGTGTTCAGGCGGCGGTGTTTTGTGTCTAGTGCCGCGTCTGGGAAGTGCCGGAGTATGTTTCGTGTTGCGTCGGGGGGAAGGACTGCGCCCGACTGGAAAAACAAACATTATACACGATTATTCAATATCACAGATATTAGCTTGCTTAGAATCACCAATAAAATCGATCGACGCGCACTTTTTAATATAGCGATACAATATAGAACTTTATTTACAACATGAAACGGTACACATTTCAGTAAGAGAATTCGAAGGCGCCTAAAAACGTCACGAGTCACGTGTTACGAATTCTGTAACTGAAATATGTACCTTTGGTATACTAAATAAGGTTTTATATTATTGTATCGCTATCTTGAAAAGTGCGCGTCGCATCTCAGTGTGAACTTACCTTAAAGTGCAAAGAATCATGGCGAGATTTGTACAAACAAATAGTTTTTTAGAGACATTGGAATGACGTTATAATTGATTTTTGGTGCCTAAGGAATAAATTGAGGCATTTAAAATATTTTTAAAACACCGGGATAAAAATAGGACATTCTATGCCATGCCGACGAATCGCGAGTATTGCGACCAAAATGTTGATTTTTTTGTTATGTTTTGCGGGGTTTATAAAATATTTCATGTATGTTAACATGTTGCTGGTAATGTAATCTCAACATTGGAAGTGATTCAAACACCTCTAAAAATGTAACTTTTTTGTACAAATGAATGTATGAATCTCGCCATGATCCTTTTTTTTTATCAGAAACAGTTATTTACTATTTTAATTCATATATTCGTTACTATTTATAGACCATTTTCACCTTAAAATTTCTGGTCTAATAAATTTTAGGTTATATAATATAACATACTGTTTATGTAAACTCATTATTGCGAGATACTCAATTTTTTTTTTATGTTTTGCTGTCGCCAGACCAACATTTTTGTCCTGTCAGAAATTCACAAATTTCCTTACATCCGATTGTATAAGAATTCAATAAGTATGTACTCACTTGCGCCAAGATTCCCATCAGCTGAGGTAGTGGGTACCGCGTGTTTGGGTACTGGAGGGGTCTTGCAGGCCAGGCATAATTGGGCTGAGAGAGGGTTGCGGAGAGTGCATGAACTGCATGACCTACCAACAATTGAGGGTTATTGACAACCGACGACAAGCTAAGAGAGGTAGAGCATAGCATTTTTTTCAAGCGTCCAAGAACTTCCTAACAGAATACCTACTTAATTACCTATCCACTGTAACTGTAGATAAAGTACGAAAAATAGTTTCAAAACAATATCAACAGATGGCGTTATTAGTTCTCTACATCGCGCTATGGTTTCGTTCTCACAGATACTATATTAGTAATCTGATAGCAATTTTTCTTCGTGCCTCAATCTAATGAGTAAGGAAATTATTGGGCCTTGGTAACTCTCGGCTATGTCCTGCACAGGGCGAATGTATTTTTGATGGGTACAGGTCGTCCCTTTGAGTCGTGGGCCTACTTTGCACATGACTCAGGTGAAGCGATCTGCCTCCGAATCAGTCAAAATGTTATCACACTGTATAATACAGGAGTCGTGCTCGATTGTATTTATAAATAAAAGCTAATGTATTTTTTTTTTTTTATTGAAATGAAAATAAACCTTATGCTGTGTAGGTTCTAGGTACCACTACCAGGGACACAATTCTCGCGTCCTTTGAAATAACCTTCGAATTGAAGTCCTATTCGACTGTAAATTTTTGATGGGCGGAGTCAATTCGAACGGTCCCGACCAATCAAAGCTCGAGATGACTGGTTTTCTTTCTATAAATGCCGGCCTCGAAATTGCCAGAATAACGTACAGTAGTACCAAACTGATAAGGCGCGTCGTGAATCTTCGTTCGCACGGAAAAGAAAGTATGACCCCGAAGATTAACGAAAGAATACTCAAAACTTAAAATCAACCTTAGAAAACTACTATAAGGTTCATAATACACTGCAGCTGTAAGTTCCGTCTCACAGTTCGGTAGCTGCCGACCAATAGCGTTCCCGTGCTTTGAAAATGTATCTTCTGCGCAAGTACATCGGTAAGCCATATCAGTTGGGTACTGCTGTATCTATTTGTATTTTATTACGTTATTTTTAATTAAAATCGACAATACCTTTTGGCTTTTTGAGTGGCCATATTTAAATAAAAATGCTAACTTTTTGTGAGCGTAAGTCGCGCGTATGGTGCGGCGCGCGCGTCATATCTCAATGAATTAACCGCGTGCGCGGCGTACGTATATTTTTCTGGTCACGTGACAAGTGCGCCCGATCTGCATATACATATAGAATATAATATGGTGTGTGTACCAGTATGTGTGCGGCGGCGGCAGTGGTTTGGAGGCGGCGCAGGCTGCGCAGGCGGCGGCCGACGCCTCGTTCAGTAGCGTGCAGCGGCCGCACGACCACGTGCCGCACGGTCGAGCTTCTCTACTCACCGGGGACTCTGGAACACATCATCATTTATTTATTTACTAGCTTTCCGCCCGCGGTTTCACCCACGCCCCCTTCTTTACCTCCTTACCCATGGGCGTACCCAGCTTCTGGCCCAGGGGGGGCACTTCAGATTTTTTATGCCGGGTTCCCCGTGCTTTTTTTGCCTTACACGACACGGGGACACACTATACGTCCCGCTTTCAGGCTATCTGACCCGCTATCCCGCCCTGATTACGCCCATGCCTTACCTACTCTACCCTACCTTACAAACTACCCTACCCTACCGCGCTAAGGTTGCATTAAAAATGTTTATATTGTTATTTAATTTTCTAATTTCCAAAATTTTTTCGTTCAATAGATCCTTCTTCTGACAATAACAAACACAACAAAAAAGAATTAGCGAAATCGATCCAGCCGTTCACGCGTGATGGCGTGACCAAGGGAAATAGGGATTCATACATTTATAGAAAAATAATATTAGAAAAGTAATCCGAGGGCAAAAATTAAAAACAAAACTTTGACTTGTATGGAGAGTCTCTAAGAAGTTTTTTTTTTTCCACGGTTTATTTTTCTAATATTATTTTTTGATTACTAATGACCTATACATTCAGCCCTCAAGAGGAAGTTCACTCATTTATTAGGACCTTATATACAGGTTGTTGTTTTGGTCAGCGACGAGCGACTCAGGGTCGATAATACAAATGACACTGGTGCTAAAAAAAATATAAAAAAAATACTTTATTTTTTTTTTATATTAAAAATAAAAAAAAAAAATGTTGAAAATCATGTAATAAGCTAAAGTGTAGACATAATACTCAACGGGAGTACGAGGGAGTAAAGGGGTGGGGCGATGGCGGCTTGCGCCTAGCTCTAGTCTGTGCACGTGCCTAGTAACCATACTTTGCAGTAATTTTATTTCAAATTGAATAAGGTATTTCTCAACATATTTACAGTATTTAATGGAATTAAGTCCATTTTTGGGGAATATATATTTTGTACTACCGCTCCTGGGTCGCTTGTCGCCGACCAAAACAACACCCTGTATAGATTCAGAACAAAAACAAAAACTAATAGACAAACAGACAGTCATGACAGTTGAGTTATGACTCACCAACAGCAAACAACAGCTCATCACTGTTCAAGTCATGGTCCAAGGAAGCAATGGGCACCGTCAGTTTCTTGATGGGCTCATTTCTATTAACCTCCAAAGGCTTACTCCCGCTAGCTTCTGATGCATTTTGTTGTCTGGAACTGAGAAACATTAATTTTTATCTCGGATCTTGGGCACCAAATTCTCAGCCACCTTGACCTATTAAAAACAAACGGCAAAAGTACCCTTGTGTTAATCCAGAACATATTCTATATGTGCGATAAGGGAGCGACTAATTCGCAGTTTGAATGCAGTTAGTACGACTGCGAGAAAACTGCAATCCAACCGTGCAGCCCGATTGCAGTCAATGTGCAGTTGGCGGTTGAACAAACAAAGTAAATATTATTGAAAACAATTTTTATTATTTTAAAGTGACATTAACAAAACTTTAAGTACTTACTAATAGCTCTAAAGAAATCGACAATCTCGCCCGATTTTTCGGTTCGGGATTGATCTCGTAAAATGCGTCGAGATCTCGCGGGATCGGGATTTCATTCCCAACTTACTAAAGGCTCTAAAAACATATACAATTACAGGATCTCGATAATTTCGTCCGATTTTTCGGTTAGGGATTGATCTCGTAAAATGCGTCGAGATCTCACACGATCGGGATTGCAATCCCTAACTTACTGAAAGTTCTAATAATAATAATTTATTGTTCACTAAAAACGATACTACATCATACATGAAGCCCTGCTAGTTATATAATAACTGTGTTACAGGTGACAAGTCTCTAAAGACATATACAATTAAAGGATCCGATAATTTCGCCCGATTTTTCGGTTCGGGATTGATCTCGTAAGATGCGTCGAGATCTCGCGGGATCGGGATTGCATGCCGTAGTAGAGGGTAGGTACCTGTGTGCATGGGTAGGTATAGGTGTAGGCGTATGTTGTTGTGCGGCGAGCGTGACGACCGCGCGGTGCGGCCGCCCGCTGCGGCACACGTCGCACCACCGCGCCCACCACGCGTTGTACGCGAACCAACACTCGCTGCACTGCCACATGCGGTTCTCGCGCCTAGTGCACACGCAATACAATATCAACTCTCTACTATCAGCGGGTGAGGGGAAATTATTGAAAATTAACTTAATAATAAGGCGATAAGGGTCATATTTATGTATTTCTAGCAACTGTCTCAGATATTTTTGTACACATTAAATATATGGATTTGGGTACAGTTCTCGATAACCGATGGGAAAGAAAGGTTCTCGAGTTGCGACCACACGTACTGAAAAGCGCCGAGCAAGACGACCTCCCTCCAGGTGGAGCGACGACCTGGTCAGTGTCGCTGGGCGCCGCTGGATGCAAGCGGCCCAGAACCGTTCGAAGTAGAAATCAATGGGGGAGGCCTGTGTTCAGCAGTGGACATCAAATGGGCTGATATGATGATGATGGGTACAGTTCTCATAAATTTTCCGAACGTTTTCGTATCAAAACATTATACAAACATGCTTCAAACTTGGTCTGATTCTAGTGCTTACTTAATCTAGTCTATTGTATTAGCTTACACCCGCGATTTCGCCCGAGGGATCTTATTTTATCATGTTTAAAATGATCCTTTGTTATTCCTGCGTATGATTGAATGTGCCAAGTTTAAGCCAAATCTGTTAAGCTTTGGCTAATATAAGTGACATGAAATCTAGGTTAAGAAGCAATCTAGAGCTTGGTGTACAACTACCAGAAAATTTGTAAATATGGATATTTTAAAACCTTTTCAGGTATTTATGAATAGTTTGATTCTAATACTCTCCGGTTCGGAAGGTTGCATTTCCTGAGAAGAGCCGGCAATAGACTCAGCAGTTACTCTTTTCAAAACAAGCTTCGATTCATTCTGATCTCACTAACAACAATTGCGAGTCCTGGTGGCGGCAAAAACCACAAAGCAGACTGAATCAATATTTAATAAGTAAATAGCAAACTTAAGCAGAGCAGCCCCCACAAGCAGCACCTGTCCACAAGTATGAGGCGTGTGGCAGCCACCACCCTTCTCACTATATGACTAGCTACTTATGTTATAGTCGGTACTAATAAATAAATATTATAACTCACGTGGCCAGCTGCGTAGAAGGCACTTTAGACGGCTCCCGAGAATTATGCGACACTTTACCCACAGACGGCAACATATTAAACACTTTAGCGTCCTTAGACGCGCCGATATGAGAAGTCCTTATATTGCTCGCACCAACTGTCTCACTCACGGGCGATATACAATTCTCAGCACCTAACAACTCATCGATCCTTGCATAGTCCCCGTCACCAATATCATTCGAGTACAACGCCTCGTTCTGCGAATTACTCATCACGTTTTTTGTATCCTGCACTGACACGTATGAATATCTCGTACCATTATTGTTAACTTGTAATTGAAGATTCAAATCCTTATATTTGCCTTTATTTGGCAGGGCATAAATAACTCCCTCAGCGTTCGTATCCCAACTGCATTCTTTATCAATCAATTCCACGTTATTCTCTTCTATTTTCTTGTCTTTTCTTTCTTTTGGCAAAGTACCGCAGTAGCTCGCTAAAGACTTCTGGTAGTCATTCAAGCTTCTTCTACTAGATATGACTTTACCGACTGGTCGTTCCGCGTTCGTTTGTTCGGAGAAAGATCTGCGGTACGTTGGTCGGATTTCTGGAGAATTCTGGGCGCTTATGGATCTTCGGAATGACGCACCTAATGTCGTGCTACCAGTTTGCGGCCAATCAGGTACCGTGATCATAACCCCACCAGAGGTAGGCAACGAAGTCGCACCATCTCTTGTCACTGTCTCATGTCTTCCCAAAGTAGTTACACTTAAACCTCTCGCGTTAGGAATCCGAGCTAAAGGCGACACTCTCGGCGATAGACAAGCTTCACAATGCGTCCTAATTCCAGAATTTTCCAGAGTACACTTACTACAGGCCCATTTCTTCAAATGCAGACCTCTGCTCTGTTCCCTCTGGTAATCTTTCACATAATTCAATTCCCAATTAGATTTGCTTTCATTACACTTTTTTGGTCTTCGAGTAACGGTATGAAGACTCCTGAGAAAAGATTCTCGTGGATTATGCTGAGCGGTATTGTACCCATATCTTTCTGAGACCATCAAATTCGTTGGTCTGTTGATGGTGCCTCGTGTTTCGTCAACTTTCCACCACTTCTGCTGGGAGTTAATGACCGATCCATGGGATAGCGACCTGGTGACACCATGGGCGTGGTCTGAGAGCTGATTGGGGGAGAGACGAAGGGATTGAAGGTCAAGATTCAGCCGGCGGCCGTCGGAGAAACTAGCACTTGGCTTATATGAAGGTACAGCTAGGGTGTTGGATCTTATCATAGTGTTGTCTGAAAAGAAACAAAAGTAAGTATTCACATGTTAGTAGTAAATATATTATTTATTGCGTATTGTAGGCAATTTAGAATTCTGTAAGAAACAGTGGACAGAGGTCACCACACAAGTCTAAAAGAGTAGATTCTGCATGTTCGATTCCTGTACCTCTTAGTTCTTAACTGAAATTCAGATTATTGGTGAAAAAATCATTGCAAAGAGTCTTGAATACCCAATAGACTAGGGGAAGGTTCATGCTATCAACAACAATTCTACATGGTCAGAGTTGATGTGGCAGTTTTATCCTGACAATAAGAATAAATAGTTACTTAGGTACCTTTAGCAGACTTTTCTTTGTCCGTCATCCCTGAAGCTTGATCCTCATCATCAGAGAGCCTGGAAAAAATAAAAAGGACCTAATTAATTTTCTAAATTAAATAAATATTTATGACTTCAGCAACTTAAAATTAGACAACTCACAAGACAGATTAGATGGAACATATTTAATACTTTTGACAATGTATGTTTTTTGATGTGATGATGGCAGAGCGGTAAATTACGTTAAATGCCGTGTCGGAGGTTAGGCTTTGCAGGAAAATATCGTGAGGAAACTATAGCATGGTTGCAGGACACCTGCTACCATTCTCAAGTAGAAAATCTGTCGCCCAGAACATACTTTTGTGTTCCGTCAGCTGCATTTGAAAGCCACTTCCCTTCGAGGCTACCACCTTCGGCGTCGTCATCACTGACCGTGGTGATATTGTGGTCAAATACAGCTCCGGGACCGACCGCATGCTGTATACTGGGTGTATTGAAAAGGGTATCATATCCATCTAAAAGGGGTGAAGACTATAGCAGGTACAGTTTCTCTATAAAAAGTTTGAGCTCAAATTACTCAAAAATTCATACCAATTTTTTGCTTCTAAGTTTATTGAATTAAAATCATAACCAACATGTCACCGGTCAATAAGGGTCATTACCATTTTGCGTCACTTGCTAATATTAATATAAAATGTCCTCTTGCGTGATCTGTGCGCCTAGTACCAAGTTAGTAACCTAGTCTTTTTTTTATACTACTTAGGTAGCAAACAAGCATACGGCCCGCCTGATGGTAAGCGGTTATCGCAGCCTATGGACGCTTGCTACACCAGGGGTGTTACTCGCGCGTTGCCGACCCTGCAGAAATCTCTTCACACCCTTTTGAAGAACCCCATGCTGTACTCTATTGGGAAAACCACGGCGGGGAACTCATTCCACAATCCGAGCGTCCGCGGAAGGAAGCTCCTTTGAGTCCGCACACTTTCGAAACAATTCTGGTTTCAATATGTGAGGATGGACTCCCCGTCGATGACGAGAGTTGCGATGGTAGAAGGTAGCCGTGGGCATCTTAAACTATTCTTCAGAACACTGTCCGTTGTACACAAGGGCGGATCCAGGGGGGGGGGGGGGTCATGGGGGTCATGACCCCCGAATTCGAATTCAATGTCTGTCACTATTTTGCTATAAATTTGACAATTTGAAAATGTGACTGACGGTTTTAAGTATGAATTTTTCGCGCTGCGCGGCCCCTCTTTTCTGTAGGACGTAGTCACTAGAACTATAGTGGACCGAGTTTGAAAATACTTACAAATGTACTCAATTTTCGTGTGTATCTGCGGGTAACAGCTATAGTAGTAATTTGAAACCCATCCAAGCTGGATATAAGTGTGACCCCCCCGGACCTGCAGGCTGGATCCGCCCTTGGTCGTACAGTATTACCCAACTGATATGGCGCGTCGTGAATCTTCGTTCACACAGAAAACAAAGTATGGCCCCGAAGATTAACGAAAGAATGCTTAAAACTTCCAATCGACCTTAGATCTCTACTATAAGGTTCATAATACACTGCAGGTGTTAGTTCCGTCTCACTCGTAAGTCACGCCACTCCGCACGGCGCGCGCTAACATGGCGGCAGCTGCCGACCAATAGCGTTTCCCACGCTTTGAAAATGTATCTTCTGCGCAGGTACATGGGTAAGCCATAATAGTTGGGTACTACTGTACAAGCTAATGGAAAGCCATAAGACGTTGTATGTGGTATATTACCTGTAGACGGGCGCGTGTGGCGCGAGCGTGTCGCAGGCGGCGCAGCGCCACGCGGCGGACACGTTGCGCAGCCCGCACGGGCAGCGCCACCACCGGGACGCCTCCGGGGCTGACCCCACGCACGACCATCCGCTGCACAATACAAACAACACTATCTCTACTCATCTCTCTAATATAGGGGGCCAGTTGGCGCAGTTGGTTAAGATTCCACCTATCACGCCGCAGGTCATGGGTTAGATTCCCACACAGGACATGCATTTGTCCTGAGTCTGGGTGTAATTATGTATATTAAGTATGTATTTACAAACAAAAAGTAGTATATGTATTATATCAGTTATCTGGTTTCCATTGTACAAGTTCTCTTAGTTTGGGATCAGATGACCGTGTGTGAGAAATGTCCCAGGATATTATATTATTATTATTTATTGCCTGTGGGATAGCATTGTTGTATCAAATTGGTGAATGATATTCCCTTTACCAATATAGAAATGTCAGCACTGAGAATCCACCCTTACATAATGATATTTTAAGTTGGACCTACATTGAACTTCCTAAACGGCGGCAGCAGCATACTGTCATTCATGTCATGTTGTTGACACTCTGATGTGACTCTTATAGTATTTGAATTGGAGTGATGTCGTTTTTAACAGTTTCAAATGGGCATTTTTGTTTATGTGTTTGAATTGGGAAATTTCATTGATTTTGCAACTTTTGCCACAAATGATTTTTCCCAAATCGAACAAATAGATACAAAAATGAAATTTGCATGCTCAGCGCCTGCTTGTCACTTGTCCCAACCTACCTTTTTCCTTAGTTGATATATAAACAAAGTTAATCTAACAAATTCTTCTCTTGCCTATGAAAAATGAAAATGAGTCAATCAATTGTTTATTACGATAGCACTGACAGTCTGAAAACTACCTAGTAGAGGCTTTTTACATTGTCAAACTATTGAGATCTGAATTTTACAAATTGCATTAACGCTTAGTTTATTCTTTGTTAGTATGTCTTTTTCAGTTCTTTGTTCCTTGAATGAAAAAAATATTTTTTACAAGAAATATGAGGATTTTATATCTGAAGACTAAGTCTGCACTTAACATCACAAGGTATATTCTAAGACACATCAGAGGGCACTCAACTTGACCTATTGTTTAAAATATCACCAATATATGACAGGTTAATCACATTTGAAGATAATCAATAATAGAGACACAAAGTACACATGGAAGGCCACTAACAGCCACATACTAAATGACAATGTACATTTATAGATTCATTAACCAAAGATATTCGATTCGACCAAATAAAAGGCCAAACTCAATCATTTCTATACACACCTACCTATAAACATTATAGCTTCAATAAAACTACATTTTTAACACAAAAACTAACACACACACATATGATAAAGCGTGTCAGTCAGTAATTACGTTAATGAACTACATTTACGTACGCGCAACAATAAAATACAATGGTAATATAACCTTAATACGGGTCAGGCAAAATCGATAAATTATATTCTGACATGAGTAAAAGAATATAGAATGGAGTCTTATCATACCTATTGAACTTGTTTTCGGTGGGTATAACAATTGGTTCAGAGCCGGGTGTAGTTCCCTCGCTTTTTCCACTTCGTGAAGTATACTCCGGTGAAGAATCTCTGTTGAATTCTTTTGATACTCCAATGTCATGACTTGATACTCTCTTTACGCCACATTTTAAACACTTTACACTCTCTGTAGGGTTGATTTGGCCGCACGTTTGACAATGCCATTGCAGCACAGATGCGATTGAGCCCATTTTAATTCACACATGGCTATGTGACCATAACAGTGCTTCTTTTTAGAAAAATAAATTTCGTATTGAGAAAAATGAAAACAGCTGATCCACCATGTTGTTTGTGTATAATTTTTTTTTCTAGGGTAGTGCATGGTATATGTTTTCTTGGATCATGGGGTAGTGTAGTGTCCGCCCGGTGAACGAACGGTGCGTTTATCATCGGTTTTCTATTTGTCTTTTTTTATTTTCTTAATATATTAAAATAAAAGATAAAGATGTTTTGGACTTAATCGTAAAAAAAATCTTATTATATTTTGAAAAACACAAGACTTTTTAATTAATTTTCATCGGTCGCTGACGACATCTATGATTCTATTTTGGCAACTAAAACATGGCATCTGGGAATGCAGTATTTTTATTAAATTCCAATAGATGTCACTCGAAAAAATTAAAACAAAACGTAAACATTTTCCATAGTACCTAATAGTCCCAGAAACCGTAGCCAGAAACATCTGGCCCGGTTGTCAAATGAGGAACTAGCGACGCCAGTGTGTTGCAAGCGTCTATAGGCTACGGTAACCGCTTACCATCAGGCGGGCCGCATGCTTGTTGGCACCCGTAGTTGTATAAACAAAAAGCCTTGTCCACTAAAGCGGAGCGGAGCTTAATTATATTGGTTAATATTGGCACAGCTCCGCTCCTTTCTTCTCGCCTCCAGTGGACAGGCAGCCTTATGGTTCAACAACGCTTTTTTACCTGTACATACCTACTGTAAGGTTTAGAAAAATTACAACAATTAATTACCAACGTATTCTGTTTACATTACGACATAAATAACGCACGTGTGATGATTAAAAACCTCCAAATTGGCAATCGCAGTCATTCGTATCAATTCAACTGTAATAATTCCCAAAATTCAGAAGCCGCGGGAAAATCGGTCGCTGATAAAATTTTGAATTATCGTTTTATGCAACTACAGTCACATCACGGAAATGATAGCGAATTTCGTATTTTATGTCAACTTATTAACTCATTCTCATGTAAGTACCTATGTAAATGAGCTTCGCTCTACCTACAGAATGTTTTTTCAAGTGGGCATGGATATAGGCAAAAACTAAAATAGGTTACTACCATTGAATTATTACGCTATAATTCAATGGTTACTACTTTTACTATCTACCTATACATAAAAAAACAAGCATATACAATACCTACGCGTTGAATTTGAAAAAAGAACCCGTAGCAGTGTTCACAACCTGAAGCCAGGTAGCTATCGTACCAGGGCCGTAAAATTATCGTATATGCTCGTATATGGATCAAAATTATCGTATCCATCAGGAAAATGGCTAAAATACTTAAAAAAATCATATGAAACGTGACAATAATATGTTGAAAATACTTTATAGTTTAAATCTTGTAAACGTGTTTTTTAAATGGAAAAAAAAATAGTTCGCGCCAACATCTCGAATTTATAAAGAAGAAAATAATGTTAAAGGATAGAGACACATGAAAACAAGCATATTTTTTAAAAGTTTAACTGAATAGATTTTATATTTGCGAGAACAGAATACACAAATATTAATGAAACTTAATATTTAATATACAAATTCGAAAAGACAATAACTGCCAACACTCCACCACATCGAACGACGATATCGATATCGATCGCTGATTGGAAGACAGTAGCAAGATTGCGCCATTAAGCAACAGCATGTGTTCCTAATATGTTCCTAAGAAAGAAATGAGCCAATAGATGGTGCTGACACTAAAAAACAACTGTAATTGTTATTGGGCTATTGGCTATCTGCGTAATCATCCAATTTTTCATCAGAATGGAAATTATCGTACAATCTGCGTACGATAGTCGTGTACCATCGTACATCGTACGTAGTTATGAAATTATCGCACATGTACGATAATTATCGTACGGTTGCGAACACTGACCCGTAGTGTAGCTTATACGGATTACATTCTGGAAAATAATGATGGTTAAAAAATAAAGAATATCGATTCGAAATTTAATTTAATTAACAGCCAGTGTAACATTCCAGGGTAATAAAGCAATAATTACGAACCATTGTGGCATGGCTAAGTGGCCAGGAGTGGCTATTGTATGCAGCCGCGGCAATGTAACGTTGAATTATGATCTGCATCTGTCAAACACACGGACAGTGTATTCTGTCAGTGACGTCACGTCATTGCAATAAATGTATCCATGATATGTCATTGGAATTTGGAAGTCGGTCACAGTGTCAACTGTTTGATTGCGGTTTGTTTTGAATAATTTAGGCTGGAATAGCTGTTGAGTGATTTCCGCGTGATTTTTGGCGATTTCAGGGCTATTTTTTACGTAAGTAGTAGTAGTCGTTTTTTTTTCATTTATAAAAGGATAGGCAAGGGTTAATGAGCCATACAGCCTTTTCTTGTAAATCTGGATGACTAGCGTTGAGTCCTATAGAAACATTAGCTTTGAAATTCTAGTGACTGTACCAAAACCCTTTATTTTAATTTATTTCAAAAACACCTATTTTCATAACAAATATATAAGGTACCTTACTATACTAGCTGGCCCCCGCGGTTTTACCCGCGTATGGTTTTAATTTTCTTGCGAGGAATCTTGATAATTTTTGTAAAATAAAAGTAGACTAGGTTACTCCTTACAACATCAGCCATCTGCAAGCACTCTCCTCAAAATCGGTCCAACCGTTTCGGAGACTAGCCGGAACAAACAGACAGACAAAAGTTGTGAAAATTGGCTATTTGCGTTACATACACATTAAGTAAAAGGCTGTTATTTTGACATTACAAACATACACTTTAATTTTATTTTATATGTATCATATTAATATTATAAGGATAGATTACAATCGTTCGAAGTGGAACTTTGCACATACCTACATATAGCATATTTAATAGTCACATAGGGTAGGTACTTGCCCAAACGCAGTAGGCTAGTGGTCAACCTACTGTTGGAATTTTTCAAGCCGCCTAGGAGGCATCCAACTAGCTTAACGACTATCACAATTAAGTGATAACCGGGACCAACGGCTTTACGTGCCTTCCGAAGCACGGAAACGCTCGATTTGAAATACCACTAGGGGGTACCGATTCAGGTACCGACCAAGACGGTGGTAGCTTAAACGGCTAAT
Organism: Polyploca ridens; assembly: GCA_951394255.1. NCBI lineage: Eukaryota > Metazoa > Arthropoda > Insecta > Lepidoptera > Drepanidae > Polyploca > Polyploca ridens. The sequence continues at coordinate 1,441,377 of OX596263.1, forward strand.
CATGCTACACCACGAGCGCTTCCATATACGCGGCAGATACTAAAACCTATACCTACTATATTTATGGAAATCCTAGCGAGTTTTCAATTCAATTCTTTTTCAGCATAATTCCTGTTTTATTTAAATCCTACGCCTTTCAATCTCTTTTTCAATCAAAATTCAATTGTGAAACACAATGCATCGGTTAATGTGGAATTTATTTTGTGTATTTTGTGTCATACTTTATTACTTTGAGACGTTTTTGTATTTACAGGACACAAAAAACACAGTAAATAATGTGTTTCAATAGAACAGCCCCCCTAAAAAGGAATCTAAAGCAATATTGCTAACGCAATTCATTTTTTCGAATTTACGGCAGATCTTATGCAATTCATCAATTCCGAATCTTTTATTGAATTGTATATAATGAGTGACTAGTATACCAAAAAATATTGAAATTACGTAGGATCTGCCGTTAATTCGAAAAAATGAATTGCGGTAGCAATATTGCTTTAGCTTCCTTTTTAGCCCCCCAGAACGATTTCCGGGAACATAGTATAATACTCGTAGTTTGGGTGTAAGATGTGGAGTTCTACTTTTCATTTCGAGTATGATACATCTAAACTAACCAAATAATACATCTAAGTTTATCGATAAAAACCTCACATGAGGGGGTAAAAAATTGTTTTACTAACTTTTCTTCTGTACGACAGACATGCGTCTTTACGCAAGCCGTAAGGCCTATAGCTTTTAGGTTTTTTAGTTATGGTAAAGATTTCAGTATCATTAGTTAGATAATCGCAAATACTATTAAATGAGATTAAATAAAGTAGTAGTTTAAAAGGTTTTTTTTTGTAAACTGAGGATCGCCAGCAACGGGGAGTCCATCCTCACACATTGAAACCAGAATTGTTTCGAACTGTGCGGGCTCAAAGGAGCTTCCTTCCGCGGACGCTCAGATTGTGAATGAGCGCCGTGGTTTTCCCAATGGAGTACAGCATGGGGTTCTACAAAAAAGGTGTGAAGAGATTTCTGCAAGGTCCGCAACGCGCGAGTAACACCCCTGGTTCTGTAAGCGTGCATAGGCTACGGTAATCGCTTACCATCAGGCGGGCCGTATGTTTGTTTGCTTCCTAAGTAGTATACAAAAAAATGTTAAAATAATCTCATATTTTTCACAGAAATACCTAGGAACAATCTTTTTTCTAATCGTTCAAGCCCTATGATGAAACATTAAGTTACTAGATAGTTGGTGAGGTTATATAACACTTTCTTTATCTTTCTACGACGACTGGCACCTTTGCTATAACACAAAATATCAGAAGTATCGGCAGCTAGTGCAAAAAAATACAATTGGCTGCCATTTATGGGGGAAGGGGGTATGACCCATCATATGAGGTTTTTTATCGATAAACTTAAATGTTTGGCCTTAAAGCTCACGCTGTATGTTTTTTTTAAGATATGGGAAATATACACGTAGAAATAAATTAATTTTTCTGTGTCTGAGAAATATCTACTATGAAACACAAACAAATTTTTGCTGCTAATAAAATTAATATCATCATCATTAGCAGCCTATAATGTCCCACTACTAGCGATAGGTCTCCTTTCACAAATGAGGGTGAAAGGGAATGGGCAATACTCCACCACGCATGCCCACTGCGGATCGGTGGAGGCTAGGGTCAACCTACTGTTGGAATTTTCCGCCTAGGCATCCAACTGAGTAGTTTAACGACTATCATAATTAAGTGATAACCGGGACCAACGGCTTTGCGTGCCTTCCGAAGCAGGGAAACGCTCGATTTGGAATACCATCAGGCGGTCACCCATCCAGGTACCGACCACGATGGTGGTACCTTAACTTTATCGATCGATTAAGAACGGCTAATCATGCAAAACCACGAGCGCTGGCGGAAATATACAAACTACTTATTTTTTACTATAATGGCTTGACCCATGGTGTACCCTATAGGGATATAGTGGTCATTAAATTCGAAACCCCTTGCCAAGGGTATTTGCGTTGAGAACATTATTTGTCATGTTGGCTAGGGGAATTGATATGTTTTGTTGAAAAATGTGTCATTATGGTCAAACTATCGTTCATCTCATATACGAAAGTTTTAAGGGTAGTTCTCAATAAAATTACGCTAAACTTAGGTAGGTACTTGTGTTAAAAGTGAACTCCAAATATCTTAATATCTGTCGAGACCCTTGGTCCGTGGGGTCCTAGCGCTATTAGGCTTTTTAAGGAAATATCAAAAAGGTTAGTCGACATCACAGGAGACCAAAGAGCTGGCAGCTACCTCGGACAAAAAATTAGTCTAGCCATTCAAAGGGGGAATGCTGCCAGCATCTTCGGAACCTTGCCTAAAGGGACTCCTTTTTGGTTTTTAGTTTTAGGTTTTTTTAGTAATTAGTAATTTTTTTAATGATCTTCATATACATTAAACTTATTTATATATTATATATATATATATATCCAATATCTATTTTCTGTCATTACAAAATGACATTATTGTTATAGTATTTCTGGATATTTTAGGACATAAAGATACACTTCTAAATTCGCTCAAGCATTTGGAATAATGAACCCTAAAAAAACATACTCTTTTTTCTAACATTCGTATAACGAATGAGACCCGACAAACAACATAAAATAATTCTCGGAAATTCGATCGCTAACATTTTCTTAATCATTTCACAAAATAATATTGGGCTTTATTATTTATTTACATTTGTAGACAATGCAAAAACTACAGGAAAACAGGAAACGGTCATAAAATAATAAGAGTGAGTGTACCAGAATAACAAAAGGTAATGTGAATGAAAACATTTACATTTGCTGTGTGAATGGATTCCTGGAAATTCGTTTGGACTCCATTTTGATTCTGAGATAACTGATTTTTGACGCTCGCAAAATGTCTCTCAAAACAAAACAAACAAATTGTATGCAAAAGCGAGCTTTTTTATCAATTTAAATTTGGTTTGTCGTTTTTATTTATTGAAAATGTAGAGATAAAAGAAGAAAGAAAGTACTAATATTTATTTCGATACACAACACAACATTTCAAACCCAGGTTTCGGTCTCCTGTCGTCGTATAATTCTTAAGCCGGCTTTTCACTATGGGATGTAATATAAATTACATCTTGAGCTGTATATTACGACTCGCGTTTGACTTTCACACTGTAAGATATATATTTTGAAAGGTCGCCATTCAAACTGATGGCTATTTATAGTTTGGGATGTAATGGTGCCGATTCTGTTGTAAATTGCACTAAGTAAACTAATTTTAGTCACATCTCAATATTTTAATTTGTCAAATTAATCTTTGCCGTCTTATTTTGCGTGTATTTAGGCGTAACCGCGATAGATGGCGACTAAATTTATATTGAAAACAAGCATTGGACTAATTTGACAGCACAAAATTTCTTACATCCTTTTCTTATATTCTTTGTTAGAAAGAGACATAGTGACATTAAAATTAGTTTAGTTGTGAACAACAGAATCAGGGCCAATGTATATTATAGCGCAGTGTGAACGGTCTCGTACAAAATGTATGAAGAGCGATAAAATATTATATCTCAAGATGTAATATATATTATATTATATCCCATAGTGAAAAGCCGTATTCCGGGACTAAAAATATTCAAGCACAAAATGTTTCTAAATTTTTATTCATCTTTATTGTCACAATTCCTTCACCAAGAACAATATAAATAATTTAATTACACACTAAAGCCCCCGATACACGGGCAACCAACACCAAGTTGCCCTAATCCGTCCCTTTGGGCCTCAGAGACATCTGTCAAAGCTACGTACCAAACGTAATCCGACATACGAGCAACGTACAAGGGGATCAATACATTATAAGCCCTAGGTGATTTACATAAGACACACTATTGATCGGTTTTGGGAATGTGATTAAACTGGGATGTACGTTTTTTTAGGAATGAAATGTGAGCTAATGTCAATATAGCATTCAAGGCTTTTATTGGTTGGGTGTGGATGGATGTTTCTAGATTGTGGAAGGCCTAAATTGATATTGTCAAGTGGTTCTCTTAAGTTAGGTAACGGTATCCTATACTACTGCGGAAGTGAGTCTGTTTTTTTAGCTCTTGATGCCTAAACGGCTCAAACAATCTAACTAAACTTACCAGTAATAAAACTAGGTTTTGTTTGTTACTAATTTATTTGAATAAATGTAAATAAAATTAGTTTCCCGACAACTAAGTTAGTTTCCCGACAACTAAAGTTAGTTCCCCGACAACTAAAGTTAGTTTCCCGACAACAAAACGTCAACTTACATAACAAGTTTTGTAGATCATTTTTTCAGTGTTGACTCAAGGTCACTCTTTATCCCGGAAAAACTGTAGATCCCTCGGCAATGCGGGGCGAAAACTATTTTTTTAAATTATATATGTGCTTGCGTTTGGCCACTGACCCGTCCATAAAAAAAGAGTACGTAAATTGCTACGTTGAAAGTGCCACGAACAAAAGTCGCTCCCACGCAGAAAAATCGGAAAAAATAGATAAAGTTGTTGGATTGCAGTGTTTTTGGTGTCTGTGTGTGCGGGAATAAGTACCCTATCTGCCGTGGAAATCAATTTGGACGAGGGTTGAAGATCTATCGAGATACGGACTGCGCAACACTTTGAGGTTAGAATTTTATGAGATTTTTTAGCCTCAAGTGCATGCGCTGACGAAACTAGATCGATGACCCCCATCTTTTCCGACGCCACTTTATGGTCCGCCATTAGCAGCACAGTCACTGAAGGAACTGAAGTTTTGTGACGTCACATTGCTGAGAAATAGCTGAAAATCTGAAAACCACGTGGTGGCGTGGTCCAAGATCCGCTGGTTTTCACACAGATTTCTCCATTTTATCAGTTACGTCACAACTATCTAATCGTGATCCAATTTCAAAAAGATTTTTATGTCGTCTAAAGAGTAAGCTGTGACAGTTAGAAAAAAAAAAAAAAAAAAAAAAAAAAAAAAAATTGTTAACTGTAAATTACTCATCAGTTTGCGGAGGCGCCTGGGACTTTTCAGTGGCAGTATATTAGGCATAATTGCCCATACTCTTGGATATATTTTCTATATTTCTAGTTATCATAGTTCTCTAGATTAAATCAATAGTTTTGAGCAGAATGTCAACCAAATCTGCCAGTTCCGGTGCAACAACTGACTCAAAACGGTGTAAAACCCTAAGAAAAAAGGTTCTTACCCAAAGTATTGACCAGCGCAGCGCCATACCTAAAGAACTGGGGAATTACGCTGGGACAGCACAAGCTGACCTAAATGATCCTCCACCAGTCCTGGTGACACCCTGCCTGGATAATCCAATAAGTCCTGCAACCATGGATATGGAGGAGGAAATGGATAGATTGGGAATCCCGCATCCAGCACCCAAGACCGATGATGACTGGTCGGATGTGGATAGCGTCACCAGCCGCCGATCCAGTATATTACCACCCTCTTGCCGGCGGTCAGGCATCTCCATGGACCTAGCTACACAGCGTGCAAACGAGCTTCTGTTGTCCGGCAAAGAGGCCTTAGAGAAGCCGGGTAACATAAAAAGGGAAAGCAAGGTGGAGGCCCTCGATTGTCTCCAGGCACTCTACGAAATAGTTCTCTCCATCTCGGACTCTCGTTCGCGTCACAAGGTTGCCCTGGAGCAGGAGCGCACAAGAGCTGCGAGAGAGCTGGTTCGGGTGGAGAGGGCTAACTCTAAATTAATAACGGACCTTAACTCAACATTCGGAGTAAAAATTCGGGAGACCAAGGAGACGGCCGAGCGCACCCTAAAGACAGCGGAGGATATCAGGGGATGGCTCAATTTTGAGCTTGACGGACCCATTAAAACAATTGAATCCATTAAATGTCAGGTTGAGGAACTCCAAAGGAGTACAAAGTGGAGGGATCAGCCTATGCCTCAAGCGAAAGAAACTCGAGAGGACTCCGAACAGCTGACTCTGAGGACTCTATCTGACATCGGAGCGCAAATCTCAGTGATGGCGGAGCATTTGAGAACCATGCGACAGAGTCTATCGAGCCAGACGCATATCAGCCAACCGCACACACCGGAGTCATTGCCACCTTCAACTCCGATAGCAACTGCAGATATATGGAACCCTGTGGCGACCCGGCTGCTTAGAGATATCCAAGCCTCGGTTGAAAAACTAGAGGGGCGAGACATTTGCAATGCAGCTTCTAGTCTGGATGTAAAGTTAGCCCTAGAGGACGCAATCTCGCCGCTCAGAAGCAAATTGGATAGAATGTGTGGGGCCATGGCTGACTTAAAAGACCATAAACAGCTGGAGATGGTCACTGAGTTACCAGACCGGGGCTCGGGTATAGGCACAGAGATAGCCCTGGCCGACATTAACGATAAGTTGAATTTGCTGGCATCTAAAATCCAAATGGCTCAGACCGGGTGTGGAAGTCCTGACGACAATCTTAATGCTACTGTCCCCGGAGGCATTGTGACCAGGCCCCAGCAAACCTACGGTGCGGCAGCTGACGTAGAAAAGACCCGAGCTCACCCATCTTCCTATGCGGAGATAGCAGCGATGCCCCGTTACTCTTTCATGGTCCAATCTATCGACCCGCGTCACTCCAGCCACGACATCTCCAAGAGAATCAAATCGAAGGTAGATGTTATTGGTCTTGGGGTTGGTGTGAACGCTATGCGAAAGCTCACGAAAGAAAGAGTACTCATTAGCTGTGACTCCAATAGGGAGAGGAGGGTACTGGAGACTGCAATCAGGGAAAGTGACAGTGGACTCTCGACTGCAGAATTAGAGACGCGAAAGCCATTACTCCGACTAATAGGAGTGGCGAACGACCTCAGTGATGCAAAGATCGAAGACGCTCTACTCAGACAAAATCAAAGCCTTCTAAGTCAGGTCAATGGAAGCAAACATATTAAAGTGCTTCGCAGAACCAAGGGCCGGACTAAGGAGCTAAGTAATGTGATCCTAGAGGTTAGTCAGGAAGTATGGAGATTACTAAAAGACAACAGGGTCAGATTGGGGTATCAAGTAGTAACCGCGATAGATCAGTCTCCAATCATGCAGTGCTATCACTGCATGGGTTTCGGTCATAGAGCTCGGGAGTGCGGTAAGGCCGTAAGCTGTGGTTATTGTATGGGGGCTCATGAAACAAGGGTTTGCTGTGCTCGAAATGGACCACCCAAGTGCTGTAATTGCAAGGAAAATGCCCCGGGGAATGATGCACATGCTGCATACAGCCACGAATGCCCTGAGTGGCGTAAATTTGATAGGTTAGCACGATCAAGGATCTCGTACTGCTAGAGGAAGTTGACACGGTACAATATCAAGGTCTTCATCTGGGCAACAATGATAATGAACTCAACGGAGCTGCTTCAATTCCTCAACCAGTGAGCAGTATCCTAACTACTAACCTAAATGCATTTAAACCTGAAAAAAGGAACCTAAAACCAAAAGTAACACCTAAAAATAAGAGCTTAAACCTAAAAAAAATACCTGAAAAGAAGGACCTAAAACTAAAAGTGGTACAGTGCAATCTCGGTCGTGGCGCCTCGGCAACGGATGAATGTATACGGGAGGCCACCACCAAGAACTTTGCACTGGCATTACTACAGGAACCGTATGTGGGCGCGTCGGGAGTTATGAAATTATCATACCGCACGATCCAAAAATGTTCAGGCAGAACCAAACCGGTAAAAGCTGCTATAGTCGTCCTCGATCCTAACGTAACTGTAATTGAAAAAGAAAAATATGTAACAGAAAATTCAGCCACTATAATTGTAGACATTGGGGGGATAAAAATAGGCGTTGTATCATTCTATTGGGAACCTGACATAGATATAAGTACCTACCTCACTTTACTCCAAAGGACAGTCAACGAACTCAACACGCCACTGTTTATTCTCGGAGGCGACTGCAATGCGAAGAGTACCTGGTGGGGATGTAAAGCGGAGGACAATCGGGGCCTGTTATGCGCAGAAACATTGGCACAACTTAACTTGGAAGTGGTCAACGAAGGCTGCGTACCCACCTTTTACACTATAAGGAGGAATATCGAATGCACCAGTATTCCGGACATCACAATATCAACCTCCGCTCTATTAAATTACATCATAGACTGGAAAGTGGATCCGGATTTCGTAACAACTTCCGACCATCGAGCAATCACCTTTGGCATCAATATGAATAAAATGAAAACTACATCAAAACAAATACCTCACAGAAGAACAACAAGAAAATATAATATAAATAAGGCAAGATGGACTGAGTTTGGAATAGAATTTTCGAAAACTATTATACTCAACAACATCAACAAGGAAACAATTACGGGAATAAAAGATAAGCAAATACTGAACGCCATGATCGACAAGTACACCGATAGTCTAACTATAGCATGTGATAAAACAATACCAAAAATCAGTGATAAAATTGGTACGCGGGGACTAAGTTGGTGGAGTGAGGAGTTAACTGAAACAAAAAAGCAGGTAATCACACTAAGGAATAGAATCCGTAAAGCGAACGCCCAGCGTAGACCATTCGTCGTAGAAAAGTATAAGGAAGCACTCGAAGGGTATAAATCTCTAATGGCCCAATCAAAGACCAGTAATTGGATAGAATTCTGTAATGGTCAATCCCGAGAATCAATGTGGGACAAAGTCTACAGAATCATGAAACACAATAAATGCGCATATGAGGAAAAGATGTTGGACGACCAAGATGGTAACTCTCTGGATCCTGACGGTTCTGCCAAATTATTGATTAATACCTTTTATCCGGATGACGAGGTGGCAAATGATACTCTACTTCACACTCAAACCAGACTCGATGTAGACGAACAATTCAGGCAAATGGTAAAGAAGAAACGTGACACAACATTTCAGCCCTTTGAAATCCACGAAATAATGTCAGTAGCCGCTAGTATAAACCCCAAAAAAGCACCTGGACCCGACGGTTTGACTGGTGACATTTGCTGTAGAGCTATATCCACAGAACCCGAAATCTTTGAGGCACTAGTCAATAAATGCCTAGAACTCGGTTGCTTCCCTACAATATGGAAACACGCCTCAGTAAAAGTCTTGAGAAAGCCCAAAAAACTTACTTATAGTCAACCCAAGTCTTATAGACCCATCGGCCTTCTGCCAGTGCTTGGAAAAATAGTCGAAAAATTATATACCAGAAGACTAATGTGGGAACTAGGGAGACATAACAAACTAAACAGAAGACAATACGGATTCATGCCCCAAGTTAGTACCGAAGATGCATTATTTGACCTGATTTCGGAAATCAGAGGAAAACTTGATGACAAAAAATCCGTAGCATTAGTATCGCTGGACATCGAAGGTGCATTCGACAATGCCTGGTGGCCAGCAATCGAAAATGAACTCCTGCGTAAAGAATGCAACCCCTATATTTTAGATGTAGTTCACGATTATTTACAGAACCGTAAGGTCACAGTTCACTATGCGGGTGCGTCGGCGTCAAAGGGAACAACGAAAGGCTGTGTCCAGGGTTCTATCAGCGGTCCATTGTTGTGGAATGTTCAGCTTGATCCACTACTGGTAGAGTCCGAAGACCTTCGGGCACATATTCAGGCCTTCGCTGACGATATTATTATAATGGCAGCTGACGATGAGGTCCCCAACCTCAACGCCAAAATCAATGAGGCTTTGGAAGTTGTAGCTGCGTGGGGAGCTAGGAATAAAATGAAGTTTGCTGCCCATAAAACGCAGGCAATTTTAAACCACTGGCTCACTACCCAGGCAGAACGATGGAGACGAGAGTGCATATCTTTGACCTACCACACCCAACCGAGCGGACACCCATAAAATTTGACTTGTTGAACAGCCCTAATGATTTAGATGAAATAAGGAACAATTGGCCGAAAATCTACACAGACGGCAGTAAATTTGATGGGAAAGTTGGCGCTGCATTTTCGTGGTGGGAGGACGGAACTGAGGTCAAAAATGGCAAAATAAAACTTGCAGATTACTGCAGTGTCTACCAAGCGGAGCTGATGGCGATTTACCAGGCTTTACATGTTGTTACCAAAAGCAAAAGTATTAAAAGGATCAACATCATATCAGACTCCAGATCAGCACTCCAGGCTTTGGCAGATCCCGAAAACGTAAATCCAGTTGTCCATGAGATCCGGATGTTACTGGGCTCTCTGGACGTGAGATGGTTCTGGATAAAGGCCCACGTTGGACACGAGGGGAATGAACGAGCAGATCAGTTGGCAAAACAAGCTACTCAAAAAAAGTCGGCTCCTGCGTATGACAAGGTCCCACAGTCCTCCGTGAAGTACATGCTGAGAAGGGACACCCTGGCTGAATGGCAGCGACGGTACGACGAGTCGAGCACTGGAGGTGTCACCAAAATGTTCTTTTCAGATGTTCACCGAGCCCACAAAATTCTAACTTTAATTAAACGTGATAACCTAATAGCACAACTTTTTACGGGTCATGGTGGGTTCGGTGAATATCTAAATAGATTCAAGCTAAAAGACAGTGCAAGTTGTAAGTGTGATGATGATATTCCGGAGACGGTGTGTCATCTGATCACTGAATGCCCAAGGCATGGTCTAGCTAGATTCAACTTAGAACATTCTATAGGAGCAAAGATAGAAAAGACAACACTATCTAATTTAGTCGAGGACGATCATAGCAGAGATAAATTCATTGATTTTGCAAGGAAAATTGTTGTAGAGAGCAATAAAAGAAATGGCAGTAATGTATATGTATAAGTGATATGTAATGTATATTAAATAAAAAAAAAAAAAAAAAAAAAAAAAAAAAAAATTAAAAAAAAAAAAAAAAAAAAAACTGATTAAATAAAAGAATTCAAAACGAGAGAATCAAACGTCACAAAATAAATAGTGACGATAATATAAGGATATAACACCCTGAGATGGCGGGTGCCTTTAAAAAAAAAAAAAAAAAAGACCCGTCCATAAAGGACGATGACGAAGCCTAAGATGGAACACGCTTACCCAGAAGAAACATATTCACTCTGGCCTTGGAAGTCCCAAGATTGTAAGAGTCGGGAACACAGACGCTGTAAGCAAGTTCCGCACCCTTGCTGTCCGCATTATAAATGAGGATGCAAAACGCTGTGTCCGTATTTTCGGTATGTCAACAACGTACGGGTGAAAATTTTCCCAGCGTCTTGTGGTTCAGTGTAAGAATGGAGATGGTGGAATAAGGTTGAACAATACCTGCGCATACTGTCCAAAATATATCCTGTAGAAAACCGAAAGGCCAGATAGGTTCCTTTCTTCGATGATTGATGCAAGCAATAAATTTTGCTGAAAATTATGCTTCCCTTAGCAGAACCCCATGGATTCCTTTGCTCTTATTAATAGCGTGGCATCCACACGTCCGTTACCCGCATCTGGCTAGTCACGAGTTTGCATATCTTCCCAATGCCACCCATTGCTTACCATCAGGTCAGATCGTTCCACGTACAGTCCACGTCTTGTAAAAAAGACATGTACCTACTGTCTTTGAGTTTTAAGAGAGATAGAACTTTATTTCGCTTAAAGAGCAGCTCGACAGTGGAAGTACCTCCACCTTACAGAATACCGCAGCCAAATAAATGAATGTTGTGTTACTGCGCGTGAGTACGCTCATTGGGAAGGTCGGTAACGCATGAGAATGCCGCGTGTGCTGCATGCGTTCAGCTACGGTAACCGCTTACTACCAGACGAGCCAAGAAAGCTTGTTTGTCGTAAAATCTAAACTAAATACACTTAAAGCCGTGAAATTGCGTCAGAAACGTTCAGGGATTGGTGGCAGCGGCGGAAATACACTTTGTAGAATTCCATCGGCGAAACGCAATTCAGAAACGAACGGGAAATAGAAAATTGCTTCAACTACTTGAAGTATTACAAATAAATACGACGTAAACCAGCCAGAGGAATTGATTTTCATCAGTTTATATGAAAACTTGTGTTGGATAAGTTTTGCTTGTTGGTTTGTTTGTATGTATCTCAATAACACAAAAACATTGGAAAAATAGCGAATATATCTCTAGTCAGACCCAAAAAATATTTAACAAATGTAACCTTGCTGAGTTTCTTGCCTGTTCTAGTCAGTTGAAGGCAGAGTTCCAAACTGATGGTAACTTCAGTAGCTGTGACCTTTATAAGTGCCCTACTAGGGCCTAAATTTAATAAATGGCTTTTACTTTGACACCACACCAAGTGGTACATAATTAATACCAAATACCTAACCTACAGTTTATGCACACAAATTCTTTGTCCTATTTGGGAGTCGGACCCACGGCCTGAGGTCTAAACCTCAGGCCGTGGGTTATTACTAATAATCAGGGTATCAAACCACAACAACCGGACCGACAAAAATGTTTATAATTTTCCAGAAATTACCTAGTTTGCTAATTATCACCAGTTGAATTAATCCTCAACATAATTACGTGATTTTATTTAAAGCAAGTCTAGCAAAACCTAGGACATATATCCGTCACATTCAATAGTCATGTAAAAAAAGAGGTTTAACTATCTTACAACTTTGGTTTTACTAGACTTGGCTTAAACCATCTCATGTAATAAGACAGATATACCATGTTGTTACCAAATTACGGGAGCTGAAAGTGGAGACGAGACTATCCTCCATGTGCCTGCACAAAGTCCTGACATTTGGTCACATAGCCAGAAAGTCTGGAGACAGCCTCGAGCAGCTGGTTGTGACCTAGGTTGATGGCAAAAGTCCAAGAGGGCGCAGCCCACTCAGATGGTCGTACCAGATCCGCAATTCCCTGGAGACGAACTTCCACGACGCTCTTCACGCCGCCAAGGATAGACACAACTGGCGTAACGTTATACGTGATAAAATTAGTTCACGGAATCAAGACCCTCAGACATGAGGACACACGACGCGAGGAGGAGGAAGACCATCTTGTTTTGTGACCAAACTGATCAAAATCGGTATTAAAAGTGCATTTTATTAGTCGTGATAATCATGGTGGAGTGTATCTGATACTTAAGAGCCTAGTCCTCGAGCGTGGTAATTTCTCATAGAGCTCACACATCGACACATTCTGCCTACACAGATGCGTCTTACAGTTATATTACACATTGCTTTGAGACAGACAACTATGATTTACGGCGCAATGGAATAATTATTTATACAGTGCGAGTTCGCGCCTGTAAGATTAGTAAGCATGTTATAGAAACAGCGCAATGTATTAGCTATTCACTCGCCGCCCCGCAGTTTGCTAGTAGCCGTGGTAAAAGAGATGGCAATATTGGCAATAGAAAAGGTTGGAGCCACAGTGTTCGCGTGATTCGTGCTAATTAGGTAAGCAGTACCGGATCATTCTTGATATTTTTCTTTATTGAGAATATTGATTAACTGTGTTATTTTTATATCAATCTTAACAACTACTTTACCTTTACTTACTTAAATCCATATAGGTATATACAAAGAGAAAATGGCGTAATGACTGATCCACACACAGCTAGATCGTAAGGTCCAGAATCTTGAAATTTTTGCCACAGATTATTCTTATAACTTACTAGCGACCCGCCTCGGCTTCACACGCGTACAATGTAGTTAACTAGGTACTATGCTGTGTGGTGACATTGCACGCGCGCCGCCCCGCCCGCCGCACGAGCACAGTATGGCGAATACTATTTTTGGTAGCTAATTACCCGACTGACCCGGAAGGAGGGTTATGTTTTTCGAGTGTATGTATGTATGTATGTATGTCTATTTCTTTGTGCCGCTCTGCAGCCTAAACGGCTTGATGGATTTAAGCATATGAGGTGTCGTTAGATTCGTCTTGACTGGGGGAGTGTCATAGGGTATATTATTTTTATATGGCGCCTAAGAATAAAAAAATAGGGGGGGGGGGGTATTAAAAATAAAAGTTTCGTTATTATAACAATATGGGTATCAAATGAAAGCTTGTAAATAGACTATTCCATATATTTTTTACGTGTCTTTTACTTTTTGGTTTTTTCTATTGAAATAAAAAGTCATGGTAGTAAATCAAATCAAAATCATCAATACCGGTTTGGAAAGTTGCATTTGCTGAGAAAAGCCGGTAATAAACTCAGCAATTACTATTTTTAACATTTTAGATTTATTACATAACTATTGTATAAATGAATTAATGTTCGTTAGTCAAAATTACTGGTCCTAGATACTGGTCCGATTGCTCTCAAAATCGATATTTGAGAGTCACCGGGGTCACAAAACAAGAATCTATTCTCAAAATTTTGATAAAGTGTCCTCCATTTTGAACTTTTTAGATACTGGTTCGATTGCTCTCAAAATCGATATTAGAGAGTCCTCGGGGTCACAAAACAAGAATCTATTCTCAAAATTTTGATAGTGTCCGCCATGTTGAACTTTTTAGATACTGGTCCGATTGCTCTCAAAATCGATATTTGAGAGTCCTCGGGGTCACAAAACAAGAATCTTTTCTCAGAATTTTGAAATAGTGTCCGCCATGTTGAACTTTTTAGATACTGGTCCGATTGCTTTTAAAATCGATATTTGAGAGACCTCGGGGTCACAAAACAAGAATCTATTCTCAAAATTTTTAAAAAGTGTCCGCCATTTTGAACTTTTTAGATACTGGTTCGATTGCTCTCAAAATCGATATTTGAGAGTCTTCGGGGTCACAAAACAAGAATCTTTTCTCAGAATTTTGAAAAAGTGTCCGCCATGTTGAACTTTTTAGAGACTGGTCCGATTGTTCTCAAAATCGATATTTGAGAGTCCTCGGATTCACAAAACAAGAATCTATTCTCAAAATTGTAAAAAAAATTCCGCCTTGTTGAATTTTTTATATACTGGTCCGATTACTCTCAATATCAATGTTTTGTGACCCCGATGACTCTCAAAATCGATATTTGAGAGTCCTCGGGGTCACAAAACAAGAATCTATTCTCAAAATTTTGTAAGTGTCCGCCATTTTGAACTTTTTAGATACTTTCAACATGGCGGACACTTTTTCAAAATTCTGAGAAAAGATTCTTGTTTTGTGACCCCGAGGACTCTCAAATATCGATTTTGAGAGAAATCGAACCAGTATCTAAAAAGTTCAAAATGGCGGACACTTTATCAAAATTTTGAGAATAGATTGTTGTTTTGTGACCCCGAGGACTCTCAAATATCGATTTTGAGAGCAATCGGACCAGTATCTAAAAAGTTCAAAATGGCGGACTCTTTATCAAAATTTTGAGAATAGATTCTTGTTTTGTGACCCCGAGGACTCTCAAATATCGATTTTGAGAGCAATCGAACCAGTATCTAAAAAGTTCAAAATGGCGAACACTTTATCAAAATTTTGAGAATAGATTCTTGTTTTGTGACCCCGATGACTCTCAAATATCGATTTTGAGAGCAATCTGACCAGTATCTAAAAAGTTCAACATGGCGGACACTTTTTCAAAATTCTGAGAAAAGATTCTTGTTTTGTGACCCCAAGGTCTCTCAAATATCGATTTTGAGAGCAATCGGACCAGTATCTAAAAAGTTCAACATGGCGGACACGTTTTCAAAATTTTGAGAAGAGTTTCTTGTTTTGTGACGCCAAGGTTTCTCAAATATCGATTTTGATAGCAATCGGACCAGTATCTAAAAAGTTCAAAATGACGGACACTTTTTCAAAATTCTGAAAAAAGATTCTTGTTTTGTGACCCCAAGGTCTCTCAAATATCGATTTTGAGAGCAGTCGGACCAGTATCTAAAAAGTTGAAAATGGCGGACACTTTTTCAAAATTTTGAGAAGAGATTCTTGTTTTGTGACACCAAGGTTTCTCAAATATCGATTTTGAGAGCAATCGGACCAGTATCTAAAAAGTTCAACATGGCGGACACTTTTTCAAACTTCTGAGAAAATATTCTTGTTTTGTGACCCCAAGGTCTCTCAAATATCGATTTTGAAAGCAATCGGTGCAGTGTCTAAAAAGTTCAACATGGCGGACACGTTTTCAAAATTTTGAGAAGATTCATGTTTTGTGATCCCGAGTTCTATCAAATACCTTTTAGAATTTTATTATGTATCATCATATATTTCCGGTCGGGCTTTAATAATAATAATTAATAAGAAATGTAAAAACATTGAATAAGTTAGTACAAATACCTAAATTAAATAAAATCTCGTACCTTGATAAATCAATAAATGTATTTTCTTTCTTTATTTTACCTCAGCAGTCACGACCTACCTTTATGTCAATGACACAAGACGGTGGGGACCTTCAGCGAGCATCAAAGCGACGTGCTCTCACTTTGGACTCGAGGAGGACACTGGATGATTTTTATGCGCGCATTCGAATTTATACAAATTCAAAATATGACAACCGCTCCATAGTAATTACTATGGAAAATGGCGCACGGTTTTCATGCAAAAGCAAAGAATATTTTAATATTTTATGGATTGATATTGTAAAAAACTGAAAAGGTAGCGTTGGGGTTCAACCCTTTTGTGTTTTTATTTAACCACTAAGATTTTAGTCAATTCATTCGAAATACTATAAATGTTGCAAACAGCAAAGGTATATTTTGTGGTTTTGAGAGATTTTATCGAGTTTTTTTGTTGGAAATGAAGGATTATTTCACAAATATAACGTGATAACATTGTAGGTATACCTTTTAAGATTGTAAAATGCTTTTTAAATGTTTTTAAACGTACGATATCGAAGATTTTTCTTACAAACCGTAACAGTCGTTTTGGCAGTTTTCAAGGACTACACTCTTAATAAAGGCGGGTCTATGCTACGCGAACCGGGCACGACCCGAGCACACGCGGAGCACGAATTCGCGTAGTGTAGACGGACTTGGGAGCCTCGAACGAGCGTCCAGCTCGCGCTCGACTGCGCTCCGCCGATTGTCAGTTTTTTTTACGAACACAGGGATTCGCATCGCGCTCGTATTGTAAGCTCGTTGTACGTCCACACTTGACATCGCAAGCGACGAACGAAGAGCGGCTCTGCTGGTGCTCGGTTCGCGTAGCGTAGACGTATCTTGGGTGTCTATATCTTAGCTAGTCTACACTTGAAACATCATCATCATCAGTCTATAATGTTCCACTGCTGAGCACAGGCGTCCTGCACACAAATTAGGGTGAAAGGGAATGGGAAGATACTCCACTACGCGTGCCCACTGCGGATCGGTGGAGGTAGGCTAGTGGTCAACCTACTGTTGGAGTTTTCAAGCCGCCTGGTGGGCCTCCAACTAGCTTAACGACTATCACAATTAAGCGATAACCGGGACCAACGGCTTTACGTGCCTTCCGAAGCACGGAAACGCTCGATTTGAAATACCACTAGGCGGTCACCCATCCAGGTACCGACCACGACGGTGATAGCTTAACTTTGCCGATCGATTAAGAACGACTAATCATGTTACACCACGAGCGCTTCAACAGTATAGATTATTAAAATGCAGTAATCTCATTCCTGGCATATATATGTTCGCAATACCAAAGATATACGGCGTGTAGTGACACGACAACATAAAACTGTACGGCCAATATCTATCGAGGGTAGGCCGCGGCCGGGGTCACGGGGGAAATGCAGGTAATGCAGTTCCAAAACAGGAGAGCGGGGATGCACAAATTTATTGCGTCGTAAATGTCTACTGTAATCCTCTTAAATTGCATCAGGGGATGGGGGATGCGCCTTTAGGGGAAGTGCAGGTGATTTGGACCGTTATCAATGTGTATCATGGAATTAGTTTTAATTACTTATTTGTAATTTGATAGACCGTGTTTGACCACAATGTTCAGTGATGATGTGGTCGAAGGTGGTGCACACACAAAGCCTAGAAGGACTTACAAGTGCAGCTGTCGGAACACACCGATAGGTGCTTGGGCGTCAGATTTCCATCTTGAGGGTGTTAGCCTGATAGGCGGGTACAACAAAGTTCCCTACCACCGTGCGATGGTTTCCTCACGATGTTTTCCTTCCATCCTCACGACATTCTATAACAGTACCACTGAGCTATTACCGCCTTAAATATTGTAGAGAAAATCGCGTGAACTTTTTTGCATATTGCGCGCACGGAGATTTGGCATAGCTACGGAAAAGTGCAGTATGCTGAAATGAATTTATTTATTCTAACTTAAAACCAATGGGCGAATACTAAGTTATCATTTATTTATTTATTTATTTATTTCATTCATCTGCCTACCCTGTTCCTAATTATATGGATGCAATATGTACGCTTCTTCCATTCCACCTTTCTATCTATCATAACAGGATTCATATCATTCTTACATACAGCGCCGGCTCTAGGGTATAGGCGACAAGAGCCAGGTGGCCCAGGGGGCGCCAAAATGCCAAATGTTGAATTTAATTTAGAGCAACTTTTTTTATGCCGCCTTTTGAGATGCTCGGGGATGCGCGAAGTCGACGCATCAACCAAAAGGTGCCAAAAGATAATCTAGCTAAACCCTGATCAAGGGCTAGTTACGACGCTGCTGGCACATAATCCATCTCTTCATTGGTCTTCCTCAATTGATGGGAAACGGACTGGAATACACATCATAAGACCAAAGATTTCAAAATTAAGGATACGCCCACCGGAACATTTTGCAAAAAAACTTTTTCATACTTGTAAACAGTACCGCCATTTGTTTAAAATCGATCGAACTACGAAGTGCCGCGTTGCATAGACGTACGATGTAACCTTGTATGTGCGTACAAAGCACACATACAAGAAAAAAAAAATCTAACGAACTGTTCTGCGGACCGCAGACGACCGAGTCACATTGGCCCTAAACTGACTTTTTAGGGCCAGTGCGATGGTGCCATTATGTCGTGCGGTTGGCCCGGTATTTACGCCAGTTTAAGTCAATGCATTGTAACGTAGTAAAAATGGGTTTTTAATTATTTAATTTTTATAATAACTTTCGATTATCATTCGATTTTTCAGTCGATGAATCGTTCTTTTTTAAATCAAGTTTAATGCTTTTACTTGATTAATTGTCTGTAGCCTCTTAATATTTATTGGGATTTAGCCAATTAATCAATGTTTCGTTAAATGAACATATCTTTAATTATTCCTCCTATTTTATTGAAATACAGGAATAAAATATTGATTTTCTATCGATTAATCGATATGTTTCTGAACGAAACCGATTCGTTTTCGAACGAAACTTTTAATGTTACAAGTTGATTTATTGTCTGTGACCTATAGAAAAGTTAGGGTTTCCAGCGAATAAAACGAATAATCGGTTTTGACAGAAATATTAATAACTTCGCAATTTAGTTGACGTTTTTATTGTTTCTTTTACAAATAATACGAATTAAAGTTTATAAACATTGTTTTTATCAATAAAACACTGTTCCTGTGCTTTTTGGTCTTTCAGACATCGTTTTTCTTTAATAAAACATTCAAGTTAATAAGGTTTTTGACCTCAGTGTCTCGTAGTTTTCGACAGATGTACGGATTACGTTTTTTACTGTAACCCTCTCTGAAATTCTTCAAGTTATAAAAAATGGCTAAGGAGCCTGTCTTTTCGATCCTGACGACGTGCAGTGCGCACGTAAATTTTTCAATATGTGATCTTCTACTATTTTTTTTGGTAAGTTTGATCTCTTGGAAGCTTTGTTCTTTGGTTTTAATAGTGCCTCGGTATTTATTTCGTGGTTTTCTACAGAATTGTGCTGGAGGAGGGATCTACAATCGATCCATGACGCGTGGTGTGGAGTTGTAAGGAATTCATTCCATCTTCTTCATTTAAGCCTCCTTTATTTTCACAAAGATATGTATTACTTATTTCCTACGAACTATCCACATGCTAGACCTATTAAAAGTGATATTTTAATTATTTAGAAAGCTAGGTGCTACATGAGGTTATTAGGTTATTTTTCCCTCATAGATTCAATCATTCCAAATTAAATAAAAGATAAAACTTTTCATCAATTTGATTCTATTTGTGTTATAATACAAAAAATACATAATTAACTTTATTATATTCATTTTACATCAAATTTTATGTTTTGGAGGTTAGGTTTTCCCTCTTTCATACTACTTTATTATTATGTTACTGTAATTGACAAATCAATTACAGGAGGTGTTTGGTTGGGGTTCAAGATCCCATCGATATGTTTGGTTGGGGTTCAAGATACCATCCATGTGTTTGGTTGGGGTTCAAGATACCATCTATATGTTTGGTTGGGGTTCAAGATACCATCTATATGTTTGGTTGGGGTTCAAGATACCATCTATATGTTTGGTTGGGGTTCAAGATCCCATCGATGTGTTTGGTTGGGGTTCAAGATACCATCAATGTGTTTGGTTGGGGTTCAAGATACCATCTATGTGTTTGGTTGGGGTTCAAGATACCATCTATGTGTTTGGTTGGGGTTCAAGATCCCATCTATGTGTTCGGCTGGGGCTCACATCCCATCAAACGGTTCAGTTGGGACTTTATCTACTGTCAACGGATCATGTTGGTGCTACACATATCCTTTAATTAAAACTTTTACCTGATTTTTTCTTCGGTAAAGCAGCCGTCTCTGCTTTTGGCGCCCTTATACTTTATTTAAACTTATGTAATTGGTAATGCAATTCATCTCAGGTTACCCACATTCTCTGGCTGAGAAGCTGTGGCATTTATTTTAAATATCTGTTTGTATAAAATTATACTTAAAATGAATAACCGTTTATGTAGTTAAATAATAATATATGAATTCTATGCCAGTAAAGGTTGTTTCATTTATCCATTTTTCTTATTAACGTACCGGCCTTAGGGTTAAAATCCGATACGTTACAGTGACGCCCGTACGTGGTGGCGAGTAACCTGAGATGATTGTCATGTTGTTTTAAATATGTCAAAAATTGTGTTTCCTATAAGTATTTCATAAGTTTACTGCGGAACTGTGTTTATTGAGTATTACCTTAAGTTTCTTGCAGATCTGTGTTTTACATTACAAATTATACTACCTATGTCTTATGTATGCATACTGTGTTATAATTTAAATATTTAACTAATGTTTTTTCTCTTAACTTGAGATGACTTGCAAAATAGTGCGGTAATTAAAATGAAATCTTTACATTTTAATATTTCTCTTAAACATTCTGCTATTATTAACTAAATATCTGGTACACACTCATCATTTGCCACTATTACAGCATTCTTTCTTAATTTTCCCTTTGGAACTTTTGGAATTAAAATTATTTTTTACATTTTTCAAGTCGGGGAAATTTTCAACTTTTTCAACTCCTGCTTTTTGACTGTTTAGGAAATTATTCTGTAATAAGGGTTCACACCCATCGTTTTTGCGTTTTCAGAATTAATTATCTTTGCTTAATTTTCAAATAATAATTAAAAATAAGTTTTTTTTTCTGAAGATTTAATTTATTTTTCTTTGCTTTTGATACCTAGCGCCTTAAGCTAGCTGTATTAATGTGGTGCTTACTGCTTATGCTTATTGCGTATTGATGTGTGTATCAGGCTACTTATCTTGACAATTATTTAACCTTACTGCTATTTTACATTGCAGTTATTTATCATTACTGTTGCTTGACTTTTACTTAACTTTATCATTACTTAACTTATATTTTCTAAGATATTGCTTCCGGTTCAGTGACTATTTCACTTGTTTTAAAATGGATGATCGTTCTTTAGCTTTCCAAGCTTTACATAAATATAAGCTTGCATATGAGGTTCGCATTAGGGACACCGTGCCTGCTGATGTTGTTGCATCGTTGTTTATACTATTAAGAACTCATAATTTATATTTGAAAGTTCGTCTTGAACTTATGTGTGTTCTTATCTTAAAAGTGTATCGATAGTTTGTAGTGCTTATAATTATAGGGTTAATTGTCCTTTTCTTTCGGTTGAAATAGTTGTTCGGGCGTTTCGTCGTTTCTTAGATTAGGGATCCAGTATTTTTTATTTTAGGTTCCGACTCGATGATTTTTATTATTTGAGGTTTTTGGTAAGTAAAACAATTGTTGCGTACGTTTACTACCAATTTTTAAGGAAACACAGCTTAACATAGAAGGAATGTCAATTTGGGAGTTCATAATTTTATAAAGCATTGTTAGGTCACAAACTATACGCCTCGATTGGAGAGTACTTATTTTAGAATGATCTTG
Source organism: Polyploca ridens (assembly GCA_951394255.1). Taxonomy (NCBI): domain Eukaryota; kingdom Metazoa; phylum Arthropoda; class Insecta; order Lepidoptera; family Drepanidae; genus Polyploca; species Polyploca ridens. Next base: position 1,463,444 of record OX596263.1, read on the forward strand.
TGGTTCAGTGTAAGAATGGAGATGGTGGAATAAGGTTGAACAATACCTGCGCATACTGTCCAAAATATATCCTGTAGAAAACCGAAAGGCCAGATAGGTACCTTTCTTCGATGATTGATAATAAATGATGATTGATGCAAGCAATAAATTTTGCTGAAAATTATGCTTGCCTTAGCAGAACCCCATGGATTCCTTTACTCTTGATAATTTTGAATTTATAGAAAGGTTGGACAGTTTTTCGACCATCATAGAAGGAAAGATAGAAGCGTGGCATCCACACGTCCGTTACCCGCATCTGGCTAGTCACGAGTTTGCATATCTTCCCAATGCCACACATTGCTTACCATCAGGTCAGATCGTTCCACGTACAGTCCACGTCTTGTAAAAAAGACATGTACCTAATGTCTTTGAGTTTTAAGAGAGATAGAACTTTATTTCGCTTAAAGAGCAGCTCGACAGTGGAAGTACCTCCACCTTACAGAATACCGCAGCCAAATAACTGAATGTTGTGTTACTGCGCGTGAGTATGGTCGCTCATTGGGAAGGTCGGTAACGCATGAGATTGCCGCGTGTACTGCATGCGTTCAGCTACGGTAACCGCTCACCACCAGGCGGGCCAAGAAAGCTTGTTTGTCGTCAAATCTAAACTAAATACACTTAAGGCCGGGTCTAAGCTCAAATCTCAAAAATGGGTTTTTTTGAGAGTCGAGTATGACGTAACGCAATGAAATACCTAACACAAAAAAATACTGTGGATAGAAGAGGGTTTTGAGAAAAATGTTAACCGAATAGAATATTAAAAAGTGCTTTGATATTCCCAATAAAAAAATCCTAAGTTACGTCTAAAAAAATCTTTCGCGTCGAAATTCTCCGTATTTTCAGCGATGACAACAATTTTATGTTTAAGAATATATAAGATACAGAATTATATTAGAATGTTAACCGGACACTTATTCAATTTAATGCGTATATTCTGTATAATCTAAAGAAAACCCGTAAATAACAGTCCATTTCATAGAGTCGACACATTTATGATTTACCATTTTCAACCCTATTCCAGTGAAGAACGAGTCCTGTCAAAATCGTAGTCAGTCCGCGCCTTAAAGCCGTGAAATTGCGTCAGAAACGTTCAGGGATTGGTGGCAGCGGCGGAAATACACTTTGTACAATTTCATCGGCCAAACGCGATTCAGAAACGAACGGGAAATAGAAAATTGCTTCAACTACTTGAAGTATTACAAATAAATACGACGTAAACCAGCCAGAGGAATTGATTTTCATCGGTTTATATGAAAACTTGTGTTGGATAAGTTTTGCTTGTTGGTTTGTTTGTATGTATCTCAATAACACAAAAACATTGGAAAAATAGCGAATATATCTCTAGTCAGACCCAAAAAAATATTTAACAAATGTAACCTTGCTGAGTTTCTTGCCTGTTCTAGTCAGTTGAAGGCAGAGTTCCAAACTGGTGGTAACTTCAGTGGCTGTGAGCTTCATAAGTGCCCTACTATGGCCTAAATTTATTTTTTGGCTTTCATTTTGACACCACACCAATTGGTACATAATTAATACCAAATACCTAACCTATAGTTTATGCACACAAATTCTTTGTCCTATTTGGGAATCGGACCCACGGCCTGAGGTTTAGTAATCAGGGTATCAAACCACAACAACCGGACCGACAAAAATGTTTATAATATTCCAGAAATTACCTAGTTTACTAATTAACACCAGTTGAATTAATCCTCAACTAATTACGTGATATTATTTAAAGCAAGTCTAGCAAAACCTCCGTCACATTCTAACGTCATGTAACAAAAAGACCTGGGACTATATTAAAACCTTGGTTTTACTAGACTTGGCTTAAACCATCTCATGTAATAAGACAGATATACCATGTTGTTACCAAATTACGGGAGCTGAAAGTGGAGACGAGACTATCCTCCATGTGCCTGCACAAAGTCCTGACATTTGGTCACATAGCCAGAAAGTCTGGAGACAACCTCGAGCAGCTAGTTGTGACCTAGGTTGATGGCAAAAGTCCAAGAGGGCGCAGCCCACTCAGATGGTCGTACCAGATCCGCAATTCCCTGGAGACGAACTTCTACCACGCTCTTCACGCCGTCAAGGACAGACACAATTGGCGTAACGTTGTACGTGATAAAATTAGTTCACGGAATCAAGACCCTCAGACATGAGGACACACGACGCGAGGAGGAGGAGGACCATGTTGTTTTGTGACCAAACTGATCGAAATCGGTATTAAAAGTGCAATTTATTAGTCGTGATAATCATGGTGGAGTGTATCTGATACGCGAACCGGGCACGAGCCGAGCACACGCAGAGCACGAATTCGCGTAGTGTAGACGGACTTGGGAGCCTCGAACGAGCGTTCCGCTCGCGCTCGACTGCGCTCCGCCGATTGTCAGTTTTTTTTACGAACACAGGGATTCGCATTGCGCTCGTATTGTAAGCTCGTTGTACGTCCACACTTGACATCGCAAGCGACGAACGAAGAGCGGCTCTGCTGGTGCTCGGTTCGCGTAGCGTAGACGTACCTTGGTTTTCTATATATTAGCTAGTCTACACTTGAAACATCATCATCATCAGTCTATAATGTTCCACTGCTGAGCACAGGCCTCCTGCACACAAATTTGGGTGAAAGGGAATGGGAAGATACTCCACTACGCGTGCCCACTGCGGATCGGTGGAGGTAGGCTAGTGGTCAACCTACTGTTGGAGTTTTCAAGCCGCCTAGTAGGCATCCAACTAGCTTAAGGCGGCCCTCTGTGGCCGGCGCGACTTCAACGCGAGCATAGTCTAAAAGCTTGTTGTTTCATCCAACGTAATGTTTGACTGCGAACAAAGAGAGATAGCATCAGAGCCGTCGGTTATCAGTCGGTAAATTCCGCTGATCACTCGCGGCCGCTTCGCTAGGTCGTCATTCATGATTTCGCATTCATAAAACTTGTTCCAGGAGTATACTTCTTGTGAAAAAATCTTACAAGTTTGTGAAAAAAAAGTTAGTTATTTAGAATCTCCAATACATTTGCAAGCCTGGTATCTAAATGTTTTCTTTACTTTTACAATTTATAGGTACATTAGATATGGCCAAAGTTCAGGCAAAAACGCTGTTTTTCGGAGGCTTTGACTGAATTTGTTTCACACTTTTTTTAAATTACGCCATGATACAAGGCTAGATATAGTACACAAGATACTAATTTGTTCAATACATCTAACGAAAAATGTTTAACAACGCCATAATAAGTACAGGGGTTTTGTATGAAAAGTATGACGAATTGAGTCCTCTTAACGACTATCACAATTAAGTGATAACCGGGACCAACGGCTTTACGTGACTTCCGAAGCACGGAAACGCTCGATTTGAAATACCACTAGGCGGTCACCCATCCAGGTACCGACCACGACAGTGGTTGCTTAACTTTGCCGATCGATTAAGAACGACTAATCATGTTACACCACGAGCGATTCAACAGTATAGATTATTAAAATGCAGTAATCTCATTCCTGACATATATATGTTCGCAATACCAAAGATATACGGCGTGTAGTGACACGAAAACATAAAACTGTACGGCCAATATCTATCGAGGGTAGGCCGGGGTCACGGGGGAAATGCAGGTAATGCAGTTCCAAAACAGGAGAGCGGGGATGCACAAATTTATTGCGTCGTAAATGTCTACTGTAATCCTCTTAAATTGCATCAGGGGATGGGGGATGCGCCTTTAGGGAAAGTGCAGGTGATTTGGACCGTTATCAATGTGTATCATGGAATTAGTTTTAATTACTTATTTGTAATTTGATAGACCGTATTTGACCACAATGTTCAGTGATGATGTGGTCGAAGGTGGTAAGCACACAAAGCCTAGAAGGAACTGGCTTACAAGTGCAGCTGTCGGAACACACCGATAGGTGCTTGGGCGTCAGATTTCCATCTTGAGGGTGTTAGCCTGGTAGGCGGGTACAACAAAGTACCCTACCACCGTGCGATGGTTTCCTCACGATGTTTTCCTTCCATCCTCACGACATTCTCGGGGATGCGCGAAGTCGACGCATCAACCAAAAGGTGCCAAAAGATAATCTAGCTCAACCCTGATCAAGGGCTAGTTACGACGCTGCTTGCACATAATCCATCTCTTCATCGGTCTTCCTCAATTAATGGGAAACGGACTGGAATACACATCAAGACCAAAGATTTCAAAACTAAGGATACGGATACATTTTGAAAAAAACTTTTTCATACTTGTAAACAGTACCGCCATTTGTTTAAAATCGATCGAACTACGAAGTGCCGCGTTGCATAGGCGTACGATGTGACCTTGTATGTGCGTACAATGCCCACATACAAGAAAAAAAAACAATAATCGAACGAACTGTTCTGCGGACTGCAGACGACTGAGTCACATTGGCCCTAAACTGACTTTTTAGGGCCAGTGCGATGGTGCCATTATATCGTGTGGTTGGCCCGGTATTTACGCCAGTAATATATAAGTCAATGCATTTTCACGTGTTACTTTAAAAATAGTTGTTGAAAAGGATGTTTTATTTCATTATTGTAAGTTTCATAAAAGAGTACCACCATCTAATAATTTTACTTCAAAAACTGCAACCAAAAATCCGCCACAGATAAACTAATAAGCAAAAATCCATGCGAATTCCACATACCAATGTGACCATAACTCTGAGCCGAAAAAAAATGGCGGCGAGTGAAACTGTCGCCCAACGTGGGGCCGATTAGCAACATCTGCTGTTAGAATTTATACCACTCAACGCTTTGATAGATAGAGTTTAGCCTTTCCAACGTATCCAGCATAAACAGACGAATTTAAACTCTATGGTATTGGAATAAGATACGCGAATAAGGTTGGATAACAATAAATCTCGTTTTGCTTCGTCTTGTCAGTTAGAATTGGATTTTGTGGTTATAATGTAATAAGGTTTTGATATGTAAATTCGGTTTTGGTTGCTGAGCTTGGATTTTTAGGTTGGACCAGAGTTTTACGGAGCATAATTATATTAGGACTTGGTATCAGCCTTTCTCCTCTTTTTTTCTTTTTAAACATTTACCATACCTCTATTGATCTTAAATAAGAACTACAAAATCTTCTTTCTCGTTTGTCTACGGAATCCATAGCAATTAATACTTTTTTTTACCAATCATGTCGGTGATTTCATTAATAATTCAATTAACAATTTCTGCTTAAAATTCATAGATAACCAAGGGAGTCAAAGGGAAAATTTAAAAAAGACTAAAGCTTGTTAGAAAAAAAATGGATTACAATTTTCTGGGAGGATTCTTTACGACCGCGCCGGGCATTCTTGATCCTGTATTCAATAAGATCCTTACGTTAGAATCTCAGGAGGCTTTACTGAGGTACTTCTATTTTAACGTAATCTAGGTTATCTCTTTGATTGTATCGCATAAACCACATTATTACACTCTGCGTAGGCTTTTATAAGAATACGACCTCACAAAAGATTTTCAACTTTCAATCGAAATTCTAAAACTATTCCATTTTTAAATTATAAATTCTTCTTTTCTGTTTTTTTTTTAAAACGACTCATTTTTTTCATAATTTAAAAACCGTATTTGCACGTTCCAATATTTAAAATTGCTTAGATGCATTATTGGATGCATTTAACAACAAATATTAACTTTTTTTTTGATATTTTTGGCCATGTACAATGCACATCAGAAATGTTGACGATCCCGAGGTCACAAGCGGCTTAGAGCCCCTCAGTCTGTGGAGAGACTTTGCCTCCTTATGTGTGTTCTACCGTTTGTACAACGGAGAGTGTTCTAAAGAATTGTTCGACTTGATGCCCACGGCTTCCTTCCACCATCGCAACTCTCGCCATCGACAGGGAGTCCATCGTCACACATTGAAACCAGAATTGTTTCGTACTGTGCAGGCTCAACGGAGCTTCCTTCCGCGGACGCTCAGACTGTGGAATGAGCTCCCTGCCGTGGTTTTCCCAATGGAGTACAGCATGGGGTTCTTCAAAAAGGGTGTGAAGAGATTTCTGCAGGGTCGGCAACGCGCGAGTGATACCCCTGGTGTTGCAAGTGTCCATAGGCTACGGTAACCGCTTACCATCAGGCGGGCCGTATGCTCGTTTGCCACCTTAGTGGTTTAAAAAACTTACGTCACTTAGATAGCTTTCTTCTTACTCAAAAGATTAAGCGTATCTGTGATAAGAGGACTATGTAAGACCACTTTGACTTTCGTACAGATAAATCTACCGCTTCACATAGATTTCTCACGTCGAGAGACTAAGGCCCGGTTTCAATAATTTACGGACCGGTATCGGTTAAGATTAATTAAAATTAAGACTCTTATATCTTTACTAATAATGAAGCAAAGACCTCAAAACTTTGCATAGCAGACTCTCCCTTATGGAAGTAGCTATCACAGGTAAAATTAGCTTACGAAATGATCTAAATTTATTTATTTATTTATATAATTAAGGGATACTAACAGCTTTGTGAAATACAATTATTCTTTTTATGAAATAAAAAATATGTTTTAAGCCACTAATAAGTTTCCGCAACTGGTAATTAGTTCTTATACAAATTTGGCGGACGGCCTGTTTAGTTGATTAACAATATTTACTATAATAGTTACAATTCGAGTAAAAGAGATAGAATTTCTTATAAACGGTTTTAACAAAGAAAAACAAAATGAATAGACAATAACATTAATAAAATTGTATGCCTAATAAACGTATAAATGGGGTACAGATACCACATTCCCCTCTTGGGTAGAAAGAGAAAGTAGCATTCGCACCCCAGTAAATGTCCAGTTTGGCAATAAAAAAACCTACCATTGGTAAGCAAAACGATTCGTTTTTGTTTATTGAAACCGGGCATTAGCCGGCCTGACCTATTTTACCTGACACTTCGTACCAATATAGGCACATTATTTACAGTGCACTTTAGCACTGTAAAAACCCAGTAAAGATCATTGAGATAAAAGTATGTACTAGAGAAGCTATTTCGAACAAAAAAAATGCGTCGCAATTTAATGACAGCGGGGCCTGCCCGGGACGAGCGCGCCTTCGACTGAGATATTTGCTGCAGCAAAAAAATATTTGTTGTGTCGTCTAACGAAACCATTAAAACATGCAGCGCTAGATCGCTTATAGAGTATAGTTTTTTCGCGACTAAAACGTCTTAAGAGCCAGGAATGCTATGGCGCTTACGTGTTTTGTTCAAAATAGCGTAACATGTCACCAAAACTAACCAATAAATAATGTCGTCTTCCAGGCTTTGTATAGGCATCAATCCCCTGGTATCTCTGATGTCCATTGCCGACGTTGACCACTTACCATCAGGTGGAATATCTGCCTTCCTGCTATCAGCCTACTCACAAAGAAAAAAGTTCAGCCTGAATCTCTCCATTGCTTAAGAGTCTCTTCCATGGCGCGCCGCTCCTTCCAGTCCTACGTAATCTAAAACCACTCGCTCCCGACTACACCCTCAGGTTTGTCCAGCGAGCCGGAGGGCGTCCTTTGAGGACCTTTCTGCTCCAGTCACTGTCCGTACCATCTACCTGACCTATTCCTCATTATTTTTGGTCGACGCAAAATTAAACGCTTCTATGTTATTTGATCACAATCTCACCATAGTAAGTGATGATGTGGCCGAAGATGGTGCACACACAAAGCCTAGAAGGAACTGGCTCTCAAGTGCAGCTGTTGAAACATAGCGATAGGTGCTTGGCGAGGACGGTAGCCAGCCAGGCGGGTACCACCACGGGGGCCACCCTACCACTGTGATATGGTTTCCTCACGATGTTTTCCTTCACCGAAAGCTCATGCTCATTGTAGGATTCGAACCCGGGACCTTCGTATCGACATTCGACGTCACTACCACTGAGCTATCATCACCTTCGTGATCTATGGATAGAAGCTTATTTGCCTGTTTGCCACCTTAGTGGTATAAAAAAAAGATAAATCATACCCTGGCGTAACATATAGAATACTTTTTATCCCGGCAAACATGGAAGGGAAAACGCTGGTCATAAACTAGTCTGTCATATCAGCATTCAATTCTTTCTTACCGTCTGTCTGTACGCTGACAGATGTGACCAGCCCAATTCAGCCCACTGCCACTTCAGCTTATTCCGCCGGCCACTATGAAAATACCCGCCAAAATTATAATATAACCCGGCTAATTAAATCCTGGCGTGGATTAATAGTGTAATAGTGAGCAATGAGCTGGCAACCAGCCAGCACCCCGGCACGTTTGTCACGCTTTATTGAACCAACCACCTGCAATGTTCAGGTCGAGGCGGTTACTGGTTTTCAGTTACAACGTGGAAATACAATTTCAGTTCTAAATTCAATTTCTTTGTGCAACGTAAGAGCATAGCTGTCAACTTTGAATATGGAGCAAGGATTCTATATTTGAATCAAGTGCTCAGCGAATTCTTAGTTAGAATCCTGAGCATAGTGCGGGATTTAAAGGCACAAGAAACAAAACAGTTTGCTCTCGTGTTGCACATACTACCTTTCACCTCACTATCGATAAAATGAATGAATTAAACATGAATAGTATTTTTAAATAAATTAATATTACTTATGAACTAATTAAATTATAGAAAAATGCCAATTCGCAGCCATAGACTACAAAACTTAATTTCCACTGAGTGAGCAAACATTTGATCACTAGTTCTTTTTAAGCTTCTGAGGTACAAAAAAACAACAATTAAGATAGCGCACTTATGGAAGTCATTTCTTACTAAAGCTACCATTTAATAATCCTACCTAACATAAATACGAAACATTTTGCATATCTTTGTTGTGAAATGATTACAACGTATAGAGAAGACGCCACACATCACAACTATGTTTCGTCCAAGTGAGGCCATCCGGCGACACTTGTTGTTTTAGAACGTGAAAATCACGGTGTTTGCGAGAAAAATATTCCTAAAAGCGTTCTGATAGCGCTACGTGTTTCTACTGTCTGTTTAGACGACTAATTATAGTTTCAGCGCTAAAGAGAACTTTAGTTGACTAAAAAAAAATTGGGACATAACGTTTGCTTATGATAGCTTCTCTAAACGTAGTAATAATAGCTCAATTTGCAAACTAAAACGTATCGTATAAGGATATTGGATGTTCGGTTTGTAGTTTTACATTCCCGCATTTTAGTATCAAAGTTTAACAATAGAAAATTGAGTTTCTACATTATTCTATTTTCTAGTGTAGTATTAATTTTCGTATTCTACAACAGTCGTCGCAAGAGTTACCAGCATCGGTGTTATAAAATTTTCGCTTTCCATATTGAAATAATAAATACAAAAATACCGTCAGCACAACGTAAATACCATCCGTTTGTTCTCAACGGGATGGTGCGGCTACATTACAAGCGATTAGCGATTTACCATGGTCTCATTTTAATGTAAGGCGACGGTGGCTATTTACCATCACGTGGAGCATTTCCTTATCAACTATAATAGGAGGCATAAAAAGTATAACTTAATATTATTCTGTTAATATTTGTTGTGCTATCTTTATTGAATAAAAGTTACTGAGAATATTCTCAAATGCAGGTTTCTTTTCTAGTGAAAGGGGAAGTATTATTACATAATAATAATAATATTATCCTAACCATCTAGTTTAAAAAATCTTGCTTATTATACAGTCTCAGGCTTCGATCAGATGGCTTCAGGAGGCAACTGACCACAATAATTTGACCACCTCAGAATTTTATTTAGTTCTCGTACAGTACCTATAGCATGGGATTCTTCAAGAAGGGTGTGAAGAGATGTTTTTCCTCTATCGGTAACGACTGATAACCCTAGTGTTGCAAACATCTTTAGGCTTTATCTTTACCATATTTGTATAAAAATGGATCAAAACTGGGTACATACATTTTTGGGTCGGCAACGCGCAAGTGATGCCCCTGGTGTTGCAAGCGTCCATAGGCTACGGTAACTGCTTACCATCAGGCGGGCCGTATGCTTGTTTGCCACCTTAGTGGTATAAAAAAAAAAACAAAAAAAAAAACATAATCGCAGTTCTAAGAGCAGGTTCTGTTTATAAAAAGTTTGCATATAATACTCTGAAATTGACAATTAGTAAATTAATAATTAGTTGTATAATCGCTTTCCGCAAGTAAAATGACAGCACCTTTACTCGTCCAAAAATGTATACTTTCCGCTCAATTATTCGCGGAGGGTCGTCACGCAAAACCATTAATTCAAGAGTAGGGACTGAACGAAAAATTTGTCAAATGCAAATCGCTTTGTAAATCAAACATTACTGTTTACCCACCATTGGGGATTGACGGAAAACAATCCTTACTTAATATTTTAAAAATAAATTCTCTTTGAATATATTATCGAAACGATTTTAATGAATCATGACATTGTTAAAGGAGATGTATATAGAGTGCTTTCTGCCATGAAATGCAAATGAAACAGCAAGGCACATGTAAGCTACGGACTATTGGACCAAACTGTCGAGACCATGGGACCGTGGAGGTCCGATGTTTCCGATTCACTCGTACTTTATCGGCAAAACTCTCGAGACCTCGGAAGACCTGAAGGTGGGATTTTCCGCAAACGCAGTAGGTGGCCATCCAAAGAGGAATCGATGCCCGTCTACTGGGAACCTTGCCGGTCAGTTTTTGAAGTGAGAACTTTTTTAGCGGCGTTGTGCACTTTTTGGTATGGTTAAAAAATTTTAAACTCGCGTCAGATGTCACGTGACCCTGATCGGAAATTCGTAAGACGGAGGGAGAGTAGTTGCAAATTAGACTGTATTTATACAGGGGTTATGTTCAAATTCTTATAATATTCTCTAGCTAGCCGGAAGGTAGGACCATTTTTGTTCCCATTTTAAGTTAATAAAAAAAATCTTATTCAAAAGTATTATATGTACATGTATCTTGAACTAGCTTTCCTTTGTATAAAAACACTGTGAAAAATGTCTAGTTTCAAAAATGCACAACGTTAATATTCAAGTTTTCACTGCTGGCACTCCCGGAGTGCATGCAACCCGTTGTTTTTTTTAAATATATCATAAATAAGCTTCCTTCCTACTACATCAAATCATATATCATTTTTGTTGTAAAACGCCAAAGTTAGCCATTAGTTTAAATCAGTTATTTGTATTTCTTCTTTAGTAAGTAATTAAACTAAAAAAAGCCTTTGGGTGTCTGGTCTACGTCTGGACCACATCAAAGTGCACCGATAAGTTCATATTATTATATTTAGGCAAAGATTATGTCGGAAAGTTTGTACAGAACAGTCGATTGGTAATAGAGAGGAGCGAAGTGTTTGACTTCTCCACTCAAAAGATGGTGCTTGGGGACCGCAGTCCAACGAGGATCATTCGCATAATAACAAAATATAAAATTTTTGTTTACTACGGAGGATGCACAGCGTTTTTGAGATTCTTGCACTAAAATCGCTGTAACTTCGTCATTTTTGATCCGATTCAAATATTTTTTTCACAATATTTATAGGTTTTTATACCGCTATAAATCTGCATAATTAACAAGAAACGTGAATGATCCTCATTGCATTTTTTTACTGAGATAGATGGCGACAGTAGGTGCGCCAACGAGCATAATATTATATCAAGGAATAACACAAAATTATTTTGAAAATGAACAGGGAAAACCCTACGATAGTGGCGTAGAGAGAGGTTCAAAAGAAGCCACACAAGTCCCCTTTGTCCGCGATTTATTATTCGGATTGGGTCCAAATTCCACTAAGGCGCAATTCGTATCCCAGAACTGGTGACATACATGCGATATTTATGAGCTCTATGTAATATTGAGAGGTAAAGTATAATCAATCAGTGAAACATTGAAAGGCAAAAGGATGCCCAAAAGAATTTATGAACTGCCCCCAAATGATTTGTATGAAATACGGTGATTACAAAACTGTCCACAAGAGGCGCTGCTTGTTCACCGTAGTCGCTAGCGAGTATCCATTAAATTACCAGAGAAAACTCATGGAGTGGTACGGTCTGTTATTTCTATACAGAGTAGTTACTCTATGAACGTATAAAGTTATAAATAACACCTAAACATAACCACATTAAAGCTGCAGATCATTTACACGCCATGCCATGTCGAAACACAAACATTACGTCCACTGAATGACGATTAGAGATTTTAATCCCGGGATTCCGAATCCCGGTACCAACCTTCATGGATCCAGATATATTTGTTAGTTTTATTTTTAATAAATATGTCGTACTGCTTTATTTTAAACGGTTTTATTTACTAGCTGTGCCCCGCGGGTTTACCTCGTTTCCGGGATAAAAAGTTTCCAGTCCATTCTATAGGTTATTTGCGTGCCAAATTTTATCGCTATCGGGTCAGCGGTTTAGGAGTTACTTTTGCATTTATAATATCACAGTGTAGCCGTCGAGAGCATGCGTTTTTGACAACTGTTATTATTGGGCTTTTCTCGGAAACCGCTAATCCTATTGCGATGCGACTTCCACTGGACAGTTCAGTATTTTCTTAAGCATATCTTAGTGAAAGTCCTATCATAATCATATTCGCCGTTTTCGGGATTTGGCAAATATTACCAGGGGTCTAAGTCTGTTATTACAATTCTGCTCCAATGAACTTTCAGTGGTGTTAAAATTTTACAGTTTTGGTAGTCTACATACACAAAAGCGTCATTATGGCGCCATTATCTCGGCGGCCACTGTAGTATGTACTAAATATTGAGATAAAAAGAAAAGAAAAATAAGATAAAAACATTTATATTAAGCTATTAAGCTATATACGAGTTCTAATTCCGGGATTGACTACCAAAATCCCGGGATCCGAAAAACATCGGAACATCTCTAGGCGGTAGAGAAATTAAAGCTATTTTGGAAACATTTATATTAAGCTATATATTAGATTTGTAAATAATACATTTGTTATTCATAAAGCAATATTTCATTTATTGACATACTTAGGATAATGCCAAAACTGACAAGCACGTCATAGAAAAGAAAGAATTACATTTTAGAAAATAGTTTGGATATGTCAGTCTCTCCGCCGCTAATTGAGATGTCCACCGAACGTTGAGGGCAGGATTTGGTTAACGTGCCGCCGCCACACGAGTCCGTCTTCAGTCCTCACATTGTAGTGGACTCGTCCCAGCCGCTCCGTGACTGTGGCGAACTTCCACCTCTCCCTCCCGGAGTAGGCTCGCACCTGTACTCTATCTCCCGGTGTAAATTGTTTACGAAGGTTGGTTTGTACAACCGCCCGCCCCGCATGATTTTGATTCTTGTTTCCTACACCAAACATTACGTGTAAGTTTGTTCGGATGTCTCTTCCAAACATCAATTGGTATGCGGATTTACCAGTAGAGTTTGGTGTGCGTCTGAGTTGGGATTTAATTATTAAGAGTTTTTCATTCATAGTCCCAGAACTTTCCGTCATAATTCGTAAGGATCTCTTAATAGTCTGTACAAATCTTTCGGCCTGCCCGTTCGTAGCTGGGTGATACGGCGCCGATGTTCTATGTGTGACCCCTTGTTTCGACAAAAATTGTGCAAATTCATTCGATGTAAACTGGCGTCCATTATCTGAAACAAGCATTTGAGGTATTCCGTAATTGCAAAATAATTCCTTTAATTTGTTTATACACCAGGTACTAGTCGTAGTCTTCGTCGGTAATACTTCTACCCATTTCGAGTACGCATCAACTATTATAAATAGTTGAAATCCTTCTATCGGGCCAGCAAAATCAATGTGTATTCTTTGCCAAGGGCCAGCTGGTTCTTCCCAGTGATGTGTCGGCACCTTCTGAGGTTCGTTTTGCTGTAATCTGCAAGATCGACAAGATTTAACCTTTTCTTCGATATGTCTATCTATTCCTTTCCAATAAACATAACTCCGGGCTAGAAGTTTCATTTTCACGATACCGATATGTCCGGCATGTAATTCGTCGAGTACTGTGCTACGTAAATTGGATGGAATTATGACGCGTGTACCTTTCAAGATGCAATCGTCTTGAAGCGTTAGCTCATTGTCTCCGTAACCATGTTCTCTTAAAGACCTTCCCGTTTGTAAGCTCTCTAGAATCATTTGTAGTTCTGGATCTTTCCGGGTTTCAACAGAAATTTTCTCCTGATCGATATTCAACGTATGTATTTGTTGTTTTTGGTATATACAGTGTTGGTCCGCTGTTTTTTGTGGTATTTCTACAGGGAATCGAGATAAGAAGTCAGCGTTTGCATTATTTTTAGATTGTCGAAATTCTATATCGTAATCAAATCCGGACAAGAAATGCGCATAATGAAATAACCTCATTGCACTCATTGCAGGTAATGTCTTTTGTGGGTGAAAAATCGAAGTTAGAGGCTTATGGTCTGTTACCAGTATGAATTTACGACCGTAACAATAATGAAAGAATTTTTTTAAGCCCCAAAATATTGCAGTCGCCTCTTTGTCAATTTGACTGTATTTCTTTTCGCTATCAGATAATGATCTCGAAGCAAAAGCGATTGGTCTTTCAGAAGCGTCAGGTAAACGATGTGACAGAACGGCGCCTAAGCCGGTAGGAGAAGCATCGGTAGCAAGAACTAGTGTCTTTGTGGGATCAAAGTAAGTAAGAACCTTTTCGCTTGAGACTTCCCGTTTGATTCTGTTAAAACTTTCCTCACATTCGGCGGTCCACACGTATCGTTTATTTTGTTTCAATAGTTCGTTCAGGGGCGCAGTGATGGACGCAAGATTTTGAATGAATTTATTGTAGTAATTTGACATGCCCAGGAAGGAACGCAGTTCACCGACATTAGTAGGATGTTCGGCTTTTAGGATTGCCTTAACCTTGTCTCTGTTTTTGTGAAGGCCATTTTTATCGATTGTATGCCCAAGGTAATTTATACTTTTCTGGAAGAAAACGCATTTATCTTTATTTACACGAAGATTGTTTTCCTTAAGTTTTTGTAGTACACTCTGAAGACGTGAAAGTAACTGATGCTTTGATAAACCTTGTATAATAATATCATCAAAGAAACATTTAACGCCTTCAAGGCCTTGTAGCATTTTGTCCATAAACTTTTGCCAAAGGTTAGGTGCAACTTTGACTCCAAACATCAATCTATTTACCTTATACGTGCCTTTATGTGTACTTAGTGTTTGTAGTAGTGCACTTTCTTCATCCATTACCATATGGAGATACGCTTGGCTGATGTCTAACGTGCAACATATCTCTCCTCCATTCATTTCTGAAAATATATCTTCAATTATCGGAATTGGATATTGTTCATCTCTTATATACTTATTCAGGGTTACTTTATAGTCGGCACATAGTCGAATACTACCGTTGGGTTTTACTATTGGAACAATTGGTGTACCCCATTCAGATTGTTCTACCTTTGTAATTACTCCTTGTGCGCAAAGTCTCTCAATTTCTTCATCAACTTTTATCTTCAGTGCGTATGGTACCCTACGGGGTTTGATGAAGATTGGTTGAGTATCTTCTTTGAGACTGAGGTGTGCCTGGAAATTTGGAATCTTACCGAGATTTGGTTCGAAAATGGATGCATATTCTTTGAATAATAGATCAAGACCAGGGCGTTCATGTTCAATTTGTACTATACGAATGTCGGCCAAGTCTTCAATATTGATTGCTCTCATCCAGCTTCGGCCAAATATGGGGTCTACGTCTTTGTTGATTATGTATAGTTTGCCATAAAATGATTGATTTCGATAAGAGCATTTTACGTATGCTACTCCTTTCGGTATAATCTTCTCACCAGTGTATGTCTTCATTTTAATATCAGATTTGTATATTTTCTTACCAATATTAAGGTCCCTATATTGTTTCCATGAGATAGACGATAATGTAGCTCCTGTGTCAAATTCCATAGAAAGTTGAGCTGATTCTATCTTCACCGTAATCATGTACTTATCTGTAACTTCTGATGATGATGAAAATACGTGAATGTCACCTATACTTTCATCGCTTACACTTGAATTTTCCAATTGGTTCGTTTCGTTTTTTATTTTCTGTAGACATACTCTTCCTAGATGGCCCGTTCGCTTGCACTTAAAACAGGTATCCTTTATGGCGCCGCATTCGTTTGCTCGGTGATCATCTTTGCCACATCGAAAACATTTTCCTTTGAGATCCCTGATGCTAAATGGTGTATTCCTGGATGGGGAGGATCTTGGTTTGGATATCTTATTGATGGCGTGGTCAGAATAACTTGTAGATCTATGTGCCATCGCCATATTTTCTGTTTTGCCCATTTCCATTGCTGTAGCCGTTTGCACTAGTTCGGAAAATTTTGTAGTATCCCGCTCTTGAAGGAGTTTCGTACGTATGTCACCGTCACGAAGACCGCGGATGAACTGTAGTGCTAGGAAGTTGTCTGCTATAGAAGTGCTACAATTTTTGCACTGGAAACCACAATTCGTGGTAAGTTTCTTTAATTCTGAGACATATATATTCACCGTCTCGGTTTCGTTCTGAGTGCGAGAGATGAATTTATGCTGCGACGCCCAGATACTAGGTTTCGGATCAATGTAGTTACCCAACAGTAAGGAAAGTTGTTCAAACGTCATTTCTGTTGGGACTTGAGGGGAGCATAGGTCATACAACCGTTCGTGAAGCTCTGGTGGTAGTGTAGATAATAGGAAATAAACCTTCGTTTTAGGATCGCCCATGTTGTTCAATAAGAGGTAAGTATTCAACCTTTTTATGAAGTTTTCGAATGTTTCTTTTTCTCGCAATGGTTGGAATGAAATCTTGGGTATGCGGCTTCCACTAGGTTGATTGGCAGATGGTGTTACGAAATTATTTCTAAAACCGAGGAGTTTTATTTTGATTTGTGTAATTTGTTCCTCTAATTCGTACCTGTATTCAGCTTCTGTTTCAACACTGTCATCTCCTGTAATTAATTCTATATCTTGTTGTATATTCTTAACTTTCGTTGTAGTGTCTTGAAGAGATTCGAGGCGGGTTGTAAGCTCCCCCTCATCCATGGACTCTCTGGTAAGAAGAGAGTTTTGTAATCGGGTTAAGGCACCCCGCAAGGCACGCCGCGCTCTTTTTAATTGCGCTAATTCGCCGGCCATCGTCGCCAGTATTAGATTTGTAAATAATACATTTGTTATTCATAAAGCAATATTTCATTTATTGACATACTTAGGATAATGCCAAAACTGACAAGCACGTCATAGAAAAGAAAGAATTACATTTTAGAAAATAGTTTGGATATGTCACTATAGATACGAGTTCTAATTCCGGGATTGACTACCAAAATCCCGGGATCCGAAAAACATCGGAACATCTCTAGTCGGTAGAGAAATTAAAGCTATTTCGGATTACGTCTTTGTCTACTGTCTTCACTACGGAAGTTAGTTACTTTTGTTTTGTTATTTAAAGCCTCCAGTCTTTCTTTGTTATACTTTGTAGTTTATGTTGAATATTTGAAGCTGAAAAACAATGGCGAGATACTCGAAACAAAAAATCCCTCTGGAACTTGGGGGAAAACGTAAGCAGAAGCTCATTATCATTATCAGTCCATAATGTCCCACTGGTGAGCACAGGCCTCCTTTCACAAATGAGGGTGAAAGGGAATGGGCAGATACTCCACCACGACTGCCCACTGCGGGTCGGTGGAGGTAGGTAACCTTAAGTAGTATACTGTTGAAGTTCCCGGGTTCGAATCCTACAATGAGCTTGACCTTTCGGTGAATGAAGGAAACATCACTCTCTTGGAACACAATCCTGACTGTGATCTGTTTGCGGATGGATGGCCGGATACATTGTGTGAGTGTTTGCGTTTCTGTGAGAAGGATGTATGAATGTGTGTTTATTAATGTTTTATTATGTAAATAATTGTAATTGTAATTTTCTTATTGTTGTATATCTTTAATTATTGTAATTGGTGTGTAACTGTAATAATTAAAGTAAAATAAATAAATAAATAAATAAATAAATAAATCGTGAGGAAACCATAGCACGGTGGTAGGGTATTTTGTAGTACCCATCTGGCTGGCTACCACCCTCAAGTTGAAAATCGTCTAGCACCTATCGGTGTGTTCCGACAGCTGCACTTGAGAGCCAGTTCCTTCTAGGCTTTGTGTGCTTACCACCTTCGGCCGCATCATCACTTACCATGGTGAGATTGCGGACAAACACAGGCCTATAAACAGTAAAAAAAAAAAAAAAACTTGTGCCCCGTGAATTGTGAAATGCATAACCGAGTGCGAGCGGCCGTCAGTCCAATATCGACTCTATACCAGGGCACTATGTGTCAAATACTAAAGATAAGATGATACATATGATGTCATCTGTTGGTATAACGGTGCCGCCCACTGACACGCTATTATGGATATATACGCTGATATTATGGAGTCTGTTGAGCGTCTCTGGCATAAAACAAAAAGCTGCAGTCAAATAACTGTCGCTGAGTAATTATTCGCAGTCACTGTACATTAAGCATGTCTAATTAGCGACCAGTTAAACGATATTAACTGACAGGCTGACTGTACCGATCGGACGTGCTTAGGTTTTAAGTTCGAGACGGGTGTACCAAGTGTTCCGCGTTTGTTTAGAGTTTCTTCATTATTAGCCGAGGTATGTGACTCCAGTTATTTTTTACTTTGAGTGTTTGAACAAATACCACGGTTAGTGAGCTGATCGCACATGAAGTGAAATGATGCTTTTTGACCAAAAGGTTGTACTATTGCTATAATTTGTGTTGTGACAAAGCACTTTTTTTTTATGTCTAAAGGTTGACAAACAGACAGACGGTCCACCTGATGGTAAGTGGTCACCGCCGCCTATGGACATTTGCAATACCAGGGGGATTGCCGATGTGTTGCCGACCTTGAAGAGCTCTTACGCCCCTTTTAAAGAACCCCATATTTGTACGTAGTATTTATATACTCTGAGCCCATATTGTAGTGCTGAGGGAAAACCGTAATGGGGAGCTCATTCCACATCCCAATAGTCCGCAGTAGGAACGTCCGACTGAACCGTTGTGTGGACGATCGAGGCGGCTCGAGGATATGAGGATGAACTCCACATCGCCGGCGAGCGGTGTGGTGGTAAA
Source organism: Polyploca ridens (assembly GCA_951394255.1). Classification (NCBI taxonomy): domain Eukaryota; kingdom Metazoa; phylum Arthropoda; class Insecta; order Lepidoptera; family Drepanidae; genus Polyploca; species Polyploca ridens. The sequence continues at coordinate 1,482,506 of OX596263.1, forward strand.
AAGGTAATGATGGCACCAGGTCAAAAAGTTCTTGAGAACACTCCCAGACCATTATACAGACGGTAGAACACACAGAGAGAGCCAATATCTCTCCGAAGGCTGAGAGGTTCCAAACCGCCAGTGAGTTCGGGATCGCCAACTATACGAGTGGCCCGCCTTTGCACCGAAGCAAGCGGATCAAGCTGGTAAGCGGGTGCGCCTGCCCAGAGGTGCGAGCAGTACTCCATATGCGGCCTAACCTGCGCTTTATATAGCTGCAGCCGCTGGAGCGGTGTAAAGTACCACTTAGACCTATTAAGCACACCCAGCTTTTTAGAAGCCAGTTTGACTTTACTTTCCAAATGGCCTCGAAACTGGACATCACTCGCAATGTCGACACCGAGGATCCCGATACTCTTTGAGATGATGAGGGGAGTGTCTTCAAACTTTGGTGCAGCTACGAATGGAGTTTTTTCGCGGAGAACGCGCAAACCTGTATCTTCGAGGGGTTGAATCGGACTAAATTAAGTCTTCCCCATTCTGAGACCCGCTCCAAGGAGGTCTCGACTTCAGAGTTCAGCACTGCAAAGTTCACAGAAACGACAAAAATAATCATTATGTAAACTATGCCCGTCTTTATAGATCTCTTTTGACACCCCATATTCAACCATGTAGTAGAACGAAAACGACCGACATAGCTCGTAGAGTTAGTAAGCTGAAGTGGCAATAGTCAGGGCACATCGCTCGAAGAGCCGATAACCGATGGGGAGGAAAGATTCTCGAGTGGCGACCACGTATTGGAAAGCGCCGAGCGGGACGCCCTCCCACCAGGTGGACCGACGATCTGGTCAAGATCGCTGGGCGCCGCTGGATGCAAGCGGCCCAGAACCGTTCGAAGTGGAAATCAATGGGGGAGGCCTATGTTCAGCAGTGGACATCAAATGGGCTGATATGATGATTCAACCATGCCGAAAAGATTCGAGACACGTAGTGTGGCAAGGAGAGTGACCTTTTAGCTCGCTTCGAGATTTTTTGTTTTAAACTTTTTCTAGTTTCTTGGCGTGGGTTTATTAAATAAACCATAATAGGTATACACCGATAAAATATTAAAATGCCGCATAGAATCGTGAGAATAACAAGCACTTATTATGGAAGTTCAATGTAATGTAAACCATTTTTTAATTTTATTGTCCGGCTTATCTCCGAAACTGCTAGTTTTTTTTTATTGAAAATAAATGGTAAGTACAAAATTAAATATAACACTCACTACTCGCCAAACTATAAAGTTTGATGGCGAGACACGCTCTTTACAGATTTTCATACCTACCATTATTAAAAATACATACAAGAAAGGCATTTACATCCAACATATAATAACAACTAAACTAAAATTACCCTAAGAACTCCACTTGCCAGTAAACAGTATCCCCGCCCTTGTTGAAATCGAAAATATATATTTTTTTTAGACTATGAGTAGTGCCTCGAGTGTTGCAGTCCATATGGCTATGGTAACTGCTTACCATCAGGCGTGACGTATGCTAGAGAACTGATTTTCTCGTATAAAAAAATATTACAATTTATATGAAACAATACAATTTCTAACAGTACTAATTGTTCGTGTGAGTGTACACTCTAATGTAATGTTCAAAGTTTAATGAAAACTGTGTGTTTGAGGCCTGAAAACAATTGAGTAACTTCACAGCTTAGTAACTTTCCTAATTTTAGTTTTTAGCTAGACTCTGTAGTATATATTTTGTCAGACATAGGTACTAATACTATGAGATTAAGCTTCTGAAGTAATGGAGATATTTATAATACCGACCCACTTGGATGGCTTTCAGTTTAAAAATCTGTCCCCAAACACCTTAACTACAAAAATATACCTAGTATTTCATTAGCCCATGGACATTAGGCCATAGTCCACTTACATCGGGGCTACCAACACCATAAATGAATTGTATCTAATGACGGCTCACCAATGATCATCGTCGTAGGGTCATTTCGCCGGTTAGCGACCAGTTAGCTGGGTTGCCCACATAAGATGAGGAAAAAAAAATGTTGTCTACACGCAAAATAGTATATGTTAATGTGAATTTGTCCCAAATATAATCTAGTTTGGATACAAAAACATAAAATAAAATACATTCATACAAAAATATGTATAAAATGCTGAAAAAGTGAAAATATAGCGAAAACGTCGGTTTACGACCATTTTTATCAGTTTGTGACCACCAGTGACCTGGTTTGCGACCGCTATTTTAATATGAAAAATTTTTCATTAAAACAATTATAATCGCTTTAAAAATATTTTAATTTTTGCCTATTAATAAAAACAAATATGGTAATCATTTGATGTAATGTCTTCTTTTAATTAAAAAATAACAATCTTACATTTCATAGGAACTTAGTAATAGTTGTAATAGAATTAAACAATATCCTAAATATTAAGTAATATAACATTTAAAAAATTATCAACATCAATATTTGCTCGTTGTGGTGGATCAGGTATAAACAAATGTTTGCTGAAAGCCCCAGTATCCAACATTGCCATATTTTTCGCTAGCAACGCTTTCCTAGACACCACCAGCCAACCTCCACCTTGTATTCCTCACTGCGGCTCCGAAATGTCGGATGTCCGCATTCACCAAAAAGAGGTTCTCAAAGAGTAAGGCTAGTGGCCCCGACGAGATCCCGGCGGTAGTATTGAAGACCTGTGCCCCTGAGTTGTCTCCTATTCTCACACGCCTATTCAGACTCTTTGAAAACAAGACGTGTCCCTAAATCCTGGAAACTTGCAAACGTCCAACCTATACCCAAAAAGGGTAGCCGTACAGATCCGTCGAACTATAGACCTATCGCAATCACCTCCATACTCATCAAGATTATGGAGCGTGTATTGAATGCCAAACTTCTTGGCTACCTGGAAAACAATGATCTCCTGAGTGATCGACAATTCGGCTTTCGACCTGATCGATCTACAGGAGATCTCCTAGTGCTAGCCACCCACCTCTGCAGCGAGGCCATTGAGAAACACGGTGAAGCGCTAGCAGTTTCACTGGACATCTCGAAGGCTTTCGACAGGGTCTGGCATGATATTCTGCTCAGCAAGCTTCCCTCATATGGACTGCCCTCTAGTTTATGCGCCTGGATCTCCAATTTCCTGAGTGGACGGTCTATTCGAGTGGTAATCGATGGCTGCTCGTCGGAAGTAAAGGCGATCAAGGCTGGTGTTCCTCAGGGATCTGTTCTCTCTGCTACGCGTTTTTTTGCTGCATATTAACGACTTCCTGAAACCCGGAATTTACGGGTACGCAGATGACAGCACCGTCACAGAGAGTTATATATCCGATCCGCCACAACAGTGTCTCAGAGAGGATATGGTTACGAGGTTGAACTCGGCTCTGCAAATTGTTGCCGAGTGGGGTACCGCCAATAGGGTCGAGTTCAATGCCTCTAAAACACAGGCCTGTCATTTTTCTGCCAAGAGGAGCTCCTTCAAGCTGACTCCCGCATTTCGTGATGTATCTGTACCGATATCCAAAAACCTAGATCTTTTGGGTCTCAATTTATCCTCTGACCTTAATTTCGGATGGTCCATCGAGGCAAAGGTTAAGACTGTTGCCAAAAAACTTGGTATCCTGAACAAGGTGAGACGGTACTTCACAAAGGAACAGCTTCTATACCCATTACAGGATCTAGTCCCTTTGTCTCGATTGTATCACACCTCTTCCTCTAACTCATTTGCATATTCACGCCCAATTACAGATTTCTAGTACTAAGAGTCTTTGAGACATAGTGCGGACGGACGGACAGACAGACAGACAGACAGACGGACATGGCGAAACTATAAAGGTTCCATGTTGACTACGGAACCCTAAAAATCAGACTTGGTCGCATACTCAATGAACTTTCATACCAATTTCTGTTAGCGGCCGTTATTTTTCTCATACTAAATTATGGTGGCCGGAAACCAATGTCTTTATTTCGATTATTTTGGTTTACGACCACCTGTTTAGCACCCAATTTCGTACGTAAATTAAACAAAGTTCTTTCAAAGAAACTGGTGGTCGTTTACCAAAGAGCTACAAAGAAAAGCTTTTACAATGCTACATTCAAAATTGTAACAGTCCTGTATGAAGTATTAGGATCATATTGATCATAACAAAATAATGCGATTCTCGTCGATTGGCGACCACGTGGTCGCTATCTAACGTTTTTGATAAGTAAGCATTTCGGTTACCGGCCACTTGATTTTATCTTAATAATAAGTTTAAAAATAGCAAAATACAACAAAATAATAACCAAAACTTATCGGTTGTACAATTTAACATCTAACTTGTGTGTAAAACATGAAATAAGTAATAAAACTTACCTTTGAGCACCGCGCGCCGTGTTATTTTTTTTCCAACTTGCGGTATTGAATTGCTTTACTGAATCAAGACGCGCACTGAGCAATATTTTTTCGGCTCTGGGTTAACCCATTTGTTTCAAACTGTGTTAATTCTTATTTCATAATTATTTATAAAGCACGTTAGATTTATTTTTTATTTATGTTACCTCTACAAATACTATTATCTTGATTTAAAGAAAAGTAGTACGTCAAATGGTCGCCTACTGAAGGTGGTCGCGATACCGGCGAAAGGACCCTACCGCGTTATTGTCTGTCATACTTTTGACATAAGTATTGTTTAGGCCAAAATACCTATAATAATATTTATAGTAGAAACCTACTCATATTGAGTTTCAATGACGAGCCTCTACTTCCCGATTCCTCTCCTTTTCCCACATCATATGTGAAAGCGAGAAAAGAGCTTCGGGAATCTTCGAGATACTTCGGCGACGCATCGCCAAACGCGTGTGTGCGAGTGAAACGAAACGCGCGCGCCCTCAACCCCGCAACATTTAGTACGAAAGACGCTACAGACCGAGACACATTGAACTTTGTGATTTGTGAACCGATATGAAATAATAGTGCTTATCACTGTGCTGGATTACAATAGGAGTTCCTGGAGTTCCTGGTAAGTCCTTACCTTTATCCTAGGAGGCTCCTCGTTTTCCATATTAATATTTTACGCAAAAACCCATCAAGTATTATTATGAATATAAGATATCAATACTACAATCATGCCATAGAACCAATGGTTTTTTCATAATTCAGTGTTTAAATAAGTCCAGTCAAACAATAGATTATAATCAAAATATCGTATTTACAAAGTAATTTTTTTTTATATTTTTTTTATGAAATATATCTTACAAATATGTACAAAATACAATCTATACCTATATAGAAAATTTCCGCAAGCCTGCCGCTGCTTCCGATTAACGGCAAGGTTCACAGAAGGCTGGCAGCGTTTCCTCTTTCCGACCAAGCTCACGCTGAGAGCACTTTTGAAGGTCACTGAAGTTACCACCAGTTCGTAAGTCGACCTTCAACTGAGAACAGGCAAGAAACTCAGCAAGGTTACATTTCAAAAACATAGTTATTCGGCAACAGTGATGGCCCAAACCAAGATCTAAGAAAGGTCGGAACTCTCAATTCGCGAGTCAGACTCAGACTCGCACTTGGCCGGTTTTATTTACTTTCGAGTAGGTATATCTAAATGACGTCATCAGCCACAGTCTAGGTGTAACTGAGATGAGTGTAATAAAGGTGGAAATGTAGATTATGATGGTTGATATAAATTGCATGGCCGGCGTGTTGTCGACTCCAGGTGAGTCGTAGTCATTAGTCCGCACTAATTAACTGTGCCCGAAAACGCCCCAGCATTGGAGCCACGGGAGTAGCGTTGCGATGCGATGAAGCGGTACAGTTCTGAGAAGAACATCTTACACTACATAGGTTTTTTTTTTTTTTTTTTGCTGTTTATAGGTCTGTGTTTGACCGCAATCTCACCATGGTAAGTGATGATGCGGCCGAAGGTGGTAAGCACACAAAGCCTAGAAGGAACTGGCTCTCAAGTGCAGCTATCGGACGGAACACACCGAAAGGTGCTTGGCGACAGATTTTCAACTTGAGGGTGGTGCTATGGTTTCCTCACGATGTTTTCCTTCACCGAAAGCTCAAGCTCATTGTAGGATTCGAACCCGGGACCTTCGTCTCGGTATCCGACGTCACTACCACTGAGCTATCATCGCCTTAAAATAAGGTATATCTTCACGTTTTACGGTTTCTAGTTTGCCACCGCTGTCCGTTCGTTCGTCTATATCACATGAACGGTAATAGGGATCACGTTGAAGTTTTCACATTGCAAAATCTAGAATGCAACTGGCTCTGAAGTACAGTTGCCTGAACCCTGAAGTGTAGGTGCTTTTGTGTCTTTTAAAGCTACTAAGATATGGGTATCTTAGTAGCTTTAAAAGACACAAAAGCATGGTTATGGTTATATGGTTCTCAAGTTAAGCTCAATAAAAGACATATATATTTTGGAGTTTTTTGCGCGGTAGAGAAAAACGACGGAAGTGAGATAGAAGATTAAGAGTCACCTTTTAATAATTAATATTGAGGTCCTACTATCTCTGGACATAGATGTTTTTGACACGTAATAGTAAATAAATGAATATTTTCGTGTTACTAATTTTTCTTATTGTTATTTAGATAATAGGTGGTCGATAAATTAATTTGTAAAATGTACATTATTTTAGATTTTTGGAGCCCTCAGGAGCTTTTTCTGATTTACAATAATATACACGAAAAGTAAACTCCACTCCAGGACAAAGGTCTCTCCTCTCCGCTCTAAGCGTTTTACTTAAACCTCTAATACATTGCCCGCCCGTTTGTTTCATGGCCCAAAACCACTAGGACCGCGAATTTAATTCACGGATGGACATAGAACTCCCAAATTGTGTACAAAATTACATCTTTGTACCTTCAGAGGTTTGTTTCAGGGTTGGGGAGGGGTCTTGCGGCCAACCGTGAAATATTTAAATTGGCAACTGTGATCTAAATGGTTTTGGTGTGTGTTTTAGAAATGGTTAACAAAAGACATATCCATATGAAAGAGTGGGCAATTAGTAGCTTATTTTTGCTTCTTTTAAAGCTGACCTCAATCTCACCATGGTGATGATGTGGCCGAAGGTGGTAAGCACACAAAGCCTAGAAGGAACGGCTCTCAAGTGTAGCTGTCGGAACATACCGGTACCACCGGCAGATTTTCAACTAGAGGGTCGTAGCCAAAGTACCCTAACCTCGTGCTATGGTTTTCTCTTTATTGTTCTTCACCAAAAAATCATTGAAGGATTAAGTAGTGTAGATATAAGTGATGATAAACACATACAAACATCTACTATACGAGGCATCTTTATAAATGAAAGCGCTTGTTTAAAATACATCATCATCATCAGCAACCTATAATGTCCCACTGCTGAGCACAGGCCTCTTTTCACACTATGAGAGTGATAGGGAGTGGGCAGATATACCACCACGCGCGCCCACTGTGGATCGGTGGATGCTAGTGGTCAACCTACTGTTGGAGTTTTCAAGCCGCCTAGTAGGCCTCCAACTAACTTAACGACTATCACAATATTAGAATACATAACATAAAAACACACAGGGTGTCCTGCAAATATTCGTCCGAAGGATATCTCGAAAGCTGAGATTACGATTAGAAAAAGTTAAATATCTTTAATCTTGGAAATGGCTTAAAAATGAACCATAAAAAAATCTAATATGATAAATGCTAATATTTTTTTTTGTTTGTTACGCTTTCACGCCTACATCGCTGGATCGATCGCGATGAAATTTGGCATGTAGACAGCCTATGGTATTTATAAGGACATATACTACTTTTTATCCCGGAAACGCAAGTGAAACCGTGGCGGGCAGATAGTTATTACAAATATTTCCAAAACCATGAGAGTTAGCTGGAATTACTTTTTCTGAATCGCTTTCGAGGGGTTTCATTTGGCCTTTTTTTAAAGGACATCCTGTATAGGGGAGAGTCGGGTAGCCCCGGCCGGCGGGTAGCCTCGGCCACCTTCGGTTCTAGGCAATCACGGGCACATAGATAAATAGTGCACACCTTAAAATGTTCGCATCGCCGCGTAATTGAATATTCGCCGCAGTAGTGACGCAATCACCGAGCGGACAACAAGTGACAGTTGATTGTTTTCTTCATCAAGATTTTTTCGCTCGCCGTTTACTTTTCAGATGCAGTTTATGGACATTGAATGTAAGTACTTCATCATCACTTATGAACTATTCGGTGCAGTTATTTGTTATAGTTAAAAGGGTAGAATATTTCATGTCGCTAGGATTGTTGGTTTTTTTTATTTATATAAAACTTTAGATCGAGACGGTCGGGTACGACCGGACACAATTTTGTCGGGTACCCTCGGACACTTTTTGAGTGCAGAGAAAATCTTTATTCTAATAATTCTATTGCGTTTTTTTATTATATAGGTTCTTTATGCTTAGTAGAGTAATAAAGTATATTTATTTGTTTGCAGATCATCTGAAAACTGTCAAAATTTAAGGAAAGAGTGACTCAACGAGGGAATTGGAATAGAGATATAATGAAAAAGGCTATACAGAGTGTTATAGAAAAGAAGTTATCGCTTAGAGAAGCAGTTAACAGGTATGAAGTGCCTAGAAGTACTCTTCAGGATCGGATAAAAGCTCTTAATAGTGGACAAGAGGTTAAGTTCACGTTCACGATATACTAAAAAAAAGCGAGATTCTCACATCTTCTCCATTTAAAAATGCTTTGGTGGAGAAAAACTAGATTGCAACTAAAAAAGCTAAAGCAATAGAGAATAAAAAGAAAGGTGCAACTGCCACAAAGAAGAAAATAAAAACAAAACAGAACATTTAAGATTTTTCAAGAGATCAGGGAACAGAATGCATCATTTGCGGTGAAACATTCGAAGACTGGATACAATGTCATAAGTGTAAAGACTGGGCGCATGGAGCATGCGTAGATATTGATCCTTCACAGATTTACTATTATTGTGATGTCTGCAAAGCTAAAGAACGACTTGGCAATCGCTAAAATGTATGTCCGGGGCTACCCGCCAAAAAAAAAAATTGCCGAAAATTAAAGACTGTTTGCTAAACTTGATTTAAGCTAATTTAAAGTAATTATGTAATTGTTACTTATCTTAAATTACTTTATATGTGTTTTATTTAATGTTTATATAATAAATAAACCTATTGTTTTGTCCATTTCAAAAAAATATATGAGTTTTGTTTATGTGCCCGTGGCTACCCGCCTCTCCCCTACTGCTTATTAGATTTCCAAGCGAGTAAAGCCTGTAGGGACGTCCAGGGCGTCAGGCCATATGCGCAATTCCGTTAGGGCAACAATTTATCCATATTTGTAACACAATAGAATAACTGCGTGACCTATTAGTTCAATTGCAATATTGGTCTAGGCTAGACTATAATAACCTAGAAAATGTGATCTAAGCGACTGTCATGTCATTATTTTTATGAGAGGTAGAGCAAAGCGTTTTTTTCGCTCAAACAGCGACATGACTGAAGTACCTCCACCTTACAGAATACCGCAGCCAAATAACTTTATGTTGTGTTCCTGCGCGTGAGTAAAGTCGCCAGAGCTCATCAGGGGTCGTCAGTAAGGATGTGATGCCCCGATGTCCGTAGACTACGGTAACAGCTTACCATCAGGTGGGCTGTAAGCTTGTATACAGACGTTGTAGTACATAAGAAAAATAGTAACAACAAATAAAATTCAATTTTAATTGTATATGTCGGCGCCAAACAATTCCGATCATCGTGTCGGTATAAGTAATATTTAAAACTGCCTTATTTAATGCTATTCTAAAGATTTCAAATAGGCAAGAATATGTTTATTATAATTGTATTGTTCAAATGATTGTGATTTCTTGAATTATTTCAGGCTATATTTATTTACCTTTTCATATTTTATTATCATTATTTAATTTTTAGAAACAATTCAGTATTTTAATTGACAGCTCAATCTATGATTTTAAATCAACCGGAAGTCGTTCATTTTATTCAAAATAAAAGTGTTGATCGTTGAGGGTAGATTCCAGGCGTATAAAAACTATAAAAGCAATAGCGAGCCGAGCTTGCAAATTCATTCCGTACTCAGACGTGAAGGAGTAACAACCTTGAGTTAAGTACAAGCTTTTTAATATTTGATTGCTATATTTGCTATATTGTTGAAATATTTTATGTGTGTGCGTGTTAATTTAATTATTTACAGTATCCGTTTCATAAATAGATACGGTTAATATCAATAACAGTGTTTTCAATACAAACGGCGATTGTCCGCCGATAGCAGCGGTGGGATCTACCTCGCCAGTGCTGAGGTAATCTGATTCTAGGCCTTCTCGGCCCGAGCCCGCTATTGAATCTGTGACCCAGACAAAACCAAACTTTTGTTTAAAACAAGTGATAAGCTTAGTTACATCCATTACTAAACAAGCTGCATTCAGTGTAGAAACACGCTCCCATGATATTTGAGATTGGTGTGTCAATGTTAACAAGACCTTTATGAGTTTCAGTGTACTAAAGCAATCCTATAACTACAAGGCAGAGCAAAAATATGGGCTGCCACTTGGGATCAAGTAAAAGGAGACCTGATCCGGATGTTTGGCAAGGAATTTCGCTATGCCGATACAGATTATTTTAGCCGAAATCCCAAAATAATGTGTCTGGTTCAACGCATTATAAAAAGACTGATAAACCGTGGCATTCTACAATTTAAGATTTACAATTATAATTCTTCTGTATTCAAATTACAGAGAAAACGACCATGGAATAATTATTTGACAAGCAATGTACTCTGCTGTGTATCAAGCTCTTTCATATTGATGATGATGAAAAAGAAGATCTTAATACTGTAAGATCGGTAAGTAGGTTAAGGATGGACGAGCAGATAATCCTTATGAAATATCTGATTACTAACTTATCCACCTTTCCCACCCTAAACGCTGGCTGGCCACCACGCGTATCCTTTTCCTGGTCTTGAGAGGCTAGATCCCAATGGGTGATGCCTAGTTGATTGCGTTGTTCATTGTGTTTTGGTTAGACCCAAAATGGGTTTTGCCTAATGTTGAATTGGTGTAAACTCACATATCTTAAAAATAATTTTCTATATCCAACTATCCAACCCTAAGCGCTAGCTGATCACTATGCGTATCCTTTCCTGGTCTGAGGCAAGATCCAAGGCGGGTGACGCCTAGCGTTGTGGCTAGATACCAGTTGGGTGATGCCAAACGTTACGGCTAGATCCAAGGCGGGTGAGCTTATTATAATAATAATAGTTCATTTATTGACATACAACATTACAGCTTATTTTTGAACCCATAGGCTCCGAACTACTAAAACTGTGTTTCAGGAGTTTGTTTATTACGAAGGGATAACAGCGCAGAGAGCGCGCTGGAACAGAATGGCCGTGTCGGCGCCAAACAATTCCGATCATCGTGTCGGTATAAGTAATATTTAAAACTGCCTTATTTAATGCTATTCTAAAGATTTCAAATAGGCAAGAATATGTTTATTATAATTGTATTGTTCAAATGATTGTGATTTCTTGAATTATTTCAGGCTATATTTATTTACCTTTTCATATTTTATTATCATTACTAGCAGCGAAACCCGGCGTTGCTCGGGTTAAAATACATCGCATGTTTAGTGGTAAAGTAGACAGTTTGTGTAAATATTTTTGATACTAAATAAATAAATAAATAAAAATAAAAGTATAAAAAATATATAAGGATACATTTTTTAACAGATATTAAGTATAGATTTATATTTGGTTCTTTTAGTAAGATCAATAAAAAGATAACACTCGTACACATTTTGGAACTTTCCAGATCAATCCAAAAAATTTAGAACTTTCTCGAACATTTTAAATCACTTATTGCACTCATTTTAGAATTTTCTAGATAATTCTAGAAATTTCTAGAACTTTCTCGAACATTTTAAATCGTATATAATAAATTGCACTCATTTTAGAATTTTCTAGATCATTGTAGAACTTTCTTGAACAATTTAAATCGCTTATAATAAATTGCACTAATTTTAGAATTTTCTAGAACTTTCTCGAACATTCTAAATCGATCATAATAAATTTCACTCATTTTGGAACTTTCTAGATCTTTCTAGAACATTCTAAATCGACCATAATCAATTGCACTCATTTTGGAACTTTCCAGATCATTCGGGAAATTTCTAGAACGTTCTTGAACATTCTAACGCGATAATAACAGTTTTGGACATTTTGGAACATTCTAGATGAAGCCAGAAATTTGTAGAACTTTCTCAAACATTCTATATCGATTATAATAGTTTGCATTCATTCTAGAATTTTCTAGATCTTTCCAGATATTTCTAGAACTTTCTGCAACATTCCAGATCAATTATAACCGTTTTACACATTTTGGAACTTTTTAGACCATTCCAGAAATTTTGAGATCTGTTCAGAAGTCCTCATGAGTTAGAAAAGGACAGCAATATATGTTTTAACATTTTCGCCACCCACAACCACCCCCTTCCACCCACCGCGACCAAACTCCCTTACTACCACCTGGAGACCATGTGGTATTTACCACCCCAACGGGAAGTTGATTGGGGTTGGTGGTGATTGAGAAAACTGCGTATTTACGTACCCACTAAAGCATTTTATATATATTATTAGATTAGATTTAATTTTTAGAAACAATTCAGTATTTTAATTGACAGCTCAATCTATGATTTTAAATCAACCGGAAGTCGTTCATTTTATTCAAAATAAAAGTGTTGATCGTTGAGGGTAGATTCCAGGCGTATAAAAACTATAAAAGCAATAGCGAGCCGAGCTTGCAAATTCATTCCGTACTCAGACGTGAAGGAGTAACAACCTTGAGTTAAGTACAAGCTTTTTAATATTTGATTGCTATATTTGCTATATTGTTGAAATATTTTGTATGTGCGTGTTAATTTAATTATTTACAGTATCCGTTTCATAAATAGATACGGTTAATATGAATAACAGTGTTTTCAATACAAACGGCGATTGTCCGCCGATATATACCTATTTGTTAGCACTCAACTCCGTAACGAACTTGGAAGAGAACATTACCCTGAAATTACATAGATTTATGAAATCCAGGGTAAACATCCCTGCGACCCAATTCTCGGGTCCTTCGAATCGAACTTGTGATTCGATAAAATTTTGAGGGACGCCCGGGTGGAGTGCGGCCAATCAAAGCACTAGTTGACTGGTTTTCCTTCTAAAAATGCCGGGCTCGAAATTGTCAGAAGAACGTAACATGATTTACACTCGATAATAGTTCGAATTCGTACTTTTTTCGATCGGGCGATCGATTTCGATTGCGGGAGAATTGGATCCCTGCACAAGCCTGGTTGGTAAAAATAGAGTACCCACCGATATTTTGTAAAGAACAAGTCCATATAGGTACATAATGGTACCGATTCTGTTGTAAATTGCACTAAACTAATTTTAGTTACATCTCATCTCTTTCTTACGACCATGATTGAAAAAGGATAGAACATATTTTAAGTTGTCAAATTAATCTGTGCAGTCTTATTTTGCGTGTATTTAGGCGTAACCGCGATAGATGGCGATTAAATTTACATTGAAAACAAGCATTGGACTAATTTGACAGGACTAAATTTCTTACATCCTTCTTATGTTCTTTGTTAGAAAGAGACATAGTGAGATTAAAATTAGTTTAGTTGTGAACAACCACAGAACAGATAAATAAGGTTAGAATGGTAATGTGGGCGGGGCAAGCGCGCCACAGTTATGATTCGATAATCATAACTCGACCGATTCGCGGTCAGTGCGCGTCGGATTACATTGGAGAACAGAGCTCTGCTTTATAATGCCGTGTTGTGCTATAATAACGTGTAAGACAAAAAGTCAGACCTCAAGTATAGAGCGACGAGGTATATCTTTCCATCGGTAAGTCGAAAATAACATTTAATTACAATATTATTAGTAAAAAACATAAAAACATATTGAACACTATGAAATACCAAACATTAACAAAATTATTGCAACAAGTTATGAAAAACATACATTGACCGATGTGTACTCGCTCAATCAGCGCAATGACCAAATCCGCTTTCAATGTACTGCATACATTGCGTCTTCTACACTTCGTCCTTTGCCCTGATTGGCAGTGATGTAAGGCGCAGCATGTTTATCGATAGTGACGTGACCATGTGGTTTGGTTAAATAAAATCATCGATAGAATTCTAGACTATATATAATACTAGCTTTTTGCCCGCGGCTTCGCTCGCGTAGACTATAAGATCTTTACATTCGTGTTATCAACGATATATTTTTCGTGAAGATTGTTGTTGTTGTTGTCAAAATACTCGTATATTCTTGTGGACTTCGGTGGACGGTACCAACCGTATAAGGGTATTTAGGGGATGAGGACGCGGCAAGACATCACTTTTTTTTTACTAAGTGTAGGCCTGTGTTTGACCACAATCTCACCATGGTAAGTGACGATGTGGTCGAAGGTGGTACACGCAGCACACAAAGCCTAGAAGAAACTGGCTCTCAAATGCAGCTGTCGGAACACACCGACAGGTGCTTGGCGGCAGAGTTTCAACTTGAGGGTGGTAGCCAGCCAGATGAGTACAAAGTACCCCCGTGTTATGGTATTCGTTCACTAATAGGTGTTACATTTTCCCCAAGTATTAAAGGCTTCTTTTGTTATCCCGCAAAAGTGGATTTATATAGGCTAGGCTATAGGATTCCCCGATTGTCAGTGTTGCCAGAGCTCCATAAGGAAATAAAGTTTTTCCTCAGGCTAAGGGGCTCTAAACCACTTGTCGGCTCGGGATCGTCGAGAATTCTAATGGCACGTTGCTGAACTGAGTCTAGAGGCCCAAGCTGGTATCAAGGTGCTCCCACCCACAGATGACAGCTGCACTCCATATGGGGTCGGACTTGCGACTTATAATGTTGCAGTCTTTGCCTCGATGAGAATGCTTCGCTCTATTAAGCACTCCCGTGTTTTTTGGATACCAGTTTGACTTTGTCTTCTAGATGACTACAGAACAGAACGTTAGAGATATCAACGCCAAGGATCCCTTAGTTTTTTATGATGTTGAGGGAAAATGAAGAGCGAGTGAATGGAAGTAAGAGAGGTAGGTACTGCATGGGAAAGTACCTCCACCTTACAGAATACTGCAGCTAAATAACTTAATGTTGTGTTTGTGCGCGTCAGTGAGGTTACCAAAGCTCGTTGGGTGAGGATGAAAGGTTGGTAACGCGTGATGTAAGCGTCCATATGGCTACGGTAACCGCTTACCATCAGGCGGACCGTGTACTTGTATACCGACTTCATCGCATTAAAAAAAGTGAAGTGAGGGTCGGCAACGCGCGATTGATACCCAGGGCGGTGCAAGCGTCTATAGGCTACTATCAGACTGGCAGTATGCATATTTGCCACTTAAAGAAAAATTGTATCTTATCTGCATCTAGGTACACCTATTTACTTATGTGCTGCATCGATGCCAGTATGGTACTTTTGTTGATCAGTTTTGTTGCCCACCACATGCTATTGTGCGTAAGAAGCGCAGGCACGCCACTCCGACCGATCTTAATGACATCATTCATAGGGCTCTTGCCAGTGCCCACATGTCAGCTATTCGTGAATCGAGTGGCTTGATGCGGGACGACGCTGACGGTAATAAGCCTGATGGAATAACATTAATGTCCTAGAGGAAAGGACAGCCTTTAATATGGGATGTAACTTGTGTCGATACTCACGCACCGTTACACCTTTAAGAGGCCGTCAAAATAGCTGCAGTGAAGCTGACTGTGCTTAAAATCTAAAGCAGCGCAAATGTATATTAGCATCACCATACAGCGCCGGCAATGCTTTAGGCATGCTACAGGCAGCTGGTAGCGATTCAATAGCTGATCCAATACCAACTGATAGTAGATCAGCTCTTCTCTTTGTTAACGGCTGTTCACTTCTTTTTATTTGTTTTCTGTTTGTTTTTTATTTTGTTTATCGAGGAATTACATCATATTTTTAAAATGTATGGTCTGATCATGATACAATTTATCTTCACGAACATTTTAGCGTTGATTACACGAATGTAAAAATCTTATAGTCTACGCGAGCCAAGCGCCTAAGCCATTTCTGAGGAATAGGTGAATATTATTTTTAATAAAATGATGTTGCGTTTTGCCACTGACCAATCCATAAAGGACGATGACGAAGCCTAAGATGGAGCACACTTACCCAGAAGAAACCTATTCACTCTCACCTTGAAAGTCCCTAGACGTTGGACGCAACTTTCACTCCCTTGCTGTCCGCATTATACATGAGGATATATAAATTACTGTGTCCGTACTTTCGGTATGTCAACAACATACGTCTGAAAATTTTCCCAGCGTCTATTGGTTCGGTTTAAAAATGGGGATGGTGGAATAATTCCTGCGCACACTCTTCGAGACAATTATATCCTGTTACTGTTCAGGCATGAAGTACCGCTTAATCTTAGACAGGTTCCCAGATATCTAACAGCTGTTTATGCCTTCGACTCAATAGAACAGTCCAAGTTTATTTTGGCTATTAAATTCATGCCGAGGAGATCAACACAATCGCACATAGGCAAGGATATATTTTGGAAAGCAGGAGCCTGGTGGAAAGGACTCCTTTTGGCGGTGAAAAGAGACGCCTACATACATGCATGGAAAAAAGACCCATACGCGTCGATCAAAGAACCTTCTCTTTTTTTTGAGTCGGTTTATTATGGCACCTTTGTAACGGGAACAGTGGGAAGTCCCTCAGCATGCTGCTTGGAAAAAAAGTATTTTTAATAAGATTTATTTTTAATTTCGCTGGTTCGATGCATAGGTGGGCCTTTTTAAAAAAAATCTATCAATAGAGCTGTATTTTTTTTAGCTTTTGCTATGTAACTAAACTGGCTTTTTTTCAGTGGACTAAATGGGAGGGAGTCTCTGATGAATTTATATTCTTCATCCGAAATCATCTTAAATTTCTTTTTGATAGAAGCTGTTGGTGCCTTCCTCCTCCTCCTCCTCGTAGAAAATCCTATTCAGAAATTATTGAACGTGTCATAAAATCGTGAGAACGAAACCATAGTGCGATTCAGGAAAAAGACAACGCCATCTAGTCATCAATATTTTAGTACTTACATCTGTGTGTAGCCGTGAGACGGCCTGCAAAATTATTAAATTGGGATATCTTTTCTTCCCGTCAGCCATTTTTAATGAAACAAAGCCTAGTTGAAGCGCCAAAAAAAGTCGAATCTGCTCGTGGTAGTTCCATGCAAATCCATTCAGTGAATTCTGAGATTAGCGTGTTCAAACAGACAGACAGACAAAAAATTTTTTTTTTAGTTTTTTGTATTCAGTTCCTCATCTCAAATCACCCCCGATCAGTTTTTGGTAAATATATTCAATGTACAGACACGCCGGTTCTACAGTTTTATTATATGTATAGATAATTACGTTTGACAAAGATAATTTTCGAATTATTTTATATTTAATTAACGATAGTACATTTTTAGTTAGACGTATTTTGAAATTAGATATTATATTAATCATTGAATGAATGTGACCGAATGATATAAATGGACATATAAGACCCCTCCTCATCTACGAGTATTTACTATGATGTATTTAGTATTATAATCTAAGTAAAATGTAATTTGACTAATGCAATAAATTATAAATTGTAGGTTTCCTAAAGAACCTAACGCCAGGGAACAATGGATTGGCGTGACAGGTAGAGGTAACTGGAAGAGCCGATAACCGATGTGGAAGAAAGGTTCTCGAGTGGCGACCACGTACTGGAAAGTGCCGAGCGGGACGACCTCCCACCAGGTGGACCGACGACCTGGGGCCCAATTCTCACTTCCCTCGAACTAGCCTTCGAATCGAACTTGCATTAAGAGTTCTATTTCGACCGTAAAATTTCGAGGGGCGGAGTCTATTTTTCGATTCCTGTATTCTCGGCACTAATCGAACTAACCTTCGAAATAAGTTCGAGTGTAAGGAGTAAATGTTGCCATTATGATGGATACAAATTGCACGATGCGTTTCGTTTCACTTGATAATTGCGTTTTGTTAACGTACGTGATAATTTTATATCTTAAATTAAAATTTAAAAGATTTTAATGAATATTTTAATAAAATATTTAAAACAACGTTTTACTCTTATTATATCCTAATATATCCGGAATTCATAAGTTAATCAATTTTATATAATAATTATAAATGAATATGACAAAATATTTTCTGTGAGTAACGGAAATCCTTAGGCTTATCTGTCATTACGTTTCCAAATGACAACCTAACTGTTTGACGTTTGATAGTTCGCATTCGAAATACGTTTCGAACGGTCCCGACCAGTCGAAGTAGTTCGAGCGCTAGCCCTCGAAAAATAAGAGAAAATGGCGGCTTCGAAATTATCAGAATAGCCTAACTTGATTTTCACTCGAAAAAAGTACGAATTCGAACTTTATTTGGAACAAGTGATTAATTCGAGTGAATGAGAATTGGCTCCCTGGTCAGATCTACTATCCGATTCAGTTCTACACATTGTGGTACACTTTACGAAAAAACGATCACACCTCTACAGATGATGCACAATCAAGAATTGAAAGTATAGGATCAAATCTATATTTGAAATTTAGCATAGGTAATTAAAATGTTTGTCTAGATGATAAGACTTACCATATACATTGAGCTATAGTGATAATAGCTCAATAACCATATATGGTTTTCCGGGGTGTGATGATGAAGTAGGAGGGCATGCGCTGGATGGGGTTGTTGGAATTGTCGTGAGATGAACTTTGACCACATGTGGTATCCCTGGTCTGATGATGGAGTAGAATGGTAGGTATTTAAACTGTATAACGGAGCAACTTATCCTAGCCGTGTTTGGGGTTGTTGGAATTGTCCTGAGAACAGCTTTGACCATATATGGTTTTCGGGCTCTGATGATAGAGTAGGAGGGTAGGTAATGGAACTCCATAGCGCAGCAACGTATCCTAGCCATGTTTGGGGTTGTTGGAATTGTCGTGAGATGAACTTTGGCCATATATTGTATTCAGGGTCTGATGATGGAGTTGGAGTGTGGGTAAGCACTGAAACTCCATAGTGGAACGACGTATCCTTATCCTAACCATATTTGGGCTTATTGAAATTAAAATATTAAACTTAGTTACAAAAAAATCTTACGAGCCCTTACAAAGCTGCGCTTTTAGCTAGTATATAGTAAAAAAATAAAATAAAATAATTTCTTAATATTAATTTCATGTTACATTTTTCCCCACGCATTCATCAGATAATTTATCGATAAAAATATCGACTTTATCAAGCAAATCAAATCTGTCAAATTTAGCTTCATAATTTTAACAGCTCACGCCTATGAAGTATCTTATTTTTTCGGTAATTACTTACTAACGATAATGTCGTTCTTCATTGACGGGTCCCACCCACTTAGTGAAGTGCCACGCACAACGAACAACCAGACTATCAATAATCAGTTTAGAAATAAAACAAATCGAACATTAGAAGTTAAGATTTAGTTAACTATATAATTTGTTGTAAAAATTTTCGTTATTTGCGCACTAAAATACAATATATTATATATCTATCACGCAGTTATCCGTAAAAAAACCACTACATACCCTAATAGTTTTATTAGTTTTTAATTGTCACAAATTGATTATTGCCGGTCCAAAAAATCATTATGCTGAATAATAATATAATTAATTCAATAGAAAAAGATATTTTTGTTTTGTGTAATCCGTACAGCATAACCATGCAACTATCGATTCCAAGTTCTATGAGAATAATAATTGATAATCGAACCGATTCATTAACGATTATACACTACCCATCCCTACTGTAAGTTGTCAACATTTTTGACAGGTGTATGCATTTTTGCGTGTGTGAGTGTCTATGCCCACGGTAGCTTAATGCTAGTGGGCGAACGAATATCTGCCCTGAGATTTATGTGTGCGTGATTTGGTTGTGTGCGAAATATTTGTAAAAATATGATTGCGTATGTGTAGAAATTAAAATAGTGGGGGTCAAGCGGCGACACTGGTCCTAGTACAAAATTGGAGCGAGGGCCTTTCCAACCTTATTTATCTATTCCGTGTGAACAACAGAATCAGGGCCAATGTACATAATTTTCGTACTGACATAATCTTTAATTATATAGGAGGCAGATCGCTTCACCTGAGTCATGTGCAAAGTAGGCCCACGACTCAAAGGGACGACCAGCAAAAATACATTCGCCCTGTGCAGGACATAGCCGAGAGTTACCAAGGTCCAATAATTAATTTCCTTACTCATTTGATTGAGGCACGAAGAAAAATTTTTTTTTTTTTTTGAATGGACATGAAGGTACTGGCCCAAAGCTAGCCTAAGCAGTGTCTCCATATACACGGTAATTACCGTAGAAACACCGTAATCTGGTCTTAATCTACCGTCAAGGTAATAAGGTATTACCGTGTCATATGTCACCGTATTTAAAAAAATTACTGCGTAAAACGAATCTCAGTGAACTTAACATAAGTATTTTGTAATGGCAACACTGCTCTTGGTTACCGGGAATCACAGGTTATCAAAACTTCTATCTCCACTCACACATAGAAAAATCTACCAAACCTCGGCAATCTATTCTCGTCCTTATTTAAACATACAGGAACAGTGTTACCAACTTAACTCTTTTAGAGCTAAATTTAGCTCAATTTCAACATTGTCAGCTCTAAAAAAATAGTATTTAGCTCTATAGCTCTCTTTTTATTGAATATTAGCTCATTTTTTTAGGTTTATATAATATACCTGCTGCCCGGTGCAACTTCGTTCGCGTAGTGCTACCCTACCCTAACTAAACCATCCAGGGAGTTAATTCTACTGTACGTGTGTTTGTCACTGAACTCCTAAACGGCTGGATCGATTTGAATGAAATTTTTTGTATGCGTTTGGGTGGCGCCCTGGATGGTTTACATTCACAAATCAGCCTGGCAGATGACGCTGCAGTCGGTATCTAGGTTATATTATTGTTTTTATCCTTTAAAAAATTACACGGTAATTTACACGGTACAATTTAAGCTGATCCACCGTAATTTTGCCTAAAAACACGGTATTTTTACCTTTGCAACACGGTAAATGCCGATTTACATATGGAGACACTGAGCCTAAGTATCCTTACGCGGACAAGTTCGGCGAGCAAGCTCTCAACCGGTTACGAAGAAAAATTGCCATCAGATTAGTAATATAGTATCTGTGAGAACGAAACCATAGCGCGATGTAGAGAACAAGTAACGTCATCTGTTGATATTATTTTGAAACTATTTTTAGTACTTTTATCACAGTTACAAGAGGTAGGTATTCATTATTTTATATATTATTTGTAAACTATAAGAATATCTAAGTAGTACGTATTTTTTCATTGGAATATTTTCAACTATATTTTATCACAATATTATCATTAATCGGCTCCAAAATCCAGATTTATACAACAGGATATTTAATTATCTATATCTAAAAATATAAGTAGGCATGTAGAGCAACCGAAGTTTTTATTTTTCTCACACAAATCCCTAGTTTTGTCGCGCTTTCATCTGTCTATGTTTATCTTATACATACAAGAACAAGATCTTTGGTTGTGGCAGGGATAAACGTCATACAGTTTCAGAATAACAGAAAAGTGTTCGACAAATACGTTGTCATAAAAAGAAATCCTTATAAGTGTTACTTAAGGCCAGGTCTAAGCTTAAATCTCAAAAATGGGTTTCTTTGAGCGTCGAGTATGACGTAACGCAATGAAATACCTAACACAAAAAAAATACTGTGGATCAGTGTCTCCATATGTAAATCGGCATTTACCGTGTTGCAAGGGTAAAAGTACCGTGTTTTTAGGCTAAATTACGGTGGATCAGCTTAAATTGTACCGTCTACATTATCGTGTAATTTTTAAAGGATAAAAACAATAATATAACCTAGATACCGACTGCAGCGTCATCTGCCGGGCTGATTTGTGAATGTAAACCATCCAGGGCGCCACCCAAACGCATACAAAAAACATTCAAATTCAAATTCAAAATCATTTATTCAAATAGACCTTCGCAGGCACTTATGAAAAGTCTGACTCTAATACTCTAATACCGGTTGGGAAGGTTGATTCAAATCGGTCCAGCCGTTTAGGACTTCAGTGACAAACACACGTACAGTAGAATTAACTACCTGGATGGTATAGATGTGGTTAAGATAGGTTAGGGTAGGGTAGCACTACGCGAACGAAGTTGCGCCGGGCAGCTGGTATATCATATAAACCTAAAAAAAATGAGCTAATATTCAATAAAAGGAGAGCTATAGAGCTAAATACTATTTTTTTAGAGCTGAGAATGTTGAAATTGAGCTACATTCAGCTCTAAAAGAGTTAAGTTGGTAACACTGTTCCTGTATGTTTAAATAAGGACGAGAATAGTTTGCCGAGGTTTGGTAGTTTTTATCTATGTGTGAGTGGAGATAGAAGTTTTGATAACCTGGGATTCCCGGTAACCAAGAGCAGTGTTGCCATTACAAAATACATATGTTAAGTTCACTGAGATTCGTTTTACGCAGTATAGTGATGAAACATTAATAACGTAATTTTTCAAATACGGTGACATATGACACGGTAATACCTTATTACCTTGACGGTAGATTAAGACCAGATTACGGTGTTTCTACGGTAATTACCGTGTATATGGAGACACTGCTGTGGATAGAAGAGGGTTTTGAGAAAAATGTTAAACGAATACAATATAAAAAAGTGCTTTGATATTCCCAATAAAAAAATCGTAAGTTACGTCTAAAAAAATCTTTCTAGTCGAAATTTTCCGTATTTTCAGCGATGACTACAATTTTATTTTTAAGAATATATAAGATACAGAATTATATTAGAATGTTAACCGGACACTTATTTCAATTTAATGTGTATATTCTGTATAATCTAAAGAAACCCCGTAAATAACAGTCAATATCATAGAATCGACACATTTATGATTTACCATTTTCAACCCTATTCCAGTGAAGAACGAGTGCTGTCAAAATCATAGTCAGTCCGCGCCTTAATAGCATTTTATAACAAAGTCCTGGTGAATTTTATCACCACTTTAGTTGATAAGAGACCCTGAAAACTGCACATGTTTACTTCCCTTCGTTCTGCAAGTTTAGGCTACAAATCTTGCCCCTAATATTTCCCCCTTCTCAACTACAAAATTCAGTAAAAGGGCCCTAAACTCGATAAGCACCCTTCGGATGCATCGTAACTTGCTTGGCGATCTCAAATTACAAGGAAAATGGGGGAAAAATCGATTTAAGTTGGCAAAATGCAGTTTCATATCATAGTCAATACATGATGCAACTGGGTTGTCACAATTACGTAACAAAAACATATTAGGCTGATGTAAAAAAAATTAGAAGATAATAAATTAGAATACCTACGACTGTCAGGCCCCTCTTTTCCACTAGGCAAATGTCCAGGGCCCCACGATCGATTGGGGTCCCCTAGTTCCTGTCCGATCTATTTATGTGCTCAAAGACTTAGGACTTTGAAGATGTTATTGACGATTTGCTTATAGCAAAACAGGAAGAGTAACTCTTCAATCAACATGTCCGATAGCTCTGCACCTGCACCTGCTTTCAACATGAGGGTAGCCAGTCAGATGGGTACAGTAGTACCCAACTGATATGGCTTACCGATGTACCTGCGCAGAAGATACATTGTCAAGCGCGGGAAACCGCTATTGGTCGGCAGCTGCCGCCATGTTAGCGCGCGCCGTGCGGAGGGGCGTGACTTGCGAGTGAGACGGAACTAACAGCTGCACTGTATTATGAAGCTTATAGTAGTGATCTAAGGTTGATTGTAAGTTTTAAGCATTCTTTCGTTAATCTTCGGGGTCATACTTACTTTTCTGTGCGAACGAAGATTCACGACGCGCCATATCAGTTGGGTACTACTGTACTAGTTACTACAAAGTACAGTAGCAACAGTTTATGCAACTATTAAAACTGTTATCAAGCAATAAAATTATCGACATATACAGGTATCGATAATTAAATCAACTCTAGTTCGCTTATTATTTCAAAATACTTCACACATTGCTAGGATTACGAAAGGCACAAAAACGGACAAGTGTGAGTAGGAACTCGCAAGTAGGGTTCTGCAGGTATTAGAACAAAATTAGATAAGAATCAACGCAATTATTTTATATTGTTTACAAGTCGGTGAGATACCTTGACTACTACGGCACAGGTCCTGAGTTCGCTTCCCATCCAGTACAAACATTTTTGTGCATAAGTGCTAACTCAAAGCATCCACCTAGTTAGTTAAGTATACAGCGTGTAAGGGACATCGCTGCACAAACGGATACCATGGGTCCAGGACATGATTCTGGACCCCCCATGTTGGAATTTTTCGTCGGTTTTTCCCAATTTTTTTAATTTTCTTTTTGAGTTTTTTTTACTTTAGACTGTTCATAATCGTTATTCTTACCTAACCCAAAGAGATTTAAAATAAATAAGTTATTAATTCATTACTTTCACTAAAAGTAGCAATGTAAATAAAACTAGAAACGGTGTCTTATGGCGATATTCGCCTGCAGTCAGCGACATACTATGTAGGCACAACGTTATCGCGCGTTTAAATCGCGGTGTTCACAATACATTGCGCGCTTGAAAATGACAATTTCTATAACCGATCATTAGCGAGGTGAATGACTTTCACAATTTGATTAGTGGCATTAGGTGTAGCCTTTTCGCGAAGTTTGCGTTACCATGCGAAATACACCTGTATGTATATTCATAGTAGTATTATGTAATATTAGCTGTCCCGCGCGGTTTCAACCGCATTCTCGAGGGATCGTATGTTTTCCCGGGATAAAAAGTATCCTATGTGTTAATCCAGAACATATTCTATCTGTGTACCAAATTTCATCCAAATCCGTTCAGTAGTTTTTGCGTGAAAGTGTAACAAACATCCATATATACAAACTTGCGCGTTTATAATATTATGAAGGATTATTAGTATAATGGCCCTGATTCTGTTGTTCACAACTAAACTAATTTTAATCTCACTATGTCTCTTTCTAACAAAGAATATAAGAAAAGGATGTAAGAAATTTTGTCCTGTCAAATTAGTCCAATGCTTGTTTTCAATATAAATTTAGTCGCCATCTATCGTGGTTACGCCTAAATACACGCAAAATAAGACGGCAAAGATTAATTTGACAACTTAAAATATGTTCTATCCTTTTTCAATAATAATAAATAAGAAAGAGATGAGATGGGACTAAAATTAGTTTAGTGCGATTTACAACAGAATCGGCACCATTGTATAGTAAGAATAAGTTAACAAACAAAAAAAACTCTTCCGCTTTATTATATCTATTGGCATAGATAGATTAATAAGAAAGTAAACGTTTCTACTCAACCTTATATCGGAATCAGCGGCAGAATTGAGGAAATTTTCTATACGTAGTGTAACTTATACATATTTTTTGTAAATAAAATAATGAAAGAAAGAAAGAAAGAAATTGTATTTAATCATCTTTCTAATAAATTTCATTTCAATAGTGGTTTCTTCTAAAGGGCCAAATGAACCCTAAAATCGACTACCGTGCTAACAAATCCGTTCACAGTGCGGCGAGGTTAAAATTAACCGAGATCTTAACAGATGCAACGTTAGTTAAACTGAACCACTCTGTGATACACTAATTGGACGTTGACTGATGTTTAACACATTTAACTTGTATCTTTAACTTCAGTTATTTTTATTGTAACATAAGATTGAAACCAATTACTTGGAGTTAAATCACGTACCATGGTGTTATGGTCAATCAAACACAAAGTCCATTCACGAAATCGGTAAACAAGCATACGGCCCGCCTGATGGTGCTGATGGTAAGCGGTTACGTAGCCATGTGAACGCATGCAAGATACGACTCATAACTCATGCGTTACCGATCTTTTCTCCCTCCCCAATGCGCTCTGGCGACCTTACTCACGCGCAGGAACACAACATACAGTAATTCATCTGCGGTATTCTGTAAGGTGGAGGTACTTCTCCAGTCGAGCTGCTCTTTGAGCGAATCAACTAAGAAGATAAATAAATATTTTGGGACATTCTTCACACACGGATCCCAAACTATGCAGAGCTTGTACTATGGAAATCAGACAACTGATATAATACATATACTACTTTTTGTTTGTAAATACATACTTAATATACATAATTACACCCAGAGTCAGGACATACAGACATGTTCATGCACACAAATGCATGTCCTGTGTGGGAATCGAACCCAAGACCTGCGGCGCGTTAGGTGGAATCTTAACCAGAGTCTTAACCAACCGCGCCAACTGGCCTGTCAAAGAGAGAAAGAAGAATCAGCATACTCTACGCGAATCATCGCGTCACCATTGTTTCATCATTTCTAACATGGCCGCATCTTATCTAACTTTGTCATAGTTCCTGAACCTTATGCGACCCTACTCAGGGTTTGAAAACGTCGATCATCTACCGAGTACCCAGTACCCGGTTATGTTTCATCAAATATTGACACAACCCACTGAAGCGGGATCTAATGGTCTAATATAATCACCGTTCACTTATCGATGGATAGACCTACTTACTCGTAACTTTGAATATTGGGTCGTGATCATATCGTTAGGGAGGGATTACATGTCTATTATCATCCTATCCTACGATAATCCAATATTCTACTGTAATCCTACATTCCTACTGTTTTACAAAATTAATATAAATGCGAAGGTGAGGTTGTTTGTTTGAGACCTTTTGGCACCGCAACTGTACAACATGATGACGAGGTACGATAGCAAGAAGCCTCAAGAGGGACACGGGCTATTTATATGAGTGGAACTGCGGTGTGGAAACGTAATATCCGTGTCTAGGTACAATAAAAGTTTCATAAGCCGTTTAAAGTTAAGCCGGTACCTGGATGGATGACCGCCTAGTGGTATTTCAACTCGAGCGTTTTCCATGTTTCGGAAGGCACGTAAAGCCGTTGGTCTCGGCTATCACTTAATTGTGATAGTTGTTAAGCTAGTTGGAGGCCATATAGGCGGTTTGAAAACAGTAGGTTGACCACTAGCCCACCTCCACCGATCCGCAGTGGGTCGACATGCGTGGTGGAGTATCTGCCCATTCCCTTTCACCCTAATTTGTAAAAGGAGGCCTGTGCTCAGCAGTGGGATATCATAGGCTGATGATGCTGATATTGCGCTTCAATCGTTAAGTTTCTAATCCTACTACTAACTAATATTGAAAAATCTGTCTGTAAATGTCTGTTTGACCCATTTTTACGGCTGAACATGGATATACGACATTTTGTAAACGGGCGGTTCTTGTAGCATATTTATGTGTGGCGGCGAGCTTAGTGCAACCAATATTGACTTAAGGCCAATTCCACCATGTAAACCAAGCACTATCTAAACAAGTCATAAAGTCCCTAACAGGTTTGATTCGAAACACAAATATTGGTCAATGTTATTGACTTAATAAGTCATTGATTACTATATATTTGACTTATCTAACTTGATGGTAGTCTGTCTACCTAAGACACACTTTTAATTATAAGTAAACAATTTATATAGGGTGACTGGTAATTAGTAAACGATACTTAGACACATGATTGTACTCATGATAACAAACAACTTTCACAAAGAAACAAATAGGGATAAAAAATTAAATCAAATAAAAGCTGATGGTGTATTCTTATTCTTGTTAGGTAATAAATATTATGGGCACATTCGCTAAGTACCTAAATTAAGAAAAACATGTTTCTTCGGTTTGTTATCGTGAGTACAATCGTGTGTCTATGTATTGTTTACTAAGTACCAGTCATCCTATAACTATAATACAGGTGTGGATTTGAATCCCTGCCATATTTACATATACATACATATATACATATTGCTTCAATAGAACACGAATCAACCAGCACCTGTCTCTAATGAGCTTGGGATCTGCATCTATTATAACAACATGTTTGTACGTATGAGGACTCTGGAACTACTGCACTGTTTCTAAGTTATTAATTAAGGCCCACTTGCGTCAAGCAGGGTTATCGTAATTAACTCAGAGTTAGTTACTAACCTGGGGTTAAATTATTATTGTCTTAATACATATCCTGGGACATTCCTCACACACGGTCATCTGATCCCAAACTAAGCAGAGCTTGTACTATGGAAACCAGATAACTGATATAATACATATACTACCGGATTATCCTGAGTCTGTATGGACATACAGACATGTTCATGCACACAAATGCAAGTCCAGCCCCCCTAGACAAGATGGTTATCGACAATCGTCTTCGTTAGTAAACGATCGACCTTTGTATGGGATTGACATTTCAAATCGAAATATGTGATTTTTAACGATCTCCTATGACAATCTTGTCTAGGGGGGCTGATTGGGAATCGAATCCATGATCTGCGGCGTGATAGGTGGAATCTTAACCAACCAACCAAACTGACCCGTCAAATAGTAAGTCAAGTTAGTTGACGTAAGTGGGGGCCTTATTGGAAGCTATACTATCCTTGGGTAATGTAAGTTATTCATGGATCGCGCGCGAGTGAAGTAACCTAACTAAAAAATCTAAATCTAATTAAAACTTCATGCAACATTCCAAAATCAAAATACCAAAGTGGAATAAAACAAGCTCATAAGTGAAAAAATGTGGCACCGGCTTTAATTAAAATATGTAAAAATTAAAACATATCTAAAAAGTCACTGCCGGCTTCCCACCACGATTTAGCGTGTGAATAAAAATGATTTAACATTTAATTATGCCATGTTCCTTGATTTATGGCGTCACTTCTTATTAATACTCCCCTCACTCGCGGGACACACGGCCCTGAACGATCTACAGCAAATGTGGATAGGGTTGCCAGGCCCTCATTTTTTAGGGCTTGGCGACTGAAAATCAGTGCTGTAGCCCGGTGCTTGTACTGGGCTTGCAGTTTACAACTGAGTCGCTGTCCATTTCTGATGTCACACAACACAATTATTATGTTCATTTTTTTATTATTATTTCTCTGTCTGTACTGTTTTATATTTGTGTAATTGTGTTGTGTGCTGTTGCAGAATAAATCTTTTTTCTTTCTTTCTTTTTATGAGTGCCGTTCGTTGTTTACGGTGCGCACCGCACCACACCGCACCGCCTTGCGATGAACAGCGCTCGGACGAGGAAGGGGCCTCACTTGCGCTTTGTCTGTTGCTTTGAGTTTCGACTCGCGGACATTTTTGGCCGGGCATGACCGTAAAAAGCCGGACACCTGGCAACCCTAAATGTGGAAGTACTTACACCTTACAGAAGATCGCACTCAAGTGACATTACTGTAATGTGTTAGGTTCCTGCGGTGAGTAAGGTCGCCAGAATTCTATGAGTAGTGCTGCTAGACCTGAGACCTGAGTTCCCCGTGCCTGAGTGGAATGCAACTCCATCGCCTGCTTCCCCTGCATTTCTCTGATGGTGCCCGTATTATAGTTATTTCTTTATTGCATAATGTAGGTACACAAAATAGCATATTATATTATGTAGTAAATGGACCCTGTTAGGGTATTGCAAAACTTAATATACTTAATAATTATCCATTATAGCATGAAGCAATAATCCCGCTACACCTATAATACGGGAGCCATGCTTCATGATGTGTAGT
Source organism: Polyploca ridens (assembly GCA_951394255.1). NCBI lineage: Eukaryota > Metazoa > Arthropoda > Insecta > Lepidoptera > Drepanidae > Polyploca > Polyploca ridens. The sequence continues at coordinate 1,512,160 of OX596263.1, forward strand.
ATTAAAGCACGCAACTGTCACGTCATTGCGCCAGGTCGCACTCAACTTCTTAGGCACGGTTGATGTGATTTTTGCACGTAGAATTTTGATTTTGTTTTTCAAATGTGCAGACCATGGCAAAAGTCAGCAACATACAAACTTTGAATTAGATTACGCTCGAATCTACTAAACAGTTTTGATTTCTGCTGTAAGCATCGAAATATAAAACTAAGGAAGCATAATTGTGAACAAAATCAACGCGAAATTCGGCTCCACACTTTACTACATTGACAAAATATCTCTAGTATTCGAACGAAAGAACACACATGCAAATAAGCCAATTACCTGCGCTTACCGCGTTTGCCTAACGCGTTGTATTCCGGCAAGCGCGATGATTGGTTCTCGGCGGGACAGCCTAATGCTAATTGGTCCGCACGCCTGCTGCAGTGCGAGATGCGTGGACGATGTTATGCATTGATTGTAAGAGGATAAGTTATAAAGTATCGTAATGCATATGCATATATAAGTCGGATTAATTAGTTGTAATTTAACTATACCACTCTATTATATTCATTTAAAAGTTTGTGATGTGCTTTTTGGATTAAAATATTTCTTTGTGTTATAATTGTAAGGATCTAAAATTAAGAAGTATTTTAATCAGTTTATGGTTTTTACATACGAATTATAGAGTGATGGGTCGCGTTAAGGTCATATCAGAGGGCGAACCACAAGCTCTTAAAACAATATTATTATAACCTTATTTGACTTTTGTTTTTCTTTGACATCCGACGTCAAAACGGGACAAAAGACGAATAAGGTTATTTTAACCTTGTTTTAAGAGCTTGTGATAGGCCCCCAGGAGATACGTGAATGGTGTTATGAAAAATAAGTAAGCTTGTTCATGTGTTTACTTTTTATTTTTTGTAAGCTATGTGGCACCTTTGAAAGTAAAAAAAGTGTATGATGTGTGATCAGTAGCGAATATTGCAGAACTCTAGAACTCTAGACTGCTTGCTGTGTGCACAATAGTCAACACGGAATGCAGAACTCGGAACTCTAGAACTCTTTTCAGTGGAATCGGCGCCTAAAGTGTCACGTTTCCGAGATATTTGGAGGTAAAGATCGCCATATAAGAATAACGACAATCATTAAAAATGAACTTATTACGTGTTTATATGCATTGAATTGTATTTAAATAATAGTACCCAGGTTGATTTAACGGATAAACGTTGAGACGTGACGCTGGTCTGGGCATTCAATTTTTTTTAACAGATAGTAAATTATCTAAGAAGTCTTTCTGCAAAGTCATTTCTTGAAGCAACCTCATAGTTTGTATTGAAATTTGTTAATACAATCACAATTTTGCTTCTTTTGACATGACAGTTGCGTTTCTTTAGGAAAAAGTGTAGTCCATACAGCCAAATGAGATGAGTTTTAAATGTATTTATATTGAAATTCAACTTTGATAGGTTTTTTTTTATCCAAACTTATTTTATATGTATAAAAAACTGCAATTATACATTTTACAAGAAATATCGTAGGTTCAAACGGTTCAAAAACCAACTCAGCGCACCCCCACTCTTTGTAGTCTTGTGGTTACTACCCCTAGAGTGTATATAAAAAGCCGGCGGCGCGGAGGGAGAGCAGGCATAGGCGACCAGCAAGCATCCCTCCCCGTACCCCCTCGCATACCCCCCTCCCCCCTACCCCACGTCCCGTCTTGGAAAGTTTTACCGATTTAACTATTTATTTGGATATTACCTCCAAATATCTCGGAAACGTGACACTTTAGGCCACCATATTGGTTAACATTTTTTGTTTGTATAAGTGTCCTCTACCCATATACATAAGTAACACCGTGCGCCGCAACATTGAAAAAAAAACTAAAATGGCGGCTGGCACGCTATGCCACAAAGGTTCTATCCTCTTTATAATTATAGGTACTAGTGCATAACAGTTTAAGTGAAATATAAAAACGTGTTAAATAAATACGCATGTTGCGTTCATGTTGCATAACACTTTCCAGAGTCACAAGTATAGGATTTCAAAATGTTTATTTACTCACATATGAAAAGTGATTCCAGCATTCTTCATATCTGTATGGCTTCTACACCACTTAACAACACATGACGGCATATTTGCACAATGTAAACAACGCAAAACACAATAATAATCACAGTTCTAAGTCCCTCGCGACACGAACGCATCGACTCAATGATACCGGCGAACTGTCAGCGCGATGAGTCTCTCTTTTTTGGCAACGCCCACCGCGGTTCGGTTTGCGTGGAATGATTTTTGAGCTCGAGTTACATTTCTTTAGTTTTATATTTCAATGTGCTGTAAGCAACCGTATGTCACGTATGCAATGTACGTATCACTTACGCATAATAATATCCCATTATATATTAAATATTTACTTTTTAACCCCTTTCTCGTTTATTTATAGTTTTAACATAAATAAAAAAACTTTTTTTTTCTTGTTTACTAGGTGACCCACAAGCAACTAGTCCCCACCTAAGCGTTGGGGCGAGTTTTTTTTCCAATGCAGACCCTACAGAGGTCGAGTTGTCAATAATCTTATTGAAAAAAGCGCTTTTAAGTTTTCCAAATTTTCCAATTTTCAGGACTATTTTTCTTTTCGAAAAAACTTATAAAAAAAAACCAATTCGGTCGAGCCGTTCTCAGCAATTGATGTTTATTTATTTATACAGAAGATATTATAATATTGTGTTTCACGATGTATGAAACAAAAATACAATCTTTAAAATAATATGAGATATTATTATGGCCTCACAAAATAATTTGGTTGATATTTTTCAAAGCCCAATATTTTTATAACGTGAACACGTTTTCTGTGTCATTTCAGTTTTCTATACTCTCACATAAATCACCCTTTATAAACATGAATATATGTCATGTGGTAGACTTTTTCAGAAGTATCCTTATAGTACTTACTATTGAATATTCTGTGCTAATATATTTCTTTAAAATCTATTATTTTTCATCTCAATAAATTAGCGATGGGCGATTGTTCCAAAAAAAGTAATCGAAAGAATCGACAATTGTAAAACTGTACATTCGTTTGTCGATTCATTCGTTCCAACGAATAAACAATCGAATAACAATTGACCTTTCAAATGAAAATTGACGCACGCAACGCTAGCTGCAATAGTATGCACAATCGACAGGTGAGCGCAGAGGCGAATAGATTCATTCATTCGGCGGACGGACAGCCAGCGCACGGCACAGGCCACGCGCGGTGCCGCACGAATCGTATTATGAACAATCGAAATATGTCTATTGTTATTCGAATAAATTGGACAATCGAATACTTCGATTGTTTTTAGTAACAATCGCCCATCGCTACAATAAATACAGACTTTTTCAGAAAGATTGTAATTATTACAATAATATTCTTTTATTCAGGCAAAAAAGCCCACTGTACCTAATACATGATATATATAAAACAATTTGTTTCTTTTATTTTTCATCTAATAATAATAAACAGAAAAAAGCCATTTTAAGTTAGGTCATCAGTTTTAACTCAATTTTTTTTGTTGTGTTACCTATATTAATTAGGCTTTGACTAGACTCTTTTGAAATCAATTTTTAGCACTATCCCGTCGATATTCCAACTCGTGAACTCAATTTGCATAAACTATCAAAGCTATCGATGAGACTTTATTCGTTTATTTGACACTTCTCTCTTTATGATGACCGCTTACCATCAGGCGTATTCTTGTTTACCGACATTTTAGTATATCATAAAATATATACGAGTATATTAGAATCTGTAGATTTAGATGTGCCACTGTCATTTTTAGGGTTCTGTCACCTAGATGGTGGCAACGGGACCCCATTACTAGTCCTCCACTGACCGTCCGTCCGTCCGTCCGTTTATTTGTCTGTCAGTGGCTTGGACTTTGTTATACCCGTTTAGCTGGCTACTACTCTTAAGGAAAAAATGATCACCAATCATCTATCATTGTATTCGAGTAACTACACTTTGAGTTACACCTCTACTCAGTTCTTTTTTTTGGCCACATCTCTGACCACAAATAGATTATGATTTGTATAGCGTTTAGCAACTGACTTATGCATAAAGGACGAAGCTCAAGCCTTCACCAGAACAAACCTCTACAACCTAGTCCGAAAATAGCTGTAGACGTGTTATTAACACCCCATAACTTAAATAAATAAATAGGGATACCTTACTCCTTACTAAAGTACAAATTATAGCTATCCCTTACAGTTCTACCCACAATGATAGAATATTAAATCAAAGGGTGTAAGGGAATAATACATTTAACATTGATTGTTGGGTAAAGTCTGGGATGATAAGTTGATAATTGCTTTTCCTTTGTGGTCACCTATGAGGAACTCCTGTCATAAATGTCATGCATGATTCTAGGTCACAGAGCATTGAAAAATAACTCGCCACTGTTATAGAGATGGCTTGTTCAACCGATTCCATAATATTCAGTGTCAGTGGGCGGCACCTTTTTACCAACAAATGACATCATATGCCTTATCATTTAGTACTGGTTGCTTTGCACTCGGTTATGCGATTGTCACAATCAGCGTTGCCAGACGTCCCGATTTTGGCGGGACGTCCCGATTTTTAGCCCAAAATTAAATGTCCCGCGCGGGACAGGCTCTGTCCTGCTTTTCGAGGATTACTCGACGGTGAAATTATCGTTGGACGTGGAAGTGGGAATAAAGACACCACTGCACAGAAATGGCACCAGCTTTTTCGTGATGCGTCTTAAACACCGCTGTGGTTGGTTACGTAGTAACTAATTAGTAATCTGTGGCAGTGGTGTGGAGAACCGCGCCAAAGTGCGCTAAATGTCACTGTGACATAAAATCAAACTTCTAAGTCAACGCAATCAAAAGATACGGCCGTATATGCCGCATATTTTGAAGCTCGCAAGGGAATTAAAAGTTATAGGGTACTTCCCGTTGACCTAGAATCATAAAATTTGGCAGGAAGAAATTCCATGTAGCACAAGTAAAGGAAGAAATCCGGAAAGGGTTTTGTAGTTACAACACAAAAAAAAACATGCCATTATATTAGAACAATCGAAAAATGGTGAAAAATCTTCGAGATTCGATTCCCGTGATTAATTAACTATTTAAATACAAGTTTCTATGGAACCCTCGGGATGCGAGTAGGACTCGCACTTGGCAAAAACCGGCCAAAAAAAACTTGACAAAATAAAATTTGTAGGTATGTCCCGATTTCGGCGATAGAATCCCGCTTTTTTTACTCAAGAGGTAACAAAATCCCGATTTGCCCGGAAAAAAATCTGGCAACGCTGGTCACAATTCACAAGGCACGAGTATTGTGTTTGATTTCGTCGTTTTTTTTTTATACCACTGAGGTGGCAAACAAGCATACGGCCCGCCTGATGGTAAGCAGTTACCGTAGCCTATGAACGCTTGCAACACCAGGGGTATCACTCGCGCGTTGACGACCCTGAAGAAACCTCTTCACACCCTTTTTGAAGAACCCCATGCTGTACTCCATTGGGAAAACCATGGCGGGGAGCTCATTCCACAGTCCGAGCGTCCGCGGAAGAAAACACAACAAAACGTTATATTGTCACGCGGGACTCCTTGCTCGGTGGTTTAGGCTGTACGTTTCCTATAGTCCGTCAGTGTTAGTAGATATAATAATAGATTTAAAAAATGGAACAGGGGCCAACCACCATTCAAACGTACAAATTAATACATAGCATAAATTCTCGAGAATGACCAATATTTTTGGCTCGTATTTAGTTTGTATGTTACTGTTACCTATACAATTGACATAAAGTTCATTATGCTATGTAAAATTTAATTCGCTTCTATTCCATTCCGCGGAAATGTAAAGTGAGCCTCTCGTCTCATTAACACCATATTCTAATCTTTTCTATTTACAAGTATTTAAAAAAGAAGAATATTTGGTAAAAGGCCAGATATTAATTTGAAATTGAAATAAGTTTTTGTTAAAAATTTAATTTTTAATTCAAGCTTTTTTTGGTGACTGTACTTTTTGTTGAATGTACTTGCATTGTCTTCCAATGTATACCAAATATCAAGTCAATCCGACCACTGGAAGTGGGTGAAATTTGACTAGCAAGATTTGACCCGAACATACATACATACATACATTGCAACTTGTTTACCGACATTTTAGTATATCATAAAATATATACGAGTATATTAGAATCTGTAGATTTAGATGTGCCACTGTCATTTTTAGGGTTCTGTCACCTAGATGGTGGCAACGGGACCCCATTACTAGTCCTCCACTGACCGTCCGTCCGTCCGTCCGTTTATTTGTCTGTCAGTGGCTTGGACTTTGTTATACCCGTTTAGCTGGCTACTACTCTTAAGGAAAAAATGATCACCAATCATCTATCATTGTATTCGAGTAACTACACTTTGAGTTACACCTCTACTCAGTTCTTTTTTTTGGCCACATCTCTGACCACAAATAGATTATGATTTGTATAGCGTTTAGCAACTGACTTATGCATAAAGGACGAAGCTCAAGCCTTCACCAGAACAAACCTCTACAACCTAGTCCGAAAATAGCTGTAGACGTGTTATTAACACCCCATAACTTAAATAAATAAATAGGGATACCTTACTCCTTACTAAAGTACAAATTATAGCTATCCCTTACAGTTCTACCCACAATGATAGAATATTAAATCAAAGGGTGTAAGGGAATAATACATTTAACATTGATTGTTGGGTAAAGTCTGGGATGATAAGTTGATAATTGCTTTTCCTTTGTGGTCACCTATGAGGAACTCCTGTCATAAATGTCATGCATGATTCTAGGTCACAGAGCATTGAAAAATAACTCGCCACTGTTATAGAGATGGCTTGTTCAACCGATTCCATAATATTCAGTGTCAGTGGGCGGCACCTTTTTACCAACAAATGACATCATATGCCTTATCATTTAGTACTGGTTGCTTTGCACTCGGTTATGCGATTGTCACAATCAGCGTTGCCAGACGTCCCGATTTTGGCGGGACGTCCCGATTTTTAGCCCAAAATTAAATGTCCCGCGCGGGACAGGCTCTGTCCTGCTTTTCGAGGATTACTCGACGGTGAAATTATCGTTGGACGTGGAAGTGGGAATAAAGACACCACTGCACAGAAATGGCACCAGCTTTTTCGTGATGCGTCTTAAACACCGCTGTGGTTGGTTACGTAGTAACTAATTAGTAATCTGTGGCAGTGGTGTGGAGAACCGCGCCAAAGTGCGCTAAATGTCACTGTGACATAAAATCAAACTTCTAAGTCAACGCAATCAAAAGATACGGCCGTATATGCCGCATATTTTGAAGCTCGCAAGGGAATTAAAAGTTATAGGGTACTTCCCGTTGACCTAGAATCATAAAATTTGGCAGGAAGAAATTCCATGTAGCACAAGTAAAGGAAGAAATCCGGAAAGGGTTTTGTAGTTACAACACAAAAAAAAACATGCCATTATATTAGAACAATCGAAAAATGGTGAAAAATCTTCGAGATTCGATTCCCGTGATTAATTAACTATTTAAATACAAGTTTCTATGGAACCCTCGGGATGCGAGTAGGACTCGCACTTGGCAAAAACCGGCCAAAAAAAACTTGACAAAATAAAATTTGTAGGTATGTCCCGATTTCGGCGATAGAATCCCGCTTTTTTTACTCAAGAGGTAACAAAATCCCGATTTGCCCGGAAAAAAATCTGGCAACGCTGGTCACAATTCACAAGGCACGAGTATTGTGTTTGATTTCGTCGTTTTTTTTTTATACCACTGAGGTGGCAAACAAGCATACGGCCCGCCTGATGGTAAGCAGTTACCGTAGCCTATGAACGCTTGCAACACCAGGGGTATCACTCGCGCGTTGACGACCCTGAAGAAACCTCTTCACACCCTTTTTGAAGAACCCCATGCTGTACTCCATTGGGAAAACCATGGCGGGGAGCTCATTCCACAGTCCGAGCGTCCGCGGAAGAAAACACAACAAAACGTTATATTGTCACGCGGGACTCCTTGCTCGGTGGTTTAGGCTGTACGTTTCCTATAGTCCGTCAGTGTTAGTAGATATAATAATAGATTTAAAAAATGGAACAGGGGCCAACCACCATTCAAACGTACAAATTAATACATAGCATAAATTCTCGAGAATGACCAATATTTTTGGCTCGTATTTAGTTTGTATGTTACTGTTACCTATACAATTGACATAAAGTTCATTATGCTATGTAAAATTTAATTCGCTTCTATTCCATTCCGCGGAAATGTAAAGTGAGCCTCTCGTCTCATTAACACCATATTCTAATCTTTTCTATTTACAAGTATTTAAAAAAGAAGAATATTTGGTAAAAGGCCAGATATTAATTTGAAATTGAAATAAGTTTTTGTTAAAAATTTAATTTTTAATTCAAGCTTTTTTTGGTGACTGTACTTTTTGTTGAATGTACTTGCATTGTCTTCCAATGTATACCAAATATCAAGTCAATCCGACCACTGGAAGTGGGTGAAATTTGACTAGCAAGATTTGACCCGAACATACATACATACATACATTGCAAGTTAAATAAAAGCTTGTAAAAAGTAGAATATTTGGTAAAAGGCCAGACATTAATTTGAAATTCGAACAGTTTTTGTGATGCCTATGCAGGCAGAGTAATAAGAAATAAGCTTTTAATAAAAAAAAAATGTATATATGCTTTTTTTGGTGACTGTACTTTTTGTTGAATGAACTTGCATTGTCTTCCAATATACCAAATATCAAGTCAATCCGACCACTGGAAGTGTGTGAAATTTGACTTGCAAGATTTGACCCGAACATACATTACATACATACATTGCAAGTTAATAAAAAGCTTGTAAAATACAAACGTTTCCTTTTTATTGAATACTAGCTTCCGCCCTGCGGTTTCACCCGCGTTCCCGTCATAAAAAGTAGCCTATGTCAACCGCGGTTAGTGTAGCTTCCCAACAGTGAAAGAATTTTTCAAATCGGTTCAGTAGATTCGGAGCATTGAATACAATTCAATGATTCGGAGCCTATTCAATGCAAACAAACAAACAAACAATCAAATCTTTCCTCTTTATAATATTAGTAAGATAAGACAATACACAGTTTATGGAATAGCATTGAGAATGCAACATGTATATTCTCAATGAGTAAACAGGTTTTGTAATAAGGTTTCCTTCCTCCTTTCAGTAAGAATAATAGGTTATTCTCTCGCAGACTAATGTCTGCCTGGGATCGAGCATTGTGTGCACGATGCAGTGCAGAGGTTATAGAGATGTTTGGTTATCGATATCGATGAGGTGAAATGCTGTAAGTCTGATTTGATTATACTTGCTTAATATAAACTTAATACACAGTCTTTCAGACCATGGTAATTGATAATGTGACCGAAAGTGGTAATAACAGCTGTTGCTATAACCGGTAGATGCTTGGCAACAGATTTTCAATAAAAGGGTGGTAGCCAGGTGGTAAGAGAGGTAGAGCGTAGCGTTTATTCGCTCAACGAGCAGCTCGACTGAGGACGTAACTCCACCTTACAGAATACCGCAGCCAAATAACTTTATGTTGTGTCCCTACGCGTGAGTAAGGTCACTAGTGCTCATTGGGTAGGGGGGATGGATCAGTAGCGCGTAAGTAATGCCCATGTTTTGCAAGCTTACCATCAGGCGGGCCGTACGCTTGTTTACCAACTTCGTGGTGTAAAAAAAGGTACTACAAAGTACTCTATGAGACGTGAATGAATATATTGAATAGGATATTGGAAAAAATGGGAGAATATGATAAATAAAATAATAATAATAAATAAATATCCTGGGACATTCCTCACACACGGTCATCTGATCCCAAACTAAGCAGAGCTTGTACTATGGAAACCAGATAACTGATATAATACATATAATACTTTTTGTTTGTAAATACATACTTAATATGCATAATTACACCCAGACTCAGGACATACAGACATGTTCATGCACACAAATCCATGTCCTGTGTGGGAATCGAACCCACGACCTGCGGCGTGTAAGGTGAACCTTAACCAACTGCGCCAACTGGCCTGTCAAATATGATATTGTATTTCGTCAAAAAACAGGCAAACGACGAACTGTTGACTACAAAGAGCCTTTGAGATTTTGGTACGTGATCCGCCTTACGTACTTAAGTAGTCAAATGCGGATAAGTGATAGTTGAAACTTCACGAAAAAACTAGTTTTTTCACTTAATTTCCTAAACACGCTTGGTTTATCTTAATTCGATTAAAAAATCTTTTCAACTATCGATAAACTTCTATCGACATCACCACAACACTATTTTAGTATTTACAGCATACCCTTGCGTGTTCTATCGGGATGCACCGGCCATCTCTGGAGAAATCCACCTGGAAAATTTAGACATTGAACCTTTGCCAAACTATTTACACGTTTTTTGTTATTGCCATTGTTTTCTCAAAAACGTTGGAACTGCCTTGATTGAGGTTTCTTGTCTTGAACGGTCTGGTACAATAAGTCTTTAAATGATGCAAGGTAGACTGTTTGCTTGTGTTCTGACTTTTAAGCGTTTTTCCTCAAAATTTATGTTGTCTGAACAAGGTTCATCATCTGCCTGCCCTGTCCCCAATCACTTGTGGTCGGCGTAATATGTACGCTTCTTCCATTCGTCTCTTCTATCCGTCACACCAGCATCCACTCCTTTCTTACCCATATCATTTTTCACACAATCCATCCATCCCTTTTTCTGTCTTCCTCTTCCACTTTCATATTTATAACTCTTTTAGTGACGTGGCTTTCATTTCTCCTCATAACATGTCCATACCATGATAAACGGTTCCCTCTCAACTTTTCAGTCACTGGCGCTTTCTGTTATAAGTCTCCATTTTGTTTCCATAGCGAATGCTTTTTTTTATTTTTATGTTTGAAAAACCAGTTATTTGAAAATTAAAACAGCATGAACGATAGCATATTAAAATATAAACTGAATTCATTCTCCCCAACAAATATTTTGTACTAAAAAGATTTGTATTCCACACATTTTTACATATTATGCTTACTCGAAAAGCTATACACGTAGTATTTATATACTCTGAGGCTATACATTATGTATGTAAGTACATAATATGCAGAAAAAGCCCCAGGCATTCTGTTTCAAGGCGCATCAAACAAGGATTTCAGCTTAAAATCGTCTTGTCTAGAAACAGGCTTTGTTCTAGATACCTAACTTTACAATACCGCCGTAAGCCTTACTAATACCAGCTTTCTGACTCGAGTTAAGTTGTACTCAATTCATTTAGAGCCAGCTGAGATATCGAGATTAAGTCTTTATTCTTTTTTTAGTGATCTGTACCTCAAAATAAAACCCTTATAAGATAATTTTTTTGTATGGTCCTTTTTACTATAAGGTGGCTCATTACGTGGAAGACAGCGCGTGTAGTAGCTTCTCTCTGCACTTGCATCCCCCTGGCTAAGTGACAATTGTATGAATAAGCATAATAATGTGTAAGTATTTGGAACAAAAGCTGTAATTTTAGAAGAGCTTCCACGAAAAAAAAACCTTGCTGAGTTTCTTGCCGGAGTCTTCTCAAGTGTAACAAATTAACAAATTAACGTTCATAAGTGCCTTACCAGTGCCTAAACTAAATAAATAGATTTTTTTAATTTAATTAAATAATCGTAAAGTATTTACTACATTTTCAGTTAGTGCATTCTTGTACGGAACTCTCAAGCGCCAGTATAAAGAATCATGGCGAGATTTGTACAAAAAAATAAAGATTTTTAGAGACGTTTGAATGACGTTATTATTGATCCTTGGTGCCTAAGGAAAAACTTGAGCCATTTAAAATATTTTTAGAACCCCGGGATAAAATAGCGAATTTCAATGGCATGCCGGCGAATCGCGACTATTCGCGACCAAAACCGTTATTTTATGTTGTTGTTATGTTTTGCGGGGTTTATAAAATATTAAACGTATATTAACATGTTGCTGCATAATGTAATCTCAACATTGGAAGTGATTCAAAACCCTCTAAAAGATTATACTTTTTGTACAAATCAATGTATGGATTTCGCCATGATTTTAGGTATTATCTTTACGTTTTTGATAATACTTTAAGCACAGAGTGAAAAATAGTACGAGTCTAGTTTTCCTACAGAGTTTTTACATACCAACCTCATGCAGGTAATTTATTCAATAAGGTCTAGTAAAGGTCAAAGATTCATCCGATCGCACAGAACAACACAAAACTACCTAATTAAAAAGGTCAATTATCTAGAATCATTTAACCCGATCCGGGTGAGAGATTTAACGGTGGATTGGCTGCTGGCCGGGACTAATGGATAGGACTGGCTATACTTTAGCTCCTCGTAGTAAAAATGTAGGATAGTGTGGAAAAATCTCTCGGATCACACACCCATTAGGGGGATGAGTTTAGTGATGTAACCACGAAAATAGCTGCTAAAAGATTCAGATAGGCTTTAGGGCTTATTGACCTATCTCTAAGTAAAGGTTTACCTAGGTTTCGTATATAAAGCAAAATAACAATCTTAGAATTGAAATTTACCCAAGTAAATGAAAAAATATTTCAATATGGGTATTTTCATTATATACGCGAGGGTTCTTCTATCTGAGCAAAAACATAATGGAATGAAATTTCCTCGATAGAAAAAAATCACAAAGCTACCTCTAATAATAATGAATTTTCGGTTTTATTCGTTCATGGTGTATCTAATTAAGACAAAAAATCGATAAATAATATCACTAACATATAACCTAGGGCTGCTCCTAACGATTTTTTAAAATATTCTATACTTTACGAGTTATTTAGATAAAAAGCGTTTAGTTCATTTTTGTTCCGCGAAACACGCTATCTCCGTCTCATGCCACGCGAAGATTAGACATAAGTTTGTTTCATCTAACATTGCCATATTTTTCTGGCTTGGTACTCTTAATATTTTTGATGGATGTTTTATTTAAATAGACCTTCGCGGGCATTTATGAATAATCTGACTTCAATGCCGGTTCCGATGGTTCTATTTGCTGAAGAGTCAATACACTCGGCGATTACTCATTTTAGAACAAGCTTAATTATATAAATTGTGCGTCCCAGCGGCAAAACTATAAAGTAGATTATATAGGGTGACTGGTATATTCTTATTCTTGTTAGGTACTTAATATTATGGACTCATGTGCTAAGTAAATTAAAAAAATGTTTCTTTGGGAAAGTTGTTTGTTATCATGAGTACAATCATGTGTTTGAGTATCGTTTACTAATTACCAGTCACCCTATATTTATTTAATAAGTAAATCAAAAAGATAAGAAGGTGGTAAGCATACAAAGTCTATAAGGATCTGGCTCTCAAGTGCAGCTGTCGGAACACACCGGTAGGAGATTGGCGACAGATATTCAAATTGAGGGTGGTAGCCAGCCAGATCATCTACTAAGTACCCTACCACCTAAAGTTTACTCACGTTGTTTTTCTTCACCAAAAACTCAAGCTCAAAATCAACATTAAAATCAAAAATTCATTTATTCAGTTTAGGCCCTAGGGCCTAAGGCACTTATGAACGTTAAGTTAGTAGTAGTTAAGTAGTAGTTAGTAGTTAAGTACATACAGTGTTGAATGTACCACCGGTTCGGAATACACTTAAATTGAGAAGACTCCGGCAAGAAACTCAGCAGACATTTTTGTGGAAGATTTTTTCATATTACAGCTGTTGTTCCAAATACTTATACAATATACATTATTATGCTTATTCATACAATCGCACTTAGCCAGGGGATGCACGACGTTTTGTTCCGAAGTCACCTTGAAGACAAGGCATCCAAAAAGCTTGGAGTGCTCAACAGAGCGAGGCAGTACTTCACATCGAGGCTAAGGCTGGAACTTCATAAGTCGCAGTTCCGGCCTCATATGGAGTACTGCTGTCATCTATGGGCGGCACCTGGATACCAGCTTGGGCCTTTAGACTCGGTTCAGCGAAGCGCCGTCAGAATTGTTGACGATCCCGAGCTCACAAGCGGTTTAGAGCCCCTTAGTCTGAGGAGAGACTTTGCCTCCTTATGTGTGTTCTACCGCTTGTACGACGGAGAGTGTTCTAAAGAATTTTTCGACTTGATGCCCACGGCTACCTTCCACCATCGCAACTCTCGCCATCGACGGGGAGTCCATCCTCACACATTGAAACCAGAATTGTTTCGAACTGTGCGGGCTCAAAGTATGCTTATATACCACGTTAGTGGTATAAAAAAAATACTGCCTAATAAACTAATCATTAAAGGCCATAAACCACAGTTTTGCTCGCAGTAAAACATTGCGGTCGTCAATGGCTATGTTAGGTATATAACTTCAGTATATAGTTAGTACTGATCTATGCAGCTGTGCTCCGTGGTCAGTGCGGTTGAATTTAATTTGATATCTATTACTGGAGATACCTAGGAGTATTTAAAGTATACTTGAATAGATTAAGACTGCTGTTAAGACTGATGCAATTGATATTTCTTTGTTGAACCCATAGACATAAATCTAAATAGATAACGCAAGTCCCTCCATCCGTATGAAAACCAAGCGTGGCACTTTTTGTGTACCTACCATAATGTCACAAGATTGGCATAGTTAGGTTGGCATTAGATTTTTAACGTGAAAATTAAGTAAAATATTTGTCAGCTAAACACATCCCTTGCTACGAATCTCGGGGGTCATGCAGCCTTCTAAGAATACCCTGTCCGCGCGAAACAGTTTCAAAAGAACATTGTTCTCCCTCTTTGCACAAATTTTGACACGCGAAGTACATACACTAGCGTCATCTATTTAGATGTATATCTGTGGTTGAACCTCATCAATTTTGATGAAAATTGGCAATGGGTCTGAAAAAGACCCGTAGTTGGACTTAGTTAACGTATTCCCAGATGCTAGATTAGTTAATTTTGTATATAAAAAGTTAACCTAAGCTAAAATAAAGATGGACCAATTGGCGCAATTGGCCGCAAGTCGTGATTTCGATTCCCGCACAGGGCATGCAATTTTGTGTGCATGAATATGTCTGTATGTCCTGAGTCTGGGTGTAATTATGTATTTACAAACAAAAAGTAGTATATGTATTATATCAGTTATCTAGTTTCCATAGTACAAGCTCTGCTTAGTTTGGGATCAGATGACCGTGTGTGAGGAATGCCCCAGGATATTTATTTATTTATTTTAAGTACATCAACGTTACATCTGAAACAAAGGAATATCAAATAATATCACCAAAAAACAAAAAAAACTAGAACTAAACAAAAACAAACCAACGAACAACAAGCAAAATGAAAGCTCGTGAATTTTACGAGTAAAAACTTTGTTTACAGAAATATTTTTCGCTTCTCTCACATAACTTCATTTTAATTCTCGTCCATGCGTTATAAAAACGCGACGTCCTTCTGTTAGTCTGTCCATTGTCTTATTTATTATAACACAATGGTGCTGATTCCGTTGTTTACAACTAAACTAATTTAGTCTCACTATATCTCTTTCTAACAAAGAATATAAGAAAAGGATGTAAGAAATTTGGTCCTGTTAAATTAATCCATGGCTTGTTATTAAAATAAATTTAGTCGCCATCTATCGCGGTTACGTCTAAATACCCGCAAATGAAGATAGCAAAGACCAATTTCACAGCTTTATCCTTTTTCAATAATGTTTGTAAGAAAGAGATGTGATGTGACTAAAATTAGTTTAGTGCGATTTACAACAGAATCGGCACCAATAATTACGTCACTGATATTTACACAGTAACGTGGCTCTTTGAAGGTTAAACACACAGATATAAATTTAAATAGATAACGCAAGTCCCTTCATCTATGAAATCCAAAAGGTCACTTTTTTATACCTACCATAATGTCATAAGATTGGCATTAGAGCTATAACGTGAAAATGAAGCGATCCTATTTGTCAGCTAAACACATTCCTCGCTACACATATAACTGTCAAATAACATAACAGTTTCAAAAGAAGAGCATTGCCCTCCCTTTTTGAACAGCTTTTGAACAGCTTTGAACAGCGCGTCATCTATTTAGATTTATATCTGTAGTTTAAAGTGTCATTATGATGTGACAAGAATAGCTGAGCTTTATACAAAAGATTCTTTAACGCGTTCGGAGCCGCGGGCAATAGTTTAACAAGTAAAACTAATTCCTAGGGTCGGAACTTCTGTTTTAATTGCGAAGTTCCTTGAATAACTCCAAGTGAGAGCTGGATAAAGCTTGAAAGGACAAAGGAGTGCACTTAGTCGTAGTTGTATTGATTCTTTTGTTTTCGACGGATTTTAGAGGACTGCTTTCTTTAGGGGTCGTACTACTGCCCCCGCGCTACGCAACGGTATACGGGGGATGAGACAAAATCTCCGAAAAGTAATGCTCACAGACATAAATCTAAATAGATAACGCAAGTCCCTCCATCCGTATGAAAACCAAGCGTATAACTTTTTTGTACCTACTTAATGTCACAAGATTGATTTAGTTAGGCTGGCATTAGATTTTTAACGTGAAAATGAAGCTATCCTATTTGTCAGCTAAGCATATCCCTCGCTATACATCTCTGGTGGACATGCAACCTGCGAGTTCCCTATCCGCGCGATACAGTTTCAAAAGAAGAACTTTGTGCCCCATTTTTGCACAGATTTTGACACGCGAAGTACATACACTCGCGTCGTCTATTTAAATGTACATCTGTGGTAATGCTTTGGTAAACGTAGTGTGGAGCGCTCCCCAGCCCGATGGACTGACGATCTCAAAAAAGTGACCGGACTTGGCTGGATGCGCTCTGTAGTACCCTGTAGTAATATTCCCTTGCGAATGTCGAAAATTTGCAGCATAAACGGCTGTATCTTTTGATTGCATTGGCTTAGAAGTTTGATTTTTTCACAGCTCCAAGGGACAGTAGACCTGAGTATTTGATATGAATTTCAGCTTAATACCTCCACTCATTCCTGAGAAAAAGGGTCTTGACATACAGACAGACGGACGACAAAGTGATCCTATAAGGGTTCAGTTTTTTCCTTTTGAGGTAGGTAGGTAAAAAAAGATATATTTTTTACAGGCTTTCAGCTCACTTTCTGAGTTTTACGATGTGTTACAATGAGCCAAACTTATTATTCTTAATCTATGACCAATCCTATGTCGGTATAAGCTAATATTATCTACCTACTGTATGCTGGTAACTGCACTTGAGTTCCCTTTGAACTTATCACCCTTATGACTTCAGAAGACTTCGGCCACAGATTACGAAATTCTATTCTCATAATTCAATTAATAATTATGACGTAACTTAAATGAATACACCCTCCTCATTTTATGACTTCAAATATCAATGCAATAACGTCCCTAACACAAATATGTACAGTAAAATGTCTTTATAGTCTGTCTGTGCGTCTAATGTCGTGTCGTCTCAGCGTTTATTGTCGCAACAAATATTTAATGTCTTCAACTTTGTTACATTTGTACTTACGAATTATGGCAGATACCTAAGAATCGCTACCAACCACCGTTTTAGGCGAGTCTTTCGGAAACGTAGGTATGTCCTCCTTTTTAGCCGAAGAAAAAACGGACGAGGTTTTTTATGTATGATCATAACTTTTTACAGAGTAGTCCGATTTTGATAATTCTATTTTTATTGGATATGGTATACCTCGAAGTTGGTCCCATATAAATTTGGATACAAAAAACCTACCCTAAGGGTGGGAAAATAGGGGTGATTTATCGTTCACTCACAGATTTTAATGCTGAGTTGTGTTTTACATCAAAAGAAGTTAAAATTTAAGCATCTAGTCATTAGTAGATTATAGCCACAAAAAATTATAAAATAAAATCTTTTTAACAAAAAATTTAACCTCTTATATTCAAAATTATTATTTGCTTCAGTTTTTTCGGTGGTTTAATTTTTTCGGAACAAAATAGGACTGCACAACATTCGAGGCATTATCAATGTTTATGTATTTGGTTATTAACAATTATTGGCCCTGCAATTTTAAGATAAATACTTTTTCAACGACAGTAATAGGACTCGCTGGTGGCACCAACTGGTGAGCCACAAAAACTATAGTCCTCCGCGAAGTTGCGCGTAGTTCCGCCATAACTCGGAATATGGCGTAAAGATAGTTTATGTAAAAAGATTAGTTGAGATATACTGTCATAACTACAACATTGATAGAACCTCGTAAACTATTATATGATGCTAGAAGCCAAGGAGAAAGTAATCATACAAATTAATAACTTTATATAAATTAAAATCTAATATTTATGGGATCACATTCAAAAATTGCAAAAAAAAAACATCTCTCGTTATAATGTATGCCATTATAAGTACTCGTATAATATTTTTTTTATACTTCGTTGAAATTTTTGGAAATATAATGTCACAGGCTGTTTAGTTTATGTAAGTATTGTTTTATTAGGTTAGAATAAATAAGTAAAACAAATAGTATACTTTA
Source organism: Polyploca ridens (assembly GCA_951394255.1). Taxonomy (NCBI): domain Eukaryota; kingdom Metazoa; phylum Arthropoda; class Insecta; order Lepidoptera; family Drepanidae; genus Polyploca; species Polyploca ridens. The sequence continues at coordinate 1,530,625 of OX596263.1, forward strand.
TTGAAGCAATAAAAAACTAACAACTGCTGCTTACAGATGGGTGGTTGACAAAGGGTTATAATACATGTAATCTGGGTCATTCAGACCCCGGCCAAATAACGAGACAACCCTATTCGGCCGGGGTTCTCTCATTTGCTGCCAAATGTCAAACCGTTATGGATGACAAATGTATTGTCTTGGTTTCATAACTACTTTGATGTAAGGCGATGATAGAAGAAAGGAAACCATAGGACGGTGGTAAGGTACTTTTTTACCCTGCCATAATAGCGTAAGTGATGATGAAGCCGAAGGTCGAAAGCACACAAAGCCAAGAATGGAACTGGCTCTAGAGTCAAGCACCTATCCAGCCGTAACACTAGTGTTACTGCTGGATAGGTGCTTGACGACAAATCATCTATAGAGTGGTAGCCAGCTAGGTACTACAAATAAATCACCTTACCACCATTCTTATTCTATGGTTTCTTCACGATGTTTTTCCATTACTCAAGTTTATTGTAGATTAGTAGCTGAGAGCACCTTTGGACATCCTCTTTTTTTATATGACACGCACGGCTCACGTGCATTTCCTGCAAATAATGGTTCAAGTCCAAATGAAAACCCTCGAAAGCTGAGATTGCCCTATCAGAAAATTTTATAAGTTCAGTGAAAGTCTCGTGGTTTTAGAATTGTAATTTCGATTTTTTTAATGGTTGATTTTATATATTTTCCAAGAATCTTTCAATCAAAGTCAAAGTCAAAGCCATTTATTCAATTTAGGCCCCAGAAGGGCACTTATGAAGGTCAAATTTACTGAAGTTACCACCGGTTCGGAACTCGGCCTTCAACTGAGAAGAATCCGGCAAGAAACTCAGCAAGGTTACATTTTTTATATATTTTTTGGACAATCTGACTATGTTTGGCTTTTTTTTCCAAATAATTAAAAATAAAAAAGATATACCTAAGCATAGATACAGACGAAAAAAGAACAACAATATAAATATACAGCTTAACATGTTAAAATTACAAAAGAATTTAAAATAAATTTATAAAATTAGGCCCCCTGGGCATTGTTCCGAAGATGCTGGCAGCATTTCCTCGCTGTATCGCAATGCTGATGCGTTGTGCGAAGAAGCTGCCAGCTCTTCGGTCCCCAGTGGTGACCACTAAACTTTTGGCCAGCTCTTTGTATAGCTGGCGAGCACCGGAACCCCATGGACCTACACCGAAAGGAATGAATTAAGATTATTTTAAGTTTTCTTTTTTGCATATACGGGGTGTATACGATACCACGTAAAGTACTCATAGATACGAACACCTTTTACGATGGGACCAACAAAGAAATCGCAAAATATTATTTTTTTAATACATTTCTGCCCTCTTTCTCTTAGGGTATTTCAGCTGTCGAGGACTATCATTTACAGGACATCTATATCCCACCAAAACATTTTTATGTAAAATGTTGCCAAGACATATGGCTCGCACTGTCAAAAAGTTAACAGATCTCATGTAGAGCCAAGCTTATAACTCTACATGCCCTTACTCTACAAGCTTACATACCAAATTTCAGCTTTCTAGGATTTCGGGAAGTACCCTAAGAGTTTTGATGATCATCAATGAGTCAGTGACGAAATTGGGGTTTTTTAGATATAAATAAAATCTAAAGCATAAGAGCTATGTTATTTAAACTTAATAATAAGTTCACTATTGACATCACGTCCCGAGAATTTTGTTTATCTGGTATAATCCAAACCCAAGTTATGAGGGTTCAAAAAAACGACGAAGCGCTTCGAGAAAAGGTAGGTAGTGCCCTTGCGCTTCGCTTGCCTGTCTTGGCAGGGGGCACTTCCGTGCCCCAAGATATTATGACGCTAGTTGCTTATTGATATTGGCATTGATTGCTAACGTGTTGACGACTTGTCCAAAACCTACCAGACCCTACCGGCAGGTACTTTTTGACTTGAGTGTGTGCCTACTTGCCTACCTTTGTTTATTATTATTGTGTCAAATAAAATAAATGAGTTATGAATTTCTTTTCCTCAGTCGTAAATATTTATCGCGTCTTTTAATTATTTTAGTAATATTGCCCATGTGGCCATGACTCCAATACAATACTTTAGTTCCTTTGTGATTTTACAACCCAATTCTTCACGCGTGCCATAAACAGTAAATGGAATTTGGTTTTATAATCATTTTTACAAAGGTTTTTCAATTCTTGATGTACAAAAAACTGGTTGTTATTATGATGCTGAATTCCGCGGCATAATATTTCATAGTAAATAACGAATAAATAAAAATCGATTAGTTCTATAACTATTTTCATCATTTTTAGAGCCTCAATAAGGTCCAAGAATTACCACTGAACGTAGGCAGACAGACAGACAGGGAGAGTCGTTGTGTTTTATAATAGGTTAGGAATAATCAATCGCTTATGGTGTAATGGTTTTCCACAATATAATAGTTATTCATCTACGTGATACTTACAGGTGATGCTGGTGCAACATGTGCTCTTCAGCAATCTCACTAGTCACTGTTATATCATCTAAATAATTATAATTATAGTAAAAATGCATTTTTAAATATCATATTTTTGAAATATAGAACAATGTCGCATAAAATCTGGAAGTTCATTGTATGAAGTTGTAAGTAAAAATTCAGATGGCTGCAAGCAAAGAAGTTAAGAACTCAATCAGTAGAGACAGCAATCTTCTTATTGGCAAGGCTGATACCCATTGGAAAGAAATGAAAATCACATCTACTGAAATATAGCTTTAATCAGTTTTCAATAATAGTCTGTATTTACATAGCTCTTAATATCTACATAAAACTGGACTGTATACCAGTAAACATTGTAAAAATACCGTACATTGTACAATTCGCAAGGTAATTAACATAAACAAGCATATAAAGGTAAAACTTTCGCAGTAATTAGTCGAGTCAAGAGTATTTAATTTACAACAAAGTCATCAAGAAAATACTCAAGCCAAGGCCCGTGAAGAACGAGAAACAAAATGTATGTTTTTCGAAATTCACCAACACGTCGTAGTTCTAAGATTTTAATTCAATTGTTTCATATGGCGTCTGTTTTGATTCACCTACGTTCATCATACAGGCCTAAATGCACGAGGCTTAAACTTATAACAATCTGATTTTCAATTTGTATTTAATTGAATTAAATAAATGGGTGATCAGAAACTTATTGTCACTTACGCCTTTTTCCCCACATTATAAGTACAGAAGCGAGTAAAAGAGGCGTAAGTGACGTCGAGTGAAATAATTGAACGAAATAAAAAATATTGGTGCGTATAAGAACGTAAGTACTGGATTTGTACAATATTATTTGAGACTTAAAAAATACTAACGAAGTTTATAGGGACACATTCCCTAATCTCATTTATTAAAAGGTCATGTACTTTTAACTTATTAAAAACGAAGTATGATTACAAAAAAATAAATAGTCAAGTTAAAAATGTTCATAAAATAAGCACCAGAGTAGATTATAACTTATTCAAAACATTAACTACTTATGTTCACGTGTAAAAAACGAATATAGGAACTATATTTTTCCTAGCAGTAATAGAGCTTGGAAATGTGGTAATTCCTGATCAAGATGTCGTAAAAATTGTGGTAAAGGAAACAGTCTCAGAGAATACTACAGACTAAAATGGAGTTAACTTAGAGAAGACGAAGTTAAATATTTTAGTAAATGATAATGATTCCGAATAATTTCCTGAGAAAATCGCAAATTTTCTTTTACGTAAACATTTAATGGTATTATTTACTTTTAATCTCAAAATATTTGAACTGCTGAATGTTATCTTAGGTTTAAAGAAAATTTGCAATAGTTGAGGATATAAACAACACAGACAGTTAAACTACAACCAATTACAATACACGCTTTTAAGAAACTGTTGACATGATCAACAGTTAAAAAGCAGTTCACAATCGTGTTTTCAGTCTTCGAAAATATTCTCTAGTTTAACAAAAGCCGTTCTAGCTAATCTATTGATTGGAAAGCACGCTATGTCAATAACATTTCGTTGTGAATGATTTAAGGAATGTCAAATAAGAAGTGAATCAATTTAGAATAATCAGTCTTGGAACGGTTGAGAAAATGCCACTACAGAAGGCAAACGATTTCATTAGTTACCATTCCGATATCTTAAACAAAATAGTACCATAAAGAATAAATACTTAATATATGTAACATACTTGTACAGTGGAAATGTTTAAACGATTTATTTGATGGCATTATAACGCTAATTACAATAAAACTCTTAAAAAATGGTCCATAAGAACTTGTACGCAATAGGTAAAAAATCTAGCACAAACTTTATATACACGAGCACCGCGAAACAAATTATCCCGAGTTTTTGTCTTTTACTACACTGATATCACTCATTCACACGCCAGTTGGAATGGCATTGTCTATTGCAAACCACCCCCAGCGACGTATTCACTAAAAAGCTCATTGGCACTTTGGTTAGTAAACGGTTAAGTCTTTCACTCTTAAACTTCCGTGCCGTCTTCACCCTCGTCCTCAAACAGCGGCTCGTTAGGATTCACTTCTGTGGCAGGCTTTTTCTTGGGCTTTGGCGGTGGTCGAGGTGGTATCTTTCCACTCCTTCCTAAAGTCCCTGAATGATTCAGAGAAACGTTACTTTCATTCTTCCTGGGATCTTCTTTGGATGGAGAACTGATCTCCTCTTTATTCTCCGTCCTTGGTCGTCTCAATGACCCTGTTTCTGGTTTCCCTTTCCGATTAAGCGTGCTGTTGTCAGATGCTTGGGATTGGGAATCTGCATTTCGGTTATCCGCGAATAAAGCCTTCCTCGGTTCAGGTTGTGGTGTAGAAGTGTTCTTCGCTGTCCAACTCATTCTCGGACTCAATGGTTCCTGTGGTCCAGGCGAAGAGTGCAGTGGCGATAGTTGAGAGCTGATGCTATTCCGTTGGTTGTAATGAGATGGAACAGGCGAGGGCGCCGGTTCCTGCTCTTCAATGGGAGTGCAGAATACTGGATGAGGACTCTGGTATGCCATAGGTGTCGCTGGCAGTGGTCTGTTTCTCATCGGAGAGAACTGAACTTCTAATCCGGCTTTATTCAATGACAGCACTGAGCTACCGTCAGCTGTTGTCCTCAAGCCTAAATTATCGTATAGGGGCTCTTGTGCTTCAGTGCTTGGTAATATTTGTGTGCTGGCAGTGCTCGACCAGCTCGGTACTCTTGGTCTTCGAGGTATGGTCACGTACCCTTGTCTTGGAGTGACTACGGGGGGAGTGATTGGTGCAGTGAATGGGGATTGAGAGCGGGAGTAAGGAAGAGTCCTAAAGAGGTTTTGATTCGTGGTCATGCCGTATATTGGTGAGTGCATAGGGCTTGTTGGGTTAAGCTGTGGGGGAAGTCGGGTGGTATCAGGGACGGTGGAAGCGTTGCTAGCGGCTGGAGAGATTTGAACAGCCCTCGGTGGGAAGGAGAGGAGATCAGGAGGGTAGGCTCGTCCATCGGTCCGCCCGTACTCGATGTTCAGGGCGTCATGTGATCGTTTAAGGTGCTCGAAACCCAATGAGCGTTTTTCATCTTCGTTGTGTGCTGTAACAAGAAAAAGAAAAATATATTAAACTGATTTGCTAACACCTGTTATAACCTTATAAAAATAAACTTATTTTTTATGTTATTGTTTTAGAGGGTATTTTTTTATGTAAAACATTCTTGTTTCGTTTTCAATAAATATGCCAAGATTCTTCCAATTCTAATAAATAGGTACTGAAAGACTATGTTTATACCAGTCTCAACTGGACCTGAAGTATTCGAGTATCATCATCATCATATCAGCCTATGGATGTCCACTGCTGAACATAGGCCTCCCCCATTGACTTTAATTTCATACGGGTTTGGGCCGCTTGCATACAGCGGTGCCCAGCAACTCTGACCAGGTAGTCGGTCAACTTGGTGGGAGGGCGTTCCGCTCGGTGCTTTCCAGTACGTAGTCGCCACTCGAGAACCTTTCATCCCCAGCATAGCTATCGAGTATACATAGCTTAACTAAATAAAACCTAGGTAATGTTAATCCAAGTCTCATCCCAACATTCCCAACCCATTCGACTATTATCATGTGATTGAGCAATAGGTATCTCAAAAATCCACACACACTTCTGAATAAAAAAATGGTAATAACAGGATAAACACTCACCGAATACAGAATCATTGTCCAGCAATGTTTTATTCATTTCAGACATCTCTGTCCCTCCACTGGTGATTGACGGTGGCATGTCGTATCTTCTCGGTGGTTTGGTCACTGGATTAACAGCTGTTATCAAACTCTTTTCAATCTCAGGAATTACTGAGCCCTCAATCAAAACCTCACCATTCGACGTATTCTTTTTCTTTTCAGAACCACGTCTTTTACAGCAAAAGTAACAGAGTATTACCAGTAATATTAGCAGTATAGCAGCAGTACAAGATATGCCAATTAGAACTGGCAGCATATTATTATCCATGCTAGGCGGAATGACATCCTTCCCGGGTGTATTATTAGTAACAGCTAACGTTAAGCTCCTTTCTTCGAATCCACCTGTGTTTCTGGCCACGCATAAATATTCTCCGTCATCAGTGATACCAGCTTCGACAATCGTTAAATTGACCCATTTGCTATTCTCATTGTTGCTCTGTGTTATGAAATATTTAAGATCGCCTTGGTATTTGTTGGTTCCATCGATGATTTGTGAGTGCAACACCCAGTGAACTTCTGGTAACGGATTTCCATTCACTTGGCAGGGTAAAGTAATGTTAGTATCTGAAGACCTCAGGGTTGTGCTAGTTGTGGGGTAAACAATGGTAGGTCGACATGCAAAGTCACTGGAGTCGAGCTCTTTCCAGAGTTTTAAATGCACTTGAGGTGGTTCCATACAAGCTGTAGGAGAGGTGTATAAGTTTTTGCTAATAACCCAGTTTCTGAATGGTTGTAGAAAACAATCACAACGCCATGGATTGTCGTGAACATCCAGATTCAAAAGTGACGTCAAAGCGCTTAACGTTTCAATCTTCATATGTTCCAATTTATTACTATCGAGTCTCAAGTAATTTAATTTGGGCACATTCATAAATGTCTTCATACCTATTTGGAATATTTTATTGTTACTCAATTCAACTCTCTGCAAACTCGGTAAATTGTTGAAGAGTCCATCCTCCAATTTCTCGAGTTGATTATCGTTGAGTAGAATCCTTCTAATTTTCTTTGCCTCCTTGAAAGTGTCGGCGTGCAATGTCTTCAAGTCGTTTTTCGATAAATCCAATTCGATCATAATGGCCAGACCGCTCAATCCATTCCTCTGAATTGTAATCAGTTTGCATTCTCTCAGAATCAGTTTTTTCAGGTTTACCAAATTGACATCTTGGAAGGCGTGTCTTGTTATTTCGTATAAAGCATTTCCCGTTAAATCTAAATTTTGTATATCAGTACTGAGTGTTTTTGGAATGTCTTTAAGATTTGCATTAGAACAGTCAGCATATTTATTGCCGCTGGCCCAAACGCATTTGCACTCTTGTGGGCAGTCACTCGTAAAATCAGCCAAGGTCGTCGCCAGGACGAGGTTCAGGATGATGTACTTCGGTAGAGCTCCTCCCATTTTTGGTTCTTTTTACGCATGTGCCGTAAACCTGTAACAAAGAGAACAGTACGTTAAAGCGAGCTTTTGGAAGTCCGATAAAAGCTTTATTTCTGACGCTGTAAATAGTCGTGGTGCACGGTAGTTTTAATGGGCACATTAAGAATGCAGCCGATCGTTTTATGAACTTTTAGGGCTGTAAACTTAAGTATACAAATGTAAGAAAATGGTTTATGTGAGCAACTATTAAAAAACTCTTCGTGAAAGTAACCGTTCGGTACCTTGATTGATGATTGTGGAAACATCAATCAATTCACAATGTAATATTGATAAGACTTTACATAGTAGATCAAGCTACAATATCGTATCGTTAGAGTTCGTAGATTACCCGTATTTACTAGATGCGATGAATATTATAGTTTATTATTAAATTCATAATTTTTTTTTTTTTTTTTTTTTTTTTTTAATATAATTATTATTCTTTATTTACAACAAATATGTACAAAATACAATCTATATATAGAAAATTTCCTCAAGCCTGCCGCTGCTTCCGATTAACGGCAGGGTTCCCAGAAGGCTGGCAGCGTTTCCTCTTTGGATAGCCAAGCTGACGCGTTGGCGGAAAAAGCTCCCCGCCCGCTGGTCTCCGGAGGTCTCGATCAATTTTGATGACAAGGTGCGAGCAAAACGGCGAGCTTCGGACCCCCACGGTCCCATGGTCTCGACCGCAAAAGGCACAAAAATATAGTTGGGTCCAATCGATGCGTATTTTTTGAATTTTGAATTTTCCGCACTGGCCGCAGCTGCCCCTGCAGCTTTACAAGTCGCCGGTAAGTGAGATGGCGCGAGTGTATCGACACATGTGGCATCCCACACCAGCGACTTGCCGACACTCCAAGGGATCAAAGACATACCATCCGGTCTCTTGCCATCGCCCCGCGCAATACCGACTGGTTCCAGTACGGAAGGCACGTTAGCGACAACAAGAGCCCTGCGGATAATGTCGTTAATAGCCGAGTGCCGTGATATTCGACCAGCACTTAGAGAGCACGAAAGCCCATGGTGGCCGAGCTCGTTGACGAGATCTCCGCAGCGGCAGCGATGAGGTTGATTGGTCCTGCAACCAAGACGAAGACAAATACACAGACTTAATGTTATACGGTCTAACATTGTTCCAGTATTTGTTGATGGAATAGCTTGTAGCCAGTGACCTGAGTCACTCTGAGAGACAGCTAACAAGCGCGCGCGGTCTGTATCTATAGAAAAGTTAGAAAATAAATTTTGCCAGGTTTTTTCACAAAGAGGCTTGTCCCACGCTCTCTGAGAGTGACTCAAGGTCGGAATATTTGTGCCTGGACAAGCTGCCTGCCAGGCGTCTCTAGCATCGGACAGGTAAGAAACCTCAACAGATCCAATAGAAGGGTCCAAAACAGAACTGACGAGGTTGCCCACACTGTATACCGAGGATAGAAACGCCGGTACTGATATGCTTGAAATTTTCCGCACTCCTAGGCCACCATAACACACGGGTAGGGTGGCCTGAGACCACACTTTGTTTTCATAAAAACTGCAATTTAGAATTTTTGAAAGTGACGTTTTGATCATATTATCCAAAGTATCTAATATGTGATCAAATTTAAATAAGTGCGTAAATTCATAATTGTAAAGTGCAGTTCAATAATAACAAATAATCTGTTGTCAATACAAATCAATTGAAATTAAATTAATGATTAAACGAACTTACCTGAAGTGAAGTTCTATCAGAATTATACGAGTTGCTTCGTCCGAAGAGATTAGATACATAAATTTGTAGTACCACGTCTAGGAATCGCCAATCTACCACTAAGTTGAAAGCAGAGTGAAACTGCTTCTATTTTTTTTTTTTTTTTTTTTTGTGGGTATTTTGATATCTGCCTCCTGCCGCCCGGACTGACCGACACTCATTTAGTTGAAAGCCTGCAATCTTAATATTTCACTTTATATGGGGGTTATAGGGCTGGGAGGGAGCTAATCTCTTCGGACGAAGCAACTCGTATAATTCTGATAGAACTTCACTTCAGGTAAGTTCGTTTAATCATTAATTATACTTCATTGCTTCGTCCTCGAGATTAGATACATAAATTTGTAGATTTTGAAAGATAGTGAAATATTAAATCACTAATAATATTTTATTTTTGACCCGATTGACCCGGAAAGAGGGTTATGTTTTTGATATATGTAATCATCAAAAAATAAATGTACTTATGTAATTATTAGTATAGGTACTTATATAATTTGTAATTTTTGTGATGCAACAACAATGTTTTTGCCATTTAACAAAATTAAACTAATTAGAGACTTTATAACAAATTATGGTTTCATCAACCATAGTAAATTTAACTATTTATAGGTATAGTTGAAATTAAAAAACACTATGATTTTATAATTGAAATCAGTTTCTGCGTTTAAGATTGTGAAAGCTAACTGAAAGCGATCTGATTGATTACACTGAACATCTCTTCGATAAAATTTTGCGAAGACAGTAGAATTTGCCACATTTTCCAGCAGTATTTCTGGTTGTATTTATATTGACACCAGTCGTATGAGTGACTGCATGTCTGGTGGAGTCAGATCATTATTTATTTATAAGAATTATCTTAAATAGGTATTTTGATTAATTGTATTAGTACAACATATGTAAATAACTTTTTTTTTTTTTTTACACAATAGATAATCTAAAAAAAAAAAATACATGCTTAAGTATGTATGAGTGAGTTGAGAATATAGCTAACGAAAAAGTACCTAGATAGCGTGTCTTTTATACAACGACTGATTGTATCTGTAAAAATACCGATTTATGTGGTCTCCTACTACGGTTTTTTTTTTTTTTTTTTTAGTTTCTTTAAGGCTTCGTCATTTCCTCATATTTTTTATGCTAATAACGCTTCCACCGGACAATTTGTTCGATCGGTCTTTGTAAAATGGAATATACACACAAGGTTGATTCGAACACAGTCGGGATGTTTTAATTAATTCATGTATTTTGATAGATATATTCTGATTATTATTTTGATAGATATATATAATGATTATGATATTAACAACTATAATATTTTCTAAATTATATTACTTTACTTGTCGTCTGTACTCTTTGAGTAATTACCAGCATGAGTAGAGTGACAATCTTTTTAGTTAAATAAGTACTCTAAACTGAAATTGTTATTAGGATACCAATTCGATAAGGAATCTAAACTAATGATGGATCCCAGTGACGTTATACTTGGGAGCTGGAGGGCGAAGTCTATAGAAACTCCTATTCAGGGTCCATCAGACCCTACTCTCGATCGTAAGATCAATGACATAGCGGAGCGATGACTGTTGTAATGATTCGTATTGTAATCCGGACTGAAATCACAAGATTACTAAATAGTTACTACGTAACTAAAATACTTAATTCAGTAAGAAAGTTGTACTTCTATTAGAAGGTCACCCAACGCACGTCCTATTGTTTAATCGAACTTTCTGACAGGGAAGTTAATATAATATCAACGTGATATTTGGGTTACTGTTGAAAACAGATAATAACACATTATTAGTCTAAATTGAAATAATTCCAAAAATAGGGGAAACCAGGGTTACGTGGGCCCAAAATAGTTCCACGACAATACCCTCGGCTTGATCTGTTATATTTTTTCTTAAAACTTTAAATGTAACAAAACAAAAGGGAGGATAAACATAAAAAGAAAGATCTTTCCTATTTAATGTAAATCTATTATCTATTCCATGAGACATATTTTTCTCATTTTTTATTCATACGCGACGCAAAAAGGTCAATATTTGGTTGACTATTGACAAATTACAATCATTTCAAAACAGATCTTTTTACTCCCATTCGGTATCGGGATCGGATTTTCGTGACTGCTATTTCGTTTTCTTTTGAACTTATGTATGAATCGAACACAAGTATTCCGCGAGCTTCACTCACATCACTGCCACTGAGATGTGGAAAAAAAAACTAACCATACGATTGATGTATGTACAAAATAGCAGTGATGTCGATACAAAATCTGTCAATATTAGAAGTCCTTTACTAATATTGTAATCCTAAGAAAACTGCCACTAAGTAATTAATATGTTTTTATTAAATATCGCTTATCTTCAATGAAGCTAACGTGTTTTGGTATTTTTCGGAAAAGCCAAGGTATTGCACACGGTATTTGGAACTATATAGCTCTTTTCGATATTGATTATGAATCGTAAAGACTCAAAAAAGTTTTCTGTATGTTTGATATTATTTTTGCAATTTTGATAATTTCTAGAAATAATACATTAAGTAAATAGATGACAAATAACGTAATGATTTGTGTAAACAAACTACTGGTTCTTAATAATTTTGTAAAATACGAAAGGACATTGAATAGTTACAATTTATCCTCGGACTTGAATTATAAGGCAAAAGTGCTTTTTATCCGCTAACGTGGAAAGAATTTTTATATAATAAATCTGATTTTTACCATTTGGTATTTTGATAAGAAAATAACTAGAGAGAAACTGTCCTTCGCATGATTTACATTGTGATATATCTTCACTACTTAATAATATCAGTGATGAATTTTATTGTACCTTCTGTATTGAAGGGTTTCGGATGCGGATAAGACAGGTGGACTCGGTTCATTGATTGAGAAACCGGTTTGGAAAAAAGGTAGGTATCTCATACTTTTGTATTAAAAATATGGCTGAAATAAAGATATTATTATTATTATAACTTTTGACCCATCATAGGTAGTATGACGGGGTTTTTAGTTATCAATCGCCATTGATCATAACAATAAGATAATTGCCCTACGGAACCTACCGGATTTACCGACGCGGGGCTGGGTAGTGTCACGATCGCGGCGGCGGATGTCATGGCGGCTGCGGCTGCCGTGGGCGGGGTGTGGTCGATTCGAATCTCCTCGCTGCTCCGGCCTGCCTGGCTGCTAGGAGCGGAGGCTTGGTTTAAAGCTTGGGTAGGAGCGAGTTCTTGTTTCTGCGCTGGATTAACCATCCTAATTGGTGCATTCATTTTTATCTCAGCACCAGATTTCGATATTGCTTTTTGCAGCCTTCTTGTAATAGATTCGTTGTGTTGTGAGTCACACATTGGGCGACCAGCTTCGATCAATAATTCTATTATTTCTTCATGTTCTAAGGACAACAATCAAGTGAGATATTTGTGCAATCCTTGGGATCAAGATGATTTTAAAGCGATGTGCTCCCATCGCATAGCTAACTCATCTCGAATATTCAGTCCATATATTTTATCTTTCGAAGCCCTTTCTCCCAATAGATTAAGAATCTCCTCATCTAATTCCGGATCCAGTCTTGTTTCGACGGATAGTTCTGCCTGCGGCTGCGGTGAGTCCATCACCGCGACTTGTGTAATCGAGGTGGATGTACCTGACTGGAGCTCTTCTACAGTAATAGTTACTAAATGAATTTTAGTTAAAAGTCTGTTATTATTTAGATTAAGTTATTATTTAGTATAGTTTTATTATTTCAAAGTTGGATAATAAATAATTAATATTTGAGATTGATCTGATCGATCAGTAATAATAAGTTATAATTTTTTTTTTTTTTTATATTGGTACTCCACTGGCCGCTGGCGATCTCCTCACCATATACTACGCCCCCCCTTTTTTGCTGGTATCAGAAAACATTTCTAAGCAATAGCTGTCCAGTCTCGCGGTTAAAAATATAACAATGACATCAATTGTTATAATAGGATGCGCGTCCCTCGCGAGAACCAAAGGATTAACTGCGAGATCAATTGAATTTTTCCACTAAGTATAGTCATTCTGTAAATACTATGGTAAAGACATAAAATTACATAAATCTATCGTAGCTTCTTGTATTTAGACATGAGCGCCGATCTACAATCAGTCGGCGGCGTCGGCGGCGTGACCTTGATATAAAACTTTTACCATACATACCATGAATTTTCGTTTTATAAATACATATTTTACAAAATAATGTAGCACGCAAATCTCGACAGCCATGGAAAGTAGGATTATTGCTACTATTGATACTGATCGGTGCGCCGATCCGTGCAGACGGGGCGGCGGGCGCGGCGCGCTCATGTCTACTTGTATTACACAAGGTGTATTAGCAAGATATTTGCATCTTTCCATTTGCTTGGTAAATATCCAACCTACTGAATTGCAGGGCAAGATGAAATGATAAGGCCTACCAAGCGCGTAAAATGTCTGATATTGCAACAAGTTTTCAATTTGAAATTACAGTAACTCACCTGTGACTCTTGTTCGACTTGGCTCACGGGGCACTGCCGTGGTCCTAGATGGTAACGCGTCAATAGTTCACAAAAAATTGGCACGTGACTATTACCATCTTTTTCAATATGATGAATAAAGTGAAGGTAACATTCCTTTGAAATGTACATAATCACTACAATAACCCATTATTTGGGATTCCAAATGAAATGAAGGTAACATCCCCATAAGATGTACACAACACAGTTTGGAATTTTGACGATATGTCAAAGTGAGATACGGATATAGTCCTTATTAAACTATTCACAATATCTTTAAATAACGTGAAGGTAACATTCCTTTCAAATGTACACAGTCACTAACAATAGCCCATTTATTTGGGATTCCAATGATATGAAGGTAACATTGGAATTTTGACTATAAGTCAAAGTTTGATACGGATATAGTCCTTATTAAACTATTCACAATATCTTTAAATAACGTGAAGGTAACATTCCTTTCAAATGTACACAGTCACTAACAAAAAAACCATTGATTTGGGATTCCAAATGATATGAAGGTAACATTGGAATTTTGACTATAATTATGTCAAAGTTTGATACGGACATAGTTCTTATTATTCACAATATCTTTAAATAACGTGAAGATAACATTCATTTCAAATGTACACAGTCACTATACGCATAAGCCCATTATTTGGGATTCAAAAAGATATGAAAGTAACATCACCATAATATGTACACAACACAATTTTAAATTTGACGATATGTCAAAGTGTGCTCGTATCCTGCGTAGATAATCACTATCGTTTCTGTGACTACGTTTCGACATCGTTTTTAAACTTTTTTTGCGAAAAACAAAGAATAACGTGGTGATCGACGAGGCACTAAAACGCGAATGAGTGTCGGTCAGTCCGGGCGGCAGGAGGCAGATATCAAAATACCCACAAAAAAAAAAAAAAAAAAATAGAAGCAGTTTCACTCTGCTTTCAACTTAGTGGTAGATTGGCGATTCCTAGACGTGGTACTACAAATTTATGTATCTAATCTCGAGGACGAAGCAATGAAGTATAATTGATGTTTATAACATCATGCTGGGTAGATTGTCAGCAGCGTCCTTCCAATTGGCAGCAAATTCATTTGAGTTAGGTGCTTCTTATTTTTTTTTACTTCGTAAGTCGTAAACTTTAGTTTACGATATTTAAATGAGTAAATAAATATTCTTTCACGGCCATACCGCCAGGAAATTCTGATGCGCATTATGTCCACTTTTTACAGAATTTACTAAGAACAAAAGGCAATGGAAAGGAACCAAAGGTAACTAAATATTATGGTAATTGCTAGCTTAATAAGACATATTGGTCGTTAGCCACGCTTATTTAAAGCAACCATTATTATTTGAAGATATCAACAAGAAAATGTCGGTAGTAAAAGAAGCGAGCAAAAACACTCCCTAAAATTCATTTTGGCCTTTGATCAAGTTATTTCTAGCAGAATAAATCCCCATTAGTCCCCTAATTGAACTGCGTGAGATAATTATTCTGTGACGAGAGTAAGGGTGCGCATAAACTGTGAGCAATTTGGAACTAAGTGCGTTCCGCTGTGTGATCTGCGCCTTATGATTGTACGCAGATGGGTGGTCTTAAGACGTGTGGTATTGCGATTCTTTCATATTTTTAGCAAGATATGTTGAAATAAAAAAAATATAATAAATATGGACAACTTTCATACAAACGATCAATCTTGCTTGATCAAAATGTATGAAATGTTTTCCTGATCGTAAACACTGAGTTTGTCCCAAAAGTTGTATATATTTATGACTTCTTTCTCTGAAGCGGTGCTGGTGAATTACATTTTTTTTTATTACTATGTATAGGCCTGTGTTTGACAGCAATCTCACCATGGTAAGTGATGATGTGGCTGAATTTGGTAAGCACACAAAGTCTACAATTGAATCTCAGTAGCTGGAATTGGTTCAGTAGCAGATTGTACATTGGAAGGGTATGTACCTGTCCAGTTGGCTAAAGCTGACAATAAGAATCTATGGGCGCCAGCTGTTACCTTTTGAGGAGTCCTTTATTATCTCATCATAATCGTAAAATAGAAAGGTAAAACGACGAATTCACAGAAATACGAAAACTTACTAGGTATTATTTTTATACCAAACGCTATCGTCTAATACTTACACCAGGATGAGATATACTGTGCGTAATAGTAATCTCCCAAGAACCGTGAAACAATGATCTCTTTCTTACATCCTCTGATATTTATACGTTTTGTGTTTTTGAACTTTATATCTTCGCGGATTTAGTAGTTAGGTATTATTTGAATACTGGTTGGACTAAAGAGACATAATTTGCCAACTATCGGAATTTTATTTGTTTATTTCTTCTTTATTTTTCCTGAGAGAGCAGCTTAACTGGGAATGTCCCTCCACCTGGCTACCTCTTTCAAGCTGAAAATCCAAGCACCTAGCGGCGTGTTCCGACAGCTGCACTCGAGAGCCAGTTCCTTCTAGGCTTTGTGCGCTTACCACCTTCAACTACATCATTACTCACCATGGTGAGATTGTAGTCAAACACATAGTTTAATATTCAAATTTCCGAAGACCACTCTTTAAAAAGGGTCGACCTCATGACAACCTATTGGAAATCGAATCGAAGTAAGCAACCAAAGAATAAAATATGTATTTTCCTTTACAGATAACAATATCAAAGAACAAAACAAAATATCCTCAGCAAATAATGATCAATAAGAAACTCATCGCGTTCAATAAACAACACAATGACGTGTATGTCTGTCTGTAGATAACGGGTACTGAGCCCATTGCTCATTGAGCCCTGTTCGTGAGGGTCAAGCTTATATTGACCTCAGCATATTTACACGATGGAGTTTTTGAGTTTGACTTAGTGGGGATATACCTCTTTTGTGAGTAGGTAGGAAAAGTAAAGAACTAAACTCAAAAATAAATGTTAAAAAAAAAACATGGTTTAGCTGAAAGGAGAGAGATCGACTGAAATCATGAAAAGTCTGCCAGCGTCAGCTGATAGACCTGTAATTGATTGATTGACTCATAGATTATTTAAGTAGCAATTTGCAGACATAAAACCGTGGGTAGGTATAATATTCTTTATGTAAAATGGTTAATATACAAACAGACAATAATAGTCCGAATATTCCTTATAGTAGTCCTGATAATCTCAATTAGAATAATAATCCGCAAATACCTTAACTATAATAATTAACCAGAGTAATTAAAACTCAACTTAACTTTATGAATACAGACGATTGTTTAAATCTAATGGTGCGTCCATGCTACGCGAACCGAGCACGAGCCGAACCACGTACGAATAGAATGTGTTCAATGCTTGCGATGTCAAGTGTGGACGTACAACGAGCTTACAACGAGCCTACAACGAGCGCAATGCGAATCCGTGTTCGTAAAAAAACTGACAATCGGGCGGAGCGCAGTCGAGCGCGAGGCGAATGCTCGTTCGAGGCTTACAAGTTCGTCCACGGATCGACGCACCATTATAGTGTGTCCATGCTACGCGAAGCGAGCACGAGCCTAGCATCGAACGAACAAGATTCGTTCGTCTCCCGCTCGACTTCGCTCCGCCCGATTGTGAGTTATTTCACGTACACAGGGATTCGCATCGCGCTCGTTGTAGGGTCGTTGTACGTCCATTTGACATCGCGAGCAACGAATAAATTTTGTTCATTCGTGGTTCGTGCCCGGTTGGCGTAGCATGGTCGCACCATTAGAAATCCCCAATTTTTGTCACGCACATTTCAAACTTTCTTCGACGTAATCACGCAAAAAACTTTCCATATTTTGGCTGAAATTTTGTCTTCAACTAAGCGACTTTAAAGTCTTTCAAAGCCCGTCGTACCCATGTTATTCCAATGTACAATTTGATTACCCCATACCATTTAACAGCTGCGCGAGTTAAATGAATCAATTCTTACTCATTCTTACCATCGCTCCTTTAATATTTTTTATTAGATCAGACAGGAACCCTTCCAGTCCCTTTGAGAGTGCAATGAACTAGCATAAATAAAAATCAATGCAATATTAAATCTGTAGCCCGATTCTCGTAACAAAACGTGAACGGCTTCCAAATGATTTAACAATCGAAACTACCTACTTTTCGTATTCTCGTAACATAATATTTTGCACGTTTTAAAAACCATCCTATCAAAGTTCGAATAACGTATCGTTGCAAGCGTATTCCGGTAGGTAATTAGTTAAATCGAAATCGATAGGCGAAACTGTTACGATTTTATATGTTTTTCTCAAATAAAGGTTAATTGGTAAATCAGTTAGGATTATTATGGCAATTTATTTGCCCACATGAGTAGTTAGGTAATTGCTGGCTTGTCGTTAAGTTTCAATCCTATTGAGCTATCGTTCGATTGAAGTAGCACGGGAATACGAAATTAAAGCTAATATTTAGTTGGACGATTTCTAAACTCTAGCGACATTTGAATAGTTTCGTATCATGAGAATCGGGCTACTGTTAACTGCAAATACTGACGAATGGTAGTGGAAACAACTCCCGCCGGAATTTTCTCAAGAAATTACCACATGGGGTTCTCCAAGAAACCAGTGAAGAGTATTGCAAGCGTCTATAGGCTACGGTTACCGCTTACCTTCAAGTTATGAAACAAAATATTATGCTATCAAAAACATATAAAGTGAAGCCGCAGCATAAGGCAGTGATTCATTTCACAGCGTACCTCATTCAATCAGGGTTAAATAATAAACCATCGATCAAAAGCATATAATAGTTACATTGAAATAACCAATTTCCTCTCATTCAATATCAGGAATACAGAAATGATTCATTAATTAACGTTCAAAGAGAAGCGTACGTTTACGATGCCATAGAGATCTTAAAAGAACTAGAACTGCTATGTACGTATGGCAACAAGTCTATGTACGAGTAATAAATAAAAAAAAATGTAACCTTGTTGAGTTTCTTGCCGGATTCTTCTCAGTTGAAGGCCAAGTTCCGAACCGGTGGTAACTTCAGTAAATGTGACCTTCATAAGTGCCCTTCTGGGGCCTAAATTGATGAATGATTTTGACTATAAAACGATTATGAACTCGCCTCTGTTAGGTTTAATCAGGCACAGCTTCGCGGGGCCTTCATAGTGGTTTTATACCTTGTATAGTAGTTATACAGCGTTTATGTTGTATATTTTAACATGTAGACGTGTGAACATACAATCCGACAAGTATCATGCTGCTACTATTTCGAATAATATGGATATATATATATTAAACACTTAATTCCACATTACATTCCATATTCTTAATTGTATGATAATATAATGCTGCCTGTTTCAGAAAGCACAATTAAATATAATCAAGTATCAAGAAACTGGGAGTAAGTACATCATATGATGCATAAAATACATAACTACACGCAGCTCGAGTAGAAATCATACCACTTCTTTCGCTCGTATTTAGATTTCTACAGACGTACATTTGTAAGGAATCTGCGAATCATTTAGGCAACACTACGAGTAATTAGGGACAGAATTATGCTAAATGATCTCTGCTCTATTTACTATGTAGTAATAGTTGACTCATAAGTGAACGCTCTAATTTTGTACACGATTAGCTTCTACATCGGATTTTATTCAGGTCAATGTACTTAGTGGTATGGTGTGCTATTGGCTTAGATGAAAGCAAAATAGGAGCACATAGTTTGGATGCTTGAACAAACTGTGTGCATATGAGTGCTAGTGATATAGAATGTCGTGGTTTTGGAGCAGCAGGAGCTTTCGGTAAAGGAAAACATCGAGAGGAAACCACAGGACAGTACCGCCTGTTCGGGTACTACCTTTAAGTTGAAAATCTGTCGCCAAGCACCACTGGTGAGTTTCGACAGCTGTAATAACCAGCCAGTTCTATTCTAGGCTTACCACCTCGTCTATAGAGGCATCAATTTCATAGCTTCCTTTATTTTCAACAATGTTAGTGATGATAGATTGATATCTTCTTCGTTGGAGATCTTGCTTGCTTAAATCCAGTGCTGGACCTATGTCCAGCTATTGGGGAATATCTATACATTCCCCAATAGCTGCCGTAGCACTTCTTGCACATTCCGCATCCACCCGCCACCTTACACAGTTCGCAAGACATCATTTCTCTTAGCTTTTCCATCAATTACTATATTCAATATTTTAAATATGAAACCCATTGTAGAACCCATATCCAAACTCCTGTTTATAAAGGATCTCCTAATAACCTCTTCAGCTCGTTTATCTTTTAAATCAGTACATAATTGTAAATTTTTGCACCGTTCGCGAATTCTTAATGGCATACTCAACTGTTACTGTTAAACGTTGATATTTTACTTTGCACATAATTATCTACCCCATCGCCCATTATATTTAATGATAACGACTCTGTTTGCTTGTTTAGTGGGTTAATAGACCGGAAACACGGTTAATGTTTAGGTGGCCCATTAGCCTGTTTTGTGCTTAATTGTTAATGTTTAATATCTTTATTGATAAGTACCTCTCTTCTTTGCACTTTGTTCGCAGATTGTTTGGGACTTTAAGAGATAATAATGAGCGAAAGGACCATGAAGCAGAAATGCAGCTAAACTGTAATTGTAGCTTACTGAAAGACGTAGATACATTTGTTTGGGTGTTTCGTAGTTTGTGTAGGCGCCTATGGATTTTATACATGCGCCTTGCGCTGTGTCTTTACAACATTAAAACTCCGATCCCGAGTGGTCGTCGTCCCGGTCGTCGAACGGTGCGCGGCGGCGGGTGCGCGGGCGCGGGGGCGCGGAGGCACCTTCATCTCGGCGTAGACAGTTTGGTACGCCATAAAACCAAAACAGATCTGAATAATCGCACGTAGATACATCCCTGCAAATATAATAAATGCGAAAGTGTGTTTGTTGGCTTGCTCGTCTTTCCCGGAGCAACGATTCCACGTGATACTTGCAAAAATATAGTTAATGGGCCGGTGACATGGGCACCTTTTTATGCCGGGAACGCGGGTGAAAACCCACGCAACCCAAGATTATTTCTTGTAGAATTTTGTATGACAATGGACATCGCAGGTCCAGGCCACCTGATGAGAGGTCTTCCCGTTCGGGGCTATCCGGTACTTAGTCATTCGAGTCTTCCTATTCTATGGGCTCTGCTACACAAGATGGATATTTCCAAATGTCATATTCATGTTTTTAAAGCCTAATATACTCATACATTTTGATCGAGTAAGATGGCGCTTTAGTATGAAATATATTTTATATTATTCACAGATTGTCCTGCGATGACATCAAGAAATAACCCTTATTGTGTTGTAGCTAAGCTAGTGTAGCGATAGCGCCGCAAGACTGCATCGCACTATCGAAGTGCAGGCAGCATTCTGCATATATATAAGTGTCCAACATCCACAGTTGAACCGTGGCGCCCAGAAGACACAGACAGGCGAAAGATCTTCCCTTTTAAATAGAGATGTCAACCACCTTGACCTCCACTAGATAAAGTCTAAAGATCTAGTCAGCAATAGGAAGATATTAAAGATGAATCATGAGTAGCAAAGCGTAAAGATACAAATGTAAGTCTTGATAAGATTCGCTACACAGATCTAGGACATAGAAGTTCATGCCAGAACTGTATACTTAAAGATGAGCATGATCGCCAAATTGCCTATATTAGCATTCTAGCACTCGATAGCGTACGTACTTAGTGCATTATTGCGCTTCAAAGCGCCATTCAAATGTTTATTCATAAATAAAGCTAATAACCATTTAAAGACCCAATTTTGCACCTAAAACGTGTTCTAGAAGCAGTACAGCGGTTGACTTGAGGACTCGTTTCCAGACAATTGGTTGGACTATTCTGGCATTCTGCCCGTCCAACCATCTTTGCATGAAAACGATAACGAAAACCTCGGTTTACGATACGATTGTAACCATTTGGACGAGATTCACTAAACTGAATGCTACATTGTTATGACTGTGCATTTCCTTTGTACATGTCTTTCGTAAACAGATACGACGATATCTACTGACTGTTGTTCAGAATTTAATATTTTCTTTACGAGTTTGAGGAATTCTTGTATATTAAATTTGACCTATTGAAAACTTTGTAATCCATACTTAACGCCACTTCTGTTTGCAGATCCTTTGATTTCAATGTCTATCATAGCTACAATCGTAAGAACTGTGCCCTTAAGAGTGCGTATAAAGAAAATAACATATCTTAGAATTGAAATTTACCCGAGTAAATAGTATTTAATCGTTTGTTTAAATATAGCAAACGATTAACATTATGCT
The DNA here is from genome assembly GCA_951394255.1 of Polyploca ridens. Taxonomy (NCBI): domain Eukaryota; kingdom Metazoa; phylum Arthropoda; class Insecta; order Lepidoptera; family Drepanidae; genus Polyploca; species Polyploca ridens. The sequence goes on from OX596263.1 coordinate 1,552,763, forward strand.
AAAATAAATTTATAAAAATTGTATTTTTATGTGTATACATTGTCAAATTATGCTACAAATAAAGAATCATTCTATTCTATTCTATTCTAAATGAAAAAATATTTTTATATGGGTATTTTCATTATATACGCGAGGGTTCTCTCTGAGCAAAAACATAATGGAATGAAATTTCCTCGATAGAAAAAAATCACAAAGCTACCTCTAATAATAATGAATTATCGATTTTATTCGTTCATGGTGTATCTAATTAAGACAAACATTCGATAAATAATATCACTAACATACGACCTAGGGCTGCTACTAACGATTTTTTTAAATATTCTATACATTACGAGTTATTTAGATAAGAAGCGCTTAGTTCATTTTTGTTCCGCGAAACACGCTATCTCCGTCTCATGCCACGCGAAGATTACATAAGTCTGTTTCATCTGACATTGCCATATTTTTCTGGCTTTGTACGCACTCTTAAAAGGTTCCAAAAATAGGCCGAGTTCCAAAACATCACAGATAAGACAGCCCTCTGTCATGAGGGCGCTCATCTTTTACATTACCCCGGATAAAGGAAGTACCGTATTTTTCATACCCCTTAAAAAGGGAACATAATATCCGGGAAAACCCAACAAATGACATCGATTTAACCAAGTGTGCTCGTTCTCACATTCCCTCGATGTTTCTATTGACTTCTTTGATGTGAACAATGGGATCGAAAGTTAGTGTAGTGCTTTGCATACACAGTAGATTGTAGATAACTATTATGATGGTACAGATTTAAAGGGAGAATTTTGTTGAAAGATGACAAATATAGATGACAGAATATATAAAAGTGTACAGTAGTACCCAACTGATATGGCTTACCGATGTACCTGCGCAGAAGATACATTTTAAGAGCGCGGGAAACGCTATTGGTCGGCAGCTGCCGCCATGTTAGCGCGCGCCGTGCGGAGGGGCGTGACTTGCGAGTGAGACGGAACTAACAGCTGCAGTGTATTATTAACCTTATAGTAGTGATCTATGGTTGATTGTAAGTTTTGAAGCATTGTTTCGTTAATCTTCGGGGCCATATTTTCTTTTCTGTGCGAACGAAGATTCACGACGCGCCATATTAGTTGGGTACTACTGTAATACCATTTACAGACCAATCACGAGAACTTAATAGGCGGATAGGTTTCTTATAAGGTCTTGACCAGATAAATACTAAAAGAAAATATAACTATATGTAGATATTTGAAACTTGACTCAGGACAAACGGACAGTCCACGTATTTTTTTTTGTCCCAGGTATTAATAGAAACTGTACAAATCCCAAGATACTGATTAAATAATAACGCTAACTACAATTGATGCATATTGAATGCAAATATATGCAAACAATTCCCTCATGAATGAATGAATGATTGAAATGAAACGATTTGAATGGATCATCGACTCCCCAGTGCAATTTTGAACAATAGGAATGGTACCTGATACTTTATGATTAGTTAGTATTGGAATTACATTATTTTGTTCTGTTACATATGGTTGATCAATCATAATGCATCTACGCTACGTGAAGCGAGCACGAGTCTAGCCACGAACGAACATGATTCGTTCGTTGTTCGCGTAGCGCGTTCGCTCTCGACTTCGCCGAAAATTTTCACCCGTACGATGTTCACATACCGAAAATACGGACTCAGCGTTTTGCATCCCCATTTATAACGCGGTCAGCAAGGGAGTGGAACTTGCTTCCGGCGTCTGTTTCCTGACTCTTACAATCTATGGACTTTCAAGGCCAGAGTGAATAGGTTTCTTCTGGTTAAGCGTGTTCCATTTTAGGCTTCGTGATCTTCCCTTAGGTGCGGGTCAGTGGCCAAACGCAAGCCCATTGAAATAAAAAAAAAAACAAAAATCAACGTACAGGTCGACTCTACCTTGACCGCTTTTTCACATATCTGTCTAGATAAATGTATAACAACCTTTTATGTTCTTACGGGAGCCCTTAAACGACATATTGATATGACTATATAAAAATCACTTTTAGCTATATTGTAAAGCTTTTTAGCTAGTAATTTTCTGCATGATCGCATCTATACAACGCTAAGGGTTTTAAGTTATAAGCTTACGTGACATAAACGTTGCATAGCTGTCCTATTTTTTAGTCATTCGATCATCTCTAATAAAAAACTACATTATTAACGAAAATCCATTAGTACCAATTTTTAAAAATTCAGCATTACTTTCTCTAACAATTCATATTAACAAATCAATCAAGCTGTTTGTATAGCATGACAATCGAAAATCCATTGTCTACTTTTTTTCGTGACTAATTGGTATTTGTGAAAATATCGTAAAAGAACTTGACGATATCGGAAAGAAGCGTTTTCGATAATTACGTAAAATTTTAGACCGAGTAAGGGACAAATAAAAGCAACACTGTTCCGATAATCAGTTAATCGGGATTACTCAGGGCATTTAATACAATCTAAAATAGAGTATTAGGGTCAGACTTTTCATAAGTGCCTGCGAATGTCTATTTGAATAAATGATTTTTGAATTTGAATTTGAATTCTGCATTCTTGACGGACTAGTTGGCGCAGTTGGTTAAGATTCACCTTACGCGCCGCAGGTCGTGGGTTCGATTCCCACACAGGACATGCATTTGTGTGCATGAACATGTCTGTATATCCTAAGTCTGGGTGTAATTATGTATATTAAGTATGTATTTCCAAACAAAAAGTAGTATAAATATATCAGTTATCTGGTTTTTAGTACAAGCTCTGCTTAGTTTGGGATCAGATGGCCGTGTGTGAGGAATGTCCCAGCATATTTATTCTATAATCGTTCCTACCGATATCAGAAAGGTAAACGAGTATGTCTGATTAAGGGGGTATCTCCAAGTCAATCTCTTATACCTCGTCCCATAGATGTCCGACCCTCATAACAAACATTACACGGTCTGCGGCAGACCACCTCCGATATGGACCCATTGTCTCCCTCCAGACAAGCGTTCTTGGAACTGCTTCAAAGTGTTTATTATGTTCGGTAAAAAACGTTCAGTAATATTCGTGTCGAATTTTCGCGACTGGGTATTGATGATTGCTGCTATATAGCTTTTAACTGTACTAATGTTCTTTTAAATTCCAAAAGCAAGAAACGTTTTTTCGGTCGGCTTTTGAGGAGCAATACAAATTGGTACGTTTATAGGTTGTACGTTCACGGTATTAAACTTCATGTCACTGTAATTTAAACCTAAAAAGTTCATTATGTAGGTCAATCTACAATAATATCGAATGAACATGTCGTAAACTTGCTTATGTTCACAACAGGAAAAGGTATGAAAGTTTCGGAATAGAGTAAATAGTGATAAAACATGTTTTCTACTGATTTTATTACCCGTTTCAACCCCAGTTGATTGTATAAGGACGAAAAGTTTCGATTCTTGGGAATAATTTCTGAGAAATATTTGGACAGACTTTGATTAACGTTGGAGAAAAATCTCACACGAAGAAAATACTGTACATAAAAGAAAAGATGGTTGTTGGCAATCGTTATCGTTAGTAAACGATCAACCTTCGCATGGGATTGACATAAGCGATTGTTAAAAATCATGTGATATTTTGATTTGAAATGTCAATCCCATACAAAGGTTTACTAACGATAACGATTGTCGACAACCATCTTGTCTACTCGCCCTGCTCTTTTGCATTCAACAGTTTTTTTTCCAGTAAATTACAGAATTTTTTAGTAAATACATCTTATACTAATTAATTTTTGTCGGGCCAGTTGGCGCAGTTGGTTAAAGTTCGCCTTACGCGCCACAGGACATGCATTTGTGTGCATGAACATGTCTGTATGTCCTTAGTCTGGGTGTAATTATGTATATTAAGTATGTATTTACAAACAAAAAGTAGTATATGTGTTACCGGCCAAACCCGATTTTAGGCTAAACTAGTTTGGCCTAGGCTCAACTAGTTCTTCCTATACGCGATAGGATAATCCGGTATAGACTAAGCCAAACTGGTACATCCTAAGCCCGGTAGGAGAATCTAGTTTAGCCTAGGCTGAACTAGTTTATCCTACCACACTTCAGGATAAATTGGTATGGCCTAGTCTGAATTCGAAGTCGACAATGATTGAGCGAGAATACCGATTCCAGAAGTAGACAAAGGAAGGTCACCTCATCTCAGAAACATAATCGGAGTTATTCTTCAGAGCAATAATAAGGGCTTTTACATAGTTGGCACCAAATATGGCGTTTTGCAGAAATTATATTGCAGGTATTCTTTCTCTTACCCACCTAATTTTTTTTTTATTCTATTGAGACTTTTTGCTAGTGTTCATTTAGATATTTATGTTAGATATTTGTCGATCTTTCTGTACAACAAACAGCAAGTAGCTAGTTAACTACCAACTAAAAATGGTGCTCTGCAACACTGAGTGCCATCAGAGTACACCTTGCAAAAATAAGTATAATTGTCTCTGGCAAATTCAATGAATAAATGAATCATGATTATTCGTTTCTTTTAATACTAGAAATTTTTATTATTTTACTTATAAGTTTTCTTTACCTATTTTCCCTACACGTATTGAATAGGTGATAGGTACCAATTTATCCTGAAGTGTGGTAGGATAAACTAGTTCAGCCTAGGCTAAACTAGATTCTCCTACCGGGCTTAGGATGTACCAGTTTGGCCTAGTCTATACTGGTTTATCCTATCGTGTATAGGAAGAACTAGTTTGGCCTAGGCTTAACTAGTTTAGCCTAAAATCGGGTTTGGCCGGTAACATATGTATTATATCAGTTATCTGGTTTCCATATTACAAGCTCTGCTTAGTTTGAGATCAGATGAACGTGTGTGAGGAATGTCCCAGGATATTTATATTTATTTATATAATTTTATCATAATAAATTATTCATAAATAATTTCAATTTACAGATTATATAGGTATATACTGCCCTTTACTGATCTAGACATACAATCTCAAAAAGAGTAATACTATTTTAATCTTATTTCTGTAAAGCACATGGGACTAACTGGATTCCAACCCTCATAAGTCAGTCTGGGTAATCCCGAGGTACCACTTAACACAGATATATTAGAACTTTTTCTATTAACATTTTGCGTGAAACTAATCAACCGGTGACCACAAATCGTGTAAGCGATGAATTCTGACGCCCCCGCGGGAAATCTCACGGGCTTTCAAAAATAATGAAGGTTAACATTTTTTACGCTGAATTTTGTGCCGGAATCAACAATGCTCTAAGCATACTGTTACTTGTTTTGGAAAGAATTCTGATGGTAACAAAGATTGTATCTGTCTGTGATTTCGAAATAATAGATAAAGTCTTTTTCTCGCGCTTTTGAAGTCTTTGTTCATCCGGGTTATCTAAGAAACGGCTGCATTGATTTTTACGGGGATTTTTACAAATAAAAGACTTTTCAAAGAGTAAAGGCTAGCAATAGTAAGTTTCTAAAATAATAGTACATTATGATACATGTGTGCAAAATTGGTTATTAACAATCGAGGCGAACGCGATAAGTGAGCCGAGAATGTAATAACCAATGCACACGCGTGTCATACGACGTTTTTCAACACACTTGCGAAGAAAAAAACAGACTTGTATTTTTTTAAGTAGATTTTTTGATAATAATCAACCACACAATGAGAACGTTAACAAACATGGCGCGCATGTTTTTTGACATCGGTGTGCTGTCAAACTATTTTACCCGTTTAAATTAAGAATGCTTAGTCTACACACATATCACTTGCAGTGAGGTACAAACTTATCATAATCGGGATTATACTTATCATAAAACTGTGCGGTAATGTAAAGTAAAAATCACTAGTGCGTAATAAGCTGCATTAAGATACTAAAAACGGTGCAATAAATGTGTTAATTTTTTTTTATAATTCTCTACTTTATTTACAACAAATATGTACAAAATACAATCTATATATAGAAAATTTTCTCAAGCCTGCCGCTGCTTCCGATTAACGGCAGGTTCCCAGAAGGCTGGCAGCGTTTCCTCTTTGGATAGCCATGCTGACGCGTTGGCGGAAAAAGCTCCCCGCCCGCTGGTCTCCGGAGGTCTCGATCAATTTTGATGACAAGGTGCGAGCAAAACGGCGAGGTTCGGACCCCCACGGTCCCATAGTCTCGACCGCAAAAGGCACAAAAATTCTCTACTTATCTAGTGTTTGAATAAAAACAGCAATACAATCTATGAAGACAGAAATAAAGCCTTCCTTATTAATATTGGTATATTTTCCAATATATCACACTTCACCTAAGATTTTATCATGACGTCATTAGATTGGGGCCAATATTTGGTGTCGGACCAAAATGTACTCAACAGCGGATATTGGAAAGTAATCAAGGATCCAAGTTTGGGAGTGACTCGTTAATTTTCACCCTTGGCTTGTATATTAGAGTTCCGTAGATGATTCATGGTGTTTTATTAGTGTGATCAGTATTTAGTAGATACTAAGCTTCCGTACGTGGGTTTACCCGTCTTTATGAGGGGATAATGAAGTGTCATGTCCTTATTTTGTTTTTTACACACGGTCGTCTGATCCCAAACTAAGCAAAGCTTGTGCTATGGAAACCAGATAACTGATATAATACATATACTACTTTTTGTTTGTAAATATATAATTACACCCAGACTCAGGTCATACAGACATGTCCATGTACGCAAATGCATGACATGTGTGTCGAAATCAAACCCACGACCTGCGGCGCGATAGGTGGAATCTTAACCAACTGCGCCAAATGGCCCGTCAAATTAGGTTTTCGTTTCAGTGAGGTTTCAGGTAAATATACACACGGGCACAATTAGCGGAACAGAAAAAAAAGTGAGACTATGAGATAATAACGCATATATTTGACGAAAATGTAATTAGACACAAAATAACAAATTGATTAACATCTTTTAACAACGACTTTGAAAAGTCTTCGTTATTTTTTATTGAAAAATAAAGAAATTTGAAATAAGTGTGTTCTCGCTCTTTTATATCTCGTAATTAAACCATATCAATGTTTTCTCTGCATTTTTATTATAATTTTTAGAATCATACTCGAATACATTTTATTTTCACAATGACACATTGACACATAGCCTTTTTTTTTCCATAAGTAAAATTTAAATAGTTTGCATGACAAAACCTCTTCTGACCCGAACATACTCCCAGCCCGAAGAAAGAAGCGTGCCTTCAAATATGGTTGTGGACATAGCGTACTCACTGCTCTTGTATAAACTCCTGTATAATGCAAACATCATAAATTCTCGTAATCATGTCGCTGTCAGAGTATATTTTATTTCGTGATTTTTAGCTCATATAAGTGGACTGTATTTTGTAATTGAAAACTCCGTTGCGACCATTACTCGATGTGTCAAAGAAATCTCTCACTTTAGTTCTATCTTCTTTGTGCAGCAAGATGTGTTAAGTATATAACTCGCTCTTTATCATCTTTTAATGGTGGTAGCTATAACAACATAACTTTTGTTTGGCTCTTATTCCTCTCGAGTTTGTATCCTTTATTCCTCCACCTGATATTATCCATCCAAAATGAGTTTGTTGAGCTATAGGACTTCCTCGTCCTCCTTTGATTACTCCATTCATAAGTATCTCACTGTAAATGCTAACTCCCAGTATCATGTCTATATTACCAGGGGTATGATAAGTAGGATCGGCAAACGTTAAATGTTGAATATGAGACCACGATTTATTATTAATTTTGGAAACAGGTAGTATATTTGTTATTTCGTTCACTACAAATGCTGTGCAAATAATTTTAAATGCATTGTCCAATCTCGATGTAATTTCTATTTCAGTTATCTGATTAACTTTTGATGACATATCACCCACACCACTGATTTGTTCATCAACAGATTGTCTACGCAATTGCAGACGTTTCACAATGGATTCATTGATGAATGATTCTTGTGAACAAGGATCAATGAGAGCTCTAAGTGCTTGAGGCCCTTTGGTAGTCTGAATATTAACAATAGCGGTAGCCATGAGGGCAGTTTGTCCTGGGATAGCTAAATCTGATTGGTTAGATGTAAACTCTGTGTTTACTTGAGTACTTGCATTTGTATTATCAACGTTGTTAGTAGGCTCATTTTCTCTATTTTTGATAAAGTGTAGGGTTGTGTGATGTCTCTTTCCACACTGACGACAACATACTTTAGATAAACAATAATAAGCTCTGTGCGTTGGCAATAAACAATTGAAACATAATCTCGTATTTTGTACATACTCCACTCTCTTGTTGACATCTAGACTCAGAAATTCTTTACAGGCATGTAATGGATGTCCTTGCTTACAAAATACACAATTTACAGTAGTAATAAGAAAAGATTTTGTTCTTGTTAATGTTCCTTTTGTTGGTGTAGTAGTGTTCATCATCTCCATAATTCTAAATCGAGTTTCTAGAAATTTTGTAAATCTTTCGAAAGTAGGCAGTGTCTCAACAGGTAATTCGCCAATATCTTCCTCCCATAATCTGTGTGAATCATTATCTAATTTGTTAGCTACTAAATGAATAATTATTATATCCCAGTTATCAATAATGACGTCATTGTTTTTCAGATTACTCAGACATTCGACAGTAGTATCCAATAGCTCTTTTATTCCCTTTGCAGTTCCTTGTAATAGCTTTTTCTGATTCACAAGTCTATTTAGTACATTGTTAACTATCATTCTCTTATTGTTGTATCTCTTCTTTAATATGTCCCAAGCAACATCATAATTGTTCTCCGTAATTTGTATGTGCCGTAGTAATTGTGCAGCTTCACCACTGACACTTGATTTCAAATAATGAAGTTTTTGCACGTTACTCAATTTCTTATTCTCATGAATTAATGATGTGTATATATCTCTAAATGTATTCCACTCATAATAGTTTCCTTTAAATTGAGGAATATTTATTTTTGGTAGCCTTACCTCTTGGTTTTGGCTTTGTCTCTTCTCACAATCTGTTTCAAGTGTGCTCCCACTTTCACTTAATTCTTCTATTTTCTCTAACATGTCAGCCTTTGTAAACATATACTCATCTTCTCCAATTGAAAACATCTCAGATGTAAAGTAATTACTCTCCATTTTTTGTTTGGAAGTAGCAAGTTTAGTAATAGCAAAATGAGTATTACGGAATTGTTCCCAATATTCGCATAATGTATCTATTTTTACTTTGATGACTGCAATTCGTAATCGTGATTTAGGTAATTTCCTGAAATTTACTCCGACCTTTTTTATTAGTTCTAAAGTGTTTTCCTGTTCTGATATTAGGCCTTCCATTATAAATAACAGTTGAAAATAATTCTCTCGAAAATATTGGTGGCCTTGTAATATTAACGCATTTTATTTGATTTTGTTGAAAATCTCTTTCAAATCTCTGAATCTCATATGATTATTCCAACTAACTGATTCTACTCGCTCAATGAATCAATTAATTGTGAAATAATTTTTCAATCTCAAATTCTCATATCCATAGAAAATAAAGTCAATGGAAAATTATTACCAATGGATCGTACCCGGCTCGTATTGGACCAAAATGTTCTCGCTCTTTTATATCTCGTAATTAAACCATATCAATGTTTTCTCTGCATTTTTATTATAATTTTTAGAATCATACTCGAATACATTTTATTTTCACAATGACACATTGACACATAGCCTTTTTTTTTCCATAAGTAAAATTTAAATAGTTTGCATGACAAAACCTCTTCTGACCCGAACAAAGTGAAATTTTTAGATGATTATGAACATCTAAAAAAAACATCATCACAAAAAATAAAAAAAAGTAAGCATTAAATGATTTAACAATAAAATTAAAGCAAAATTAATAACGAGTGTTTCCCCCTCTTGCTCTGATTACGGTTTCCATTCGTCTGGGCATGCTCCAGATTATGTTATCGATGATTTCTTGAGGCAACCGCTCCCACTCCTCAAGTAATGCGTTTCCAAGTTCATTCAGATTGTTGGGGGGTGGCATTCTGGATTTAACCCTTCTTTTTAGCAAGTCCCAGACATGCTCTATCGGATTCATATCGGGGGAATTTGCTGGCCACTGCATCACCGGTATACCTACGTGGCTCAGATATGCCTGTACCGATTGTGCACTATGAGCACGAGCATTATCTTGCATTAGAATAAAGTCGTCACCAATAAATGGGGCAAATGGTACAACATGTTCTTCTAAAATGTCTCTGATGTATCGATCTGCTGTCATGGTCCCTCCTGTGACTATCACTAACTCCGTGCGAGCTCCCAAACATATCCCTCCCCAAACCATAATCGAGCCGCCACCATAAGCCACTGTGTGTTCAAAATTAGACTGTATGTGGCGTTCTCCTTTGCGTCTCCATATTCGCTGTCTCCCATCGATCTGTTTTAAAAGAACTCTGCACTCATCAGTAAAGAGAACCTGCTGCCATTCGTTCAAATCCCAATGACGATGTTCTCGCGCATAGCTTAATCGGTTTACGCGGTGACGTCTCTCAAGCTTTGGGCCTTTGGCAGGTATATACGACCCTAAACCAACTTCTTCAAATCTCCTGCGAACTGTACGCTCACTTACTCGTACTCCTCGAACGTCTTCCAGTTCATTTCGAGCTTGTACAGCCGTTAATCGCGTATTCCTACGAACTCCAAGTTGTAAAAAACTGTCATGTCGCCTCGATGTACATCTTTTTCTACCTTGACCCGTCCTCCTCACAAGAGAATTAGACGATCTGTACCGCTGGATGCTGCGATGAATCGTTGATACTGGTCGACGAAGCCTTGAGGCAATCGATCTGTAGGTATGGCCATTTCTTTTCATTTCATCAGCCCTAATGATTTCCAGTGATGTTAAGTCAGGCATAATAAAGAGCTTTTAATAAACAAAATTGCCTATAGAATAACAAATTTATAAAAAACAAATAAGTGCAATTTTTCAAAAAAATTACAATTACGTAGTTACTACTCGAACAAGTTGACAAAACGTATTGTTCGGGAAAATAAAACAAATGAATGAAAAAAGTGTATGTCATCTAATTTTCTATTTTCAAATTTGACAATAAATTAAAAATATTTAAATATTTAGTATTGTTTTAATGGTCATGTAAATAACGACACTTTACTGTCATTGTCAAATAATGTGACACTATTTACGTGACTATTAAGGCATTAAGGCCTTTAAGGCCTAAATCTTCTTTGAGAATTACTTATTAATCATAAGCGGTACAAAATACGCAAAAAATAGCTACAAAATTAGTTTCATAAGTCTTTAGGTAAAATAACTTAAGAGTTCGGTATTTTTTTTTATCAGAGCCAAATGATAGGGCGTTGTTTACACAGTTTAATGGGAATGATTTTTTAGCGGATGTATGGAACAAGTTATGAGTTTAAAGAGTGTAATAATGGCCCGCCATTTATATGTTGATATATTTGACGAAGTTTATCCAGACGGGGCAATAATAGTTCACGCATGAACTGGGTAGGGTGATCAATTATTTTTTACTTATAAAATCATTGAGAGTAATGATAGAAATAAAACTGTCTCGTTTTTGTGTCAAAAACGTCAGAACGTATGAATTTTTCTTTAATGAAAAATTATATTAGACAGATAAACTAAGTACAGTATTACCCAACTTATATGGCGCGTCGTGAATCTTCGTTCGCACAGAAAAGAAAGTATGGCCCCGAAGATTAACGAAAGAGTGCTTAAAACTTACAATCAATCATAGATCACTACTATAAGGTTCATAATACACTACAGCTGTTAGTTCCGTCTCACTCGCAAGTCACGCCCATCCGCACGGCGCGCGCTAACATGACGGCAGCTGCCGACCAATAGCGTTTCCCGCGCTTTGAAAATGTATCTTCTGCGCTGGTACATCGGTAAGCCATATTTAATTGGGTACTACTGTACCTAGTAAGAAGGCTGTCATAATCAACCTTTGGGATTAAAGCTACGCAGGCCAAGTGTGAATTGATCGACTTCAAAATGACATTTCAATGTACTTTCGCTCAACGTTTATAAATTGATCCAAAATTAACTCCCTCAGCAATTTACGTCCAATCTTCGCTGATAAGGACAAATCTCTCCGGGGACTAACTAAGTTATAGTGGCGGTATTTTTCCTTGATACTGTGTTAATTCTTATAATAAAGAACTATAAGAATGATGATGGCTATGTAAGAATGTCGATTGGCCACTTTTACCGACTGGGTTATATAAAATGGCACCTTATACAATCTCTAACACACTATACAGGGTGTTTATTTGGTCAGCGACAAGCGACCCAGGAGCGGTAGGACAACAAATACATTTTCCAAAAATGGAATAATTAAATACTGTAAATGCGTTGAGAAATACCTTATTCAATTTGAAATAAAATTACCGCAAAGTATGGTGACTAGCCACGTGCACTGACTAGAGCTAGGCGCAAGCCGCCATCACCCCACCCCTTTAGCCCCTCGCACTCCCGTTGAGTATTACGTCTATATTTTAGTTTATTACATGATTTTCAAAATAATATTATTTTTATTATTATAAAAAATAATGTTTTTTTTAAATATTTTTTAGCACTAGTATTAGTTGTATTATCGACCCTCAGTCGCTCGTCGCTGACCAAAACAAAACAACCAACGTCAACGTCTGACCAAAACAACAACCTGTATAGTGCACTGCTACTAACAAGGCGCTAGAGACCTGCGGTAGGTCACTACACGTTCACATAATGCGAGTAGCGCAATGATATTATAATAAATATCATTGGAGTAGCGCGTGATTTCTGCGCTTCAGTCACTCACTACACTCACTCCGGAGAGTGCTAGCCTTCGTCTAAGTAGCCCTGTCTGTGAAGACTTACTGAGGTTTTGTCTCTCTCCATAACATAGGGTATCTGCATGTCAAACATCGCGATCGGTTATGAGGTATAGTCGTGGAGAGGTAACCAACACAGAGAATGACTTCACATATACGTTTACGGGATTACACCCGGCCTCAGACTGAATCTCACTATCTCACTATTCTCACTATAATATTATAAATGCGAAAGTTTGGATGTTTGTGAGTTTGTGAGTTTGTGTGTTTGGATGTTTGTACCACAATCACGCTTCACCATCTGAACGGATTTGGATGAAATTTGGCATACACATAGAATATGTTCTGGATTAACACATAGGATACTTTTTATCCCGGTAATGTGTTCCTGTGGGATGATGTTCAATGTTTATTTATTTGAAGAACTATAACTATATAGGTATATATATATCCTACTGTGAAATTTGGATGGATGGACTTTGTTACTCAATCACGCCAGAACGACTCTGTATGAAATTAGATACAGAGAGAGATTATAGTCTGGAATAGCACATAGATTACTTTTGAAAAATCGCACGGTTCTTATGTGATAGCATAATAATTACATCCCACAGGAACCGTGTATTTAAAAGGAGTTTCGTTGAAGTTCGTGAAATAGAGTTGTAGCGCAATTTCCTCAAGAAGGCTTGACCAATTTACACAGTAACAAAAAAAGTCTCTGAAGAGGTTAAAATAAAAACAAAAAAATATTTTGGATAAACCCACGACTGTGTAATTAAAAAAGGATATGCTGAAAAAAAATTAAAATCCCCAGATTTGTAGTCACTTTCTATAGGACAAAATTCTCAGATTTGTAGTCACTTTCTAAACGATTATAAATACAGGATATTTGTGAGTTTGGATGTTTGTATCGCAATCACGCTTCAACATCTGAACGGATTTGGATGAAATTTGTATTTCTACAGAATCTAATTTATTTGAATAACTATAACTAAATATATACATATTTATATATATATCTGGGAAAGTTTGGATGGATGGATGTGTGTTTCTCAATCACGTCAGAACGGCTGAACGGCTCTGTCCCGGTCTTTTTATCCCGGAAAAATGCACGGTTCTTATGTAATAGAGTAACAACTGTAACATAAAGTTCTGTTCTCCAAATAGTTTAAAATTAAAAAAAAAAATCTTAAAAAACCCACTACGTTGCAATTGAAAAAGGATATATGAAAATAATTTAAAATCCCCCGACTTAAAGTAGTAACTTTTTTAGGATTCCGATAAAGTTTATCAAAAGGTAAAAAGGTAAGGTAAGGTAAGGTGAGCATTAAGTTCTGTAAATCTTACTATTAAGATTTTCTTGCGAAGAATGACATATTATCCTAAATAATAATGTTATAAATGCAAATGTGAGTTTGTTTGTTACGATTACACGCATTAACTTCCCATGAGATTGTCATAAAATTTTGCACCTTACACCTTCAGCGGTACAAAAAAGATATAGGAGATAGGGTACCCAGAAAAAAGGTAATGTTCCCTTAGAGATAGAAAAAAAAATAAAAAAAAATCTATGTCTTTTTGGCGGTCCTGTTGACTAATTAAGTATGTATGTATGTACTAACAAAAAGTATTACATCAGTTATCCGGTTTCCATAGCTCTACTTCGTTTGGGAATTTGGGATCAGATAGGCTGTGTGTAAAAAAAACGAGGTCGTCCGGCATAACAACATGATTATATCAGAAATACAGTTTTGCCATTCATCTTACTCCTTACACCATACACCTTACTCCTTATACCTTACTCCTTACACCTATCACCTATCACCTTACTCCTTACACCTTACACCTTACACCTTACTCCTTACACTTTACTCCTTACACCTTTCACCTAACACTTTACTCCATACACCTTACTCCTTACACCTAACACTTTACTCCTTACACCTATCACCTATTACCTTACTCCTTACACCTTACAGCTTACTCCTTACACCTAACACTTTACTCCTTACACCTTACTCCTTACACCTAACACTTTACTCCTTATACCTTACTCCTTACACCTATCACCTTACTCCTTACACCTTACACCTTACTCCTTACACTTTACTCCTTACACCTTACACCTAACACTTTACTCCATACACCTTACTCCTTACACATAACACTTTACTCCTTACTCCTTACACCTATCACCTATTACCTTACTCCTTACACCTAACAGCTTACTCCTTAAACCTAACACTTTACTCCTTACACCTTACTCCTTACACCTAACACTTTACTCCTTACTCCTTATACCTTACTCCTTACACCTATCACTTTACTCCTTACACCTCACACCTTACACCTCACACCTTACACCTTACTCCTTACACTTTACTCCTTACACCTTTCACCTAACACTTTACTCCATACACCTTACTCCTTACACCTAACACTTTACTCCTTACACCTATCACCTATTACCTTACTCCTTACAGCTTACAGCTTACTCCTTACACCTAACACTTTACTCCTTACACCTTACTCCTTACACCTAACACTTTACTCCTTACTCCTTATACCTTACTCCTTACACCTATCACCTTACTCCTTACACCTCACACCTTACTCCTTACACTTTACTCCTTACACCTTACACCTAACACTTTACTCCTTACACCTAACACTTTACTCCTTACTCCTTACACCTATCACCTATTACCTTACTCCTTACACCTTACAGCTTACTCCTTAAACCTAACACTTTACTCCTTACACCTTACTCCTTACACCTAACACTTTACTCCTTATACCTTACTCCTTACACCTATCACTTTACTCCTTACACCTCACACCTTACATCTTACACCTTTCACCTAACACTACTCCATACACCTTACTCCTTACACCTAACACTTTACTCCTTATACCTTACTCCTTACACGTATCACTTTACTCCTTACACCTCACACCTTACATCTTACACCTTTCACGTAACACTACTCCATACACCTTACTCCTTACACCTAACACTTTACTCCTTACACCTATCACCTATTACCTTACTCCTAACACCTTACAGCTTACAGCTTACTCCTTACACCTAACACTTTACTCCTTACACCTAACTCCTTACACCTAACACTTTACTCCTTACTCCTTATACCTTACTCCTTACACCTATCACCTTACTCCTTACACCTATCACCTTACTCCTTACACCTCACACTTTACACCTTACTCCTTACACTTTACTCCTTACACCTTACGCTTTACTCCATACACCTTACTCCTTACACCTATCACCTATTACCTTACTCCTTACACCTTACAGCTTACTCCTTAAACCTAACACTTTACTCCTTACACCTTACTCCTTACACCTTACTCCTTACACCTATCACTTTACTCCTTACACCTTACTCCTTACACTTTACTCCTTACACCTTACTCCTTACACCTAACACTTTACTCCATACACCTTACTCCTTACACCTTACTCCTTACTCCTTACACCTATCACCTATCACCTCACACCTCAAACTTCACACCTCACACCTTACTCCTTACAACTTACACTTTACTCCTTACACCTTAAACCTTACACATTACACCTTCAGCGGTACAAAAAAGGACACAAGGTACCCAAAAAAAAGGTAATGTTCCCTGAGGGATAAAAAAATAACTAAAAAATGTTTGGCGGGCCTGTTGGCTAATTAAGTGTGTATATACAAACAAAAAGTTATAAAATTATATCAGTTATCCGGTTTCCATAGTACAAGCTCTACTTCGTTTGGGAATTTGGGATCAGATAGGCTGTGTGTGGGGTACACACACCTTACCCTAACTAATTCTAACTAATCTTACTTGGATGGACGTTACTCAATCACGCTTCAACATAATAATAATAATAATCATTTTATTTAAAAATACACAAGATAGTAAGGATGTACACCTATATGGATTTGGATGAAATTTGGCACACAAATAGAATATGCTCCTGATACCTTACACATCCATACATTTTATCCATGTTATGTGTTTCTGTGTGATTATTATTTTCAAGGTTAATTTATTTGAAGAACTATAACTATGAAACGAGTTTGTTTGTTTGTTTGTTCCGCCTCAACTACTCAACGGATCATAATGAAATTTGGCATGCAGATAGTCTATGGTATGGAGAAGGACATAGTCTACCGCGGGTGAAACCGCGGAGGACAGCTAGTAGTTCATAAACATAAGTGCTTGTACTGGAAATCGTTAGAGTTAAACCATTAAATTAATGAGTTTCATCAAGTCTAAGCTAGTAAGAATATTTTGTTAAATCTCCTCAGATATTGTGTACTTACCCTCGTTATCTCAGAAACCACATAGAATTTTTATCACGCGAAAATTTAGGCCGACGAAAAATTATTTTCCATAGTAAAAAAGTTTACTGAAATGAGCTAGGTAGATGAGGTTCGTAAATGAAAGATTTATAAGGTTTAGACGGTGTTTTTACACGAAATAAAATGGCTGAGACGTGGCTTAAAGTTGTTTCAAGGCTGATTGTTAAAAATATAGGATAACTAGGTGAGGGTGGAAGTAGAGCCACCATCTATCCACCTATAACCGTCCTCTGGCTATCTAAAGTAATAATACGTATTAAGGCGGCCCTCTGTGGCCGGCGCAACTTCAACGCAAGCATAGTCTAAAAGCTTGTTGTTTCATCCAACGTAATGTTTGACTGCGAAAAAAGAGAGACAGCATCAGAGCCGTCGGTTATCAGTCGGTACATTCCGCTGATCACTCGCGGCCGCTTCGCTAGGTCGTCATTCATGATTTCGCATTCATAAAACTTATTCCAAGATAAAGTATACTTCTTGTGAAAAAATCTTACAAGTTTGTGAAAAAAAAGTTAGTTATTTAGAATCTCCGAAACATTTGCAAGCCTGGTATCTAAATGTTTTCTTTACTTTTACAATTTATAGGTACATTAGATATGGCCAAAGTTCAGGCAAAAACGCTGTTTTTCGGAGGCTTTGACTGAATTTGTTTCACACTTTTTTAAAATTTCGCCTAGATACACGGCTAGATATAGTGCACAAGATACTAATTTGTTCAAAACATCTAACGAAAAATGTTTAACAACGCCATAATAAGTACAGAGGTTTTGTGTGAAAAGTATGACGAATTGAGTGCTCTTAAACTATTTACTTCAAATCGGACAGGTAGTTTCTATGAGAAGCGCGCTAAAACATACAAAGTCAAATTTATAACATTAGTATAGTAATAAAGTTATTTAAAGGTAAAAAAAATAAGGTTGAAACCCGATTGATAATGGCGATGATGCCTTAAAATAAAAAAAATAAACTTTTTTAAATTACAAAATATAATAAGTTTTATAGAAATATTTTCGGACAACTGTCCTAATATTAGGCTCAAATGAAAAAAAATACATAGAATTTTTATCCAGTTATTCCTAAAACTTCACCACAAAAATAGACTTTCGTAGAAAAACGATAAAACTTTATAAGCCAAAAGTTAATTGACTTTTTATTTTTTTGGGTACGGGTTTTGATGTTTTTAAGTAATTAAGTGGAACTTTTTGTAGAAAATATATATGTATAACGCAGCTAGAAAATTGGGAAGTTGACCGTTAGGCTTGGACTTGTTATGAGAAGAGATGGAAGCCGCGTGACTAAAAGAATTATGAATAATCAATAAAATATGGATATACGGGAAGAGGAAGACTGAAAGAGATGGAAAGTTGATAGGAGTAAGAAAGGAATGAATGCTTACATGACAGATAGAAAGGCCGAATGGAAGAAGCGTACATGTTGCGCCTATCTCTGATATGGGAACAGGGTAGGCAGATGAGGAGAATTTGAATAACTTACCGGAACATTGAAAAAAAAAAGTCGAAACCGAAGCTAAATAAATGGGATAAACAAGGCTGATCGATGTCTGTCATTTGATGAGTTTCTTTTATTTATTTTCCTCATATTTTTCTTAAATTCTTCATGGCCGACGCAACTTCAACGCACGCATAGCCTAAAAGCTTGTACTTTCATCCAACGTAATGTTTGACTGCGAAAAAAGAGAGACAGCATCAGAGCCGTCGGTTATCAGTCAGTAAATTCCGCTGATCACTCGCGGCCGCTTCGCTAGGTGATGATGATTTCGCATATCATAAAAATTGTTCCAGGATATACTTCTTGTGAAAAAATCTTACAAGTTTGTGAAGAAAAAGTTTGTTATTTTGAATCTCCAATACATTTGCAATGCCGGATCAAGATGTTTTATTTACTTTTTACAATTTATAGGTACATTGGATATGGCCAAAGTTCAGGTAAAATTTAGACAAAAACGCTGTCTTTCGGAGGCTTTTACTGAATTTGTTTCAAACATTATTTTATTTTTGCCTATAAACAGGACTAGATATAGACACAACAAACACACAAGATACATATTTGCTTAAAAATGACAATTTTTAACTTTAAATGTTTAACAACGTCATAATAAGTACAAGAGTTTTTGTATGAAAAGTATAGCGGGATGCCTGCTCTTAAGAATATAGTATAGTTAGAAAATGTGTGTGAACCTTCTCCTTAAAAATACACATTGATTACATAGTCACTTTTCGATGTGCTACTTACATCAGTATCACCTCGCGTTTTCGTTTTTTTTTTTTTTACTGTTTATAGGCCTGTGTTTGACCGCAATCTCACCATGCTAAGTGATGATGCGGCCGAAAGTGGTAAGCACACAAAGCCTAGAAGGAACTGGCTCTCAAGTGCAGCTGTCGGAACACACCGAAAGGTGCTTGGCGACAGATTTTCAACTTGAAGGTGGTAGCCAGCCAGGCGGGTACTACAAAGTACCCTACCACCGTGCTGTGGTTTCCTCACGATGTTTTCCTTCACCGAAAGCTCAAGCTCATTGTAGGATTCGAACCCGGGACCTTCGTCTCGGTATCCGACGTCACTACCACTGAGCTATCATAGCCTTGAAGTGTCAGTTTAGTGAAGTCACAAAATTAAGTATCCCATTACGCATTCACACTTCATTAAAGTGGGTAATGGCCAAAATGAAGTCTTATTTACCCGACTACGGAAAGAGGGTTATGTTATGTAAGTCGATACTACTGTTCAGTAATTCTCACTTACTTTTTTGAAAATAATGCTGAGTATGTTTCATTGGAAAATAATAATAATTGAGATCAAGATTTTAGCAAGTTTGGGCTGTTTGTTTATCCTATAATGTCTTGAGATGCCGATAGCTTAGAGTTAAGGCCATTGAGTTAACAATGTTACCTCGTGCGAAGCGTGAGCAATTTCCACATAGACGTATTCACAAATAGGTATATCGTAAACTAGTTGATTTACAGTCAGACAATATGACGATATAGACTCCTTGTCATTTGTTCTCGGGAAAAGTATCGACAAAAAACGAGAAATTGGCATTCATTATTTGTATTTAGTCGTTTAAACTGTACCCGCACTTGTTATCAAGGCATTTTTACCTTAGAGTATTTAGACTAATATAGTATAAAGTACCAATTTCAAACGCCCTTAAAAGTCGAAAGAAAGGAAAGATAGTTAACAAATAGAATACACGTCCAAAACGCAACCCACAACCTCAACTATTCGACATGACATGGCCCATAAAACGCCCGTACAAAGGAATATTGCTTGTCATCCATTTGAGGTATCCTGAATAATGTATCTTCGCCGACCTAAAGCGTTGGTAAAAAAGGCGGAAATCTTTCGACCTAATTGGAAGGTGTCCGAATGAGTAGATTAGGGGTTTTTCTTGACATGGTATTTATTTTCCGCGCTGGCTCAGAAGTACTTATATGTACTGTGCCCTTGACTTCCAGTGTATGGAAACAGACACAAGTGTGTTCCACTGCTTAGCTGTTCGTATGACAAATATGGACGCTAAGCTTTGTGTCCAAATATCTGACAACAGGGAAGAAAGAAAAGAAAAGAAATAAAAGAAAGAAAAGAAAGAAGAGAAAGAAAAGAAAGAAGAGAAAGAAGAGAAAGAAGAGAAAGAAGAGAAAGAAGAGAAAGAAAAGAAAGAAAAGAAAGAAAAGAAAGAAAAGAAAGAAAAGAAGAAAAATATTAAAGGACAGTCACTTGTGTTCATATTTACGTGGCTTCAACCCTTTAGGTAGCTGAGCTGCCCTTACTGTTTCACTCTGCATACAAAATTATAGGTATAATAATAATGATGTTTTCAAATGTCATTATGTTCATTGTGTCGTCGACGGAGTAACACTGACATTTCGAAAAAAATAAATAAAAAGAAAATCTTTTCATATAGGAGAGGATATGCCTTTCTTGATAAATATAAAATGTGTTTAGTTCGCAATTTCAGAGTATTTCAATTTAGGTATCAAAAAGATGACATCTCAAAGAGATACTTAATATTATTATTAAATTACCTCTTTCACATAGTCCGCCTTTATTTAACATTCATCAGTTTTAGCACAAAATAAAACAGGATAAAACCCATGGGGAGTAATTGCACTGAAAAAAAATCTTTTAACGGTTATATTCTCTCTATTATATTCAAAGCAAAATACAAAAATTCCTTGTTTGAAATTTCAATTGAATTCTCATTGAAAAACTTATCAACTAACGGAACAGCGACAATTTTTAAGAGGAAATTTTTCAACCCAATTTAGTCTATCAATCATAAATTAAAGCTCAATCTAAATACATTGGACTAAGCAGATTTAGATATTCTTTAGGTAATTTACGCCTGAGAATATCCAAATCGACGTACAAAAAATTATGTTCTCCACAGATGGTTCTGAAAGGATAATCAATCAATTTCTCAGTAGCGGATAAAATCGCGAAATCATTATGAAACACATGTTTTTGTGTTTAGGTTTTGGTGTTTTTGTAAACATGCATTCAGATCGTAGCATGTGTGTTGTATGATGCTGGAATATACAAAGTAAAATACCTGGGATATTTTTCACACATCGCTTTAGCTTTTAGGGACACTATAGATAACTGATAAATAACATGTTTTATAAATCATATCTCATCAATGTTCTCAGACGAAAACATATTACAAAACAAATCCACATCAAAATACTAATTATAATAATTTCGAGGAGCTTAATAATATGATTTGTAGATAACACAATTTCTTTCAAATCGAAAAATGAAATGTATATGTCACCGTAATTTTGTGAACACCGTTAGTAATTTATAATAGATCTAGCGAGATTATCACAGAGATCGATAGAGATGTCTAACGCGGTACGCGAGTCAGTAATATGCACGTTGAGCGCATACTCCGCAAAAATCGCGTCAGTCGTAACCTGTTCGAGGTAAGTGCGCGAGCAGACGATATTTATTTAAATACCGTATTGTTCAGTGATCGACTACAAAAATCAAAGCTTACATGTGAACTACAAGAATCATGATGTCACGTATCCCTTTTTAGTATCAAATTTTCCACATATTTAAAGTCTAAATCTCAAAAATACCTTAAATGATCTTAGCTAGGTCATTATCAAGCTACAACTTGAACAAAGAACATGAGCGCATACATTGCTGTTTACTTATACGGGAGCGTAAGGCTAAATTCGTTTCGAACATGCAATGAAAATCGTGTCATGCGATATGTCCATCTATCTCTATTCACGCATGTGTGAGTAGATCCGAGAGCGCGATGTGGAGCGGTAGTGCGTATTTACAAGCGCTTACGAACATGTGAGTTCTTGGGCTGTGTGAGTAAAAAATTTCTACTATTGGTCTATGGCGTTCGTTTACGTGTAGTTGTGATATTAAGTGGGGAGTTTCGTGGGGGATCAGGTCTAAGCTAAATCCAAGCGTCACAGCCAATCTCTCGTGATCTATGGAGATTATAAACTATCGATAAAATGTGAACTGTACTATACAGCATGAAGCTATGTGATCGAGACATACCTGACCTAAACTCATAAAGACATGACCAACTAACCGATCTTAGATGACAAATGTATAACACAAGTCATTAATAAAATAACGAGTCAGTTATCGCATCAATTATGATATCGACCCAGATATTGCAAACCCGTATTGGAACATTCAGTATAGTTACTCTCGTTACGTCATCACTACTGGGAATTCGATTAATTAATTAATTAGTTATGTACACGGACAACGTTAAGTTATTTATGAGATACTAGAGCGGAGCCTGGCAATTTAAAATTCGCAGTGCAGTAAAAGTTTTATCAAGTTAAATCAAGTTTTAGTATTAATTTCGTAGTAAGAAAATGCGAGTAAAAATGCTGTCCAATTTATACTTTTTCACAGTTAAGTTTTAGACCTAATTGTACCACAGCACGCAGTAATCCTTCAAATTCAGAGTACATTATTCTAGCATTCATATCGACTACACCTGAACAAAGACTTCCATAGATTTGCACACTTCGTAACCCGGAAAGAACTGAATGAACTTTTATGACGATTCTGACAAGTAACTTGATACCCAATTTCCTTCCAAGCCCACAATGCTCGCCACCTTCGGCCTCGTCATCATATTATGACTAGATTATAGCCTATCTTTAGGTATAAAAATATATTATGCATGCAGGTAGAGCAAGTCCAAAGAAAGACATTTGCATTCCAATTACAAAAACGTAACAATTTCTCAACAAAAAAATTCAATATAGCGTCAAATAACAAACGACAGCTCAGAGGCGAGAGGATCCGAAAAGATTCGTACCCGGCTTTTCCCGGGACTAAACCGTCAACGATATGTTATTCTGTTTGTTCACGGAGACGTTGGGATCTTCCCCAATCCCGAGGGATTCTGGCGTGAATCAAATTTACATATTAGCTCCTTGCCATTGTCGGATAAGACGGTAGCTGTGAAATACCCCTGAAAATGTGTTTGAGACTCGGAGCATTAAAATTCGTGTTCGGTTCGTGAGATGGGTAGATACACAAAAGTGTGTTATTCTTTTAAACAATACGAAAGATATAGTTTTTTTTTTAATAAAATGGAATAAAATAGCACTACATTTGCTTCGAAAAAAAGACGATATAAAAATCTTTTTCTTTTTCTTTGGATGATAGCCAGCAGCAGACCGAATACATTTTCCTTATAGATTGTATTTGTTTTAAATTTTTATTTTTAATGTTTACCATTTGCTCTGCGAAAATAGGTTTTATATGTTTATAAATATAACCTACATGACTAAGAACAAAGATTACAGCTAATAAAACATCTGCTTATAAAGATCAACCACCTGAGCGGAAACACCTGGCTCAATCTAGTTCGACCCAAGGGGTACAGAGATGTACAGTCGAGAGCGCAGGCCATTCATCAAATTGATATCCAATGTTCCGGCTAAGCGTTCAACGTGCCAAGTTAATGACGCCGACTGTACCTGGGGAATCGTGTGATCTATACAAAATTGTGTTCTGGATGTAGATAAATGATCCGAATTTTCCGTCAGGACGCCGCCGTTTTTGTAACAATGTATCGTTAGTTTATTTTCGCAGAATCAGAAACATGTAAAAAAATCTTGTGTTTACCTTAGTAATTGATGACTTGATTTCGTTAAATTACCTGCAACAAAAAGTATAAGATTAGTAAAACTAATTTTAATGCAAAGAACATAAGAAAAGGATGTCAGAAATGTAGTCCTGTCAAATTAGTCCAATGCATGTTTTCTATATAAATTTTGTCGCCATCTATCGCGGTTACGTCCAAATACCCGCAAATGAAGACGGCAAAGACTAATTTGACAGCTTTAAATGTGTTCTATCCTTTTTCATTCATGTTTGTAAGAAAGAGATGTGATGTGACTATTTAGTTTAGTGCGATTTACAACAGAATCGGCACCAATATTTCACAAATTTCATATTGTTCCCTGACAAAAAGATACAAATAGGTACTCCATTGAAGCAAAACTTGCTTTCTACTCGGAATGTGCTTTTCAAATTCAAAATCATTTATTCAAATAGACCTTCGCAGGGACCTATGTAAAGTCTGACTCTAATACTCTAATACCGGTTCGGAAGGTTGCATTTGCTGAGAAGAGCCGGCAATAAACTCAGCAATTACTCTTTTCAAAAGAAGCTTAGATTCATTACATAATATTTACATTCTAATCGCACTGACAAAAGCAGACCAGCCCCCACAAGCAGCACCTGTTCACAAGTATGACGCGTGTGGCAGCCATCACCCTCCTCGCCATATTGGAGGGAAGTGAGTTGCATCGAGATAGTCCATAAGGCCGAGTAGTACAAAAAAGTACCTCTTCTACATCAGTACTATTATCTATTCTGTGCTATTGTTTTGAAGGTCTCGAAGATATATTAATTATCACAGAAATATATTTCCGGATCCAATCCTAATATCAATCTAATAAATGGATTGTTACAAGAAAGAAATACACGCATTTTTCCCCGTATGAAAACCGGGATCAATTCATCAACATAGGACGGATTGGTCGTATTTTCCTGTCACCCTCTATATGTGAAATAATTCTGTCTTTGTCGTCGGATGTTTCCTATGTAACACCTGTGGAAATTGGTTTTGTACTTTGTTTAATATGTTTTTCTTTTCTTTTGTTACGACAGAGATTTGGAATTGTTGATAGAATACCCGACAACCTTAGGTGATTTGACCGTAAATAACATTTTAAATAATTGAATACCAGACGTGGACATTCAAATATTTGGCTTAGATTACAAAAGGGGGAAGATACGGTACAGTCCACAGCGCGTGCGACAGCAAATTTTTACGTCTAGTAGCGTCTAGTCTATACTAAAAGTCAGTTGTATTGTGGCATATTTGACGACTCGGGAGCGCGTGTGCAAGTGATTATACTTTCCAAAAACAGAGGGCATTTCATAATTCATCTTATTTTAACGGCTCACAAGTGCCTAAGCTAGAAGTTTTCTTTTCTCACATGTGGCAAGGAGATACCTTATCTTCCCTTTTAATTTTAATCATAGATTAGGTTTATTAATATTAATGGTGCAGCATATTCCATAACCATATTACCTTCAGTGTAAGTGCTTAGCAAGCAAGCTTATGGCTTTCATGCTCTATGGGTAGTGGGTTCTGTTAGCTGTTACCTAAAATTAACATATTCAAAATTGCTTAGTTCTGCGGCGTGCTTTAAACTGCCCAAGTGCCCGTCTAATTTAACAAGGAATATTGTCCCAGATTGTCCTTTCGGTTAGGTGGGTTTGGTCACTATAAAGAAATCTTAAAGAAGACTTAGGAGAGAGGTAGCCCCACTAAGTTTCGTTTCCCCACACAGGCATGCATTTGTGTGCATGAAAATGTCTGTATGTCCTGAGTCTGGGTGTAATTATGTATATTAAGTATGTATTTACAAACAAAAAGTAGTATATGTATTATATCAGTTATCTAGTTTCCATAGTACAAGCTCTGCTTAGTTTGGGTTCAGATGACCGTGTGTGAGGAATGTCCCAGGATATTTTATTTTATTTGTTTCAGGATATCTTCATATAATGGTACCGAACGCGGCTTGTATGTGGGTGCGCTAGTACGTACGCGCCGTTGCACACACACTAGGACAACTCAAAATGAAAACACTGATACCTATATCATGATTAGTCTTTGTTATTTATATTTTTTACAATATAGTTTGTGATGTCAAAGATTCAGCAGAAGTAAAGGATACACGAGTTACTGCAATAAAACCCTTAATGTTAATCTATCTACGTGCCAAATTATATTCAAATCCAATCAGAAATTACGGAGTCATTTAGTAACAACTCATTTCAAAATTCAAAATCATTTATTAAAATAGACCTTCGCAGGCACTTATGAAAAGTCTGACTCTAATACTCTAATACCAGTTCGGAAGGTTGCATTTGCTGAGAATAGCCGGCAATAAACTCAGCAATTACTCTTTTCAAAACAAGCTTAGATTCATTACATAATATTTACATTCTAATCGCACTGACAACAATTGCGTGCCCCGGCGCGGCGGCAAAACTACAAAGTAGACTGAATCTATATTTAATAAGTAAATAAATAAATGGCAAACTTAAGCAGACCAACCCCCACAAGCAGCACCTGTTCATAAGTATGACGCGTGTGGCAGCCATCGCCCTCCTCGCCATATTGGAGGGAAGTGAGCGACCCGTCACACGACGCCGCCGCAAGCAAAGGCCTTAAAGTGAGCATGACTTACTTAAGTCTGCCTTAGAAATAAAAAATAAACTGAAGGGAAACTACTAAACACGCAATTTGTTATCACTGTGACTATTGACAAGTTTATACTAAATATCATTTAGGTATATAGAAAATATAACAATTAAGTAGACAGACATAATATATCGATGAATTTAGAAATAAATGAAAAACATTAAATTAAATTAATTACTATAAGTAACTCTCTCTCTCAATAATCTATCCGAAAATTCCACGTATAAACAATAATGGAAACATTAAATTACTAAAATTGGACCATAGCTTTCCCAGTATTATGGTATAATAGAAATAATTAAAGCAATTACCCATGATGGCTTCGTGATTGTTGGCGTGGACAAGTATGGTAATAGTGCCATGAAAACATAGTATTACAATTGTTTTACCTCTTTTGTTGATATCTGTTCTGAATTATTTACCATTTGTTTGACATCTATTAGGCGACTGTCATACTCATTTAAGAGGACATCATAAGTCCTTTGGATTCAACATGAAGCGTGTGAAGAGATTTTTCAGGGTCAGTAATGCCTCTGGTGTTGCAAGCCACAATAAGCTACGGTAACCGCTTACCTTTAGGTAGACCCTATGCTTATTTACTACTACAATGATACATATAATACTAACTAGAAATAGCTATCGTATAGATGTAACATTGGGTACGGAATCAAAAAGCAAAAGACCACTAATGGACATAGCGTAAGTACGCGTAAGGCGGGTAACACACTGCCACACACCACGCAGCACAGCGCGTGAACGCGTCTCTTAACGTAGCTTGCTAAAATTATCTCCGTTTGTATAGTAAAGACGCACTGTCCAACACACAGAAATTGCATCCACGCGCGTTCATACAAATCACGCGCCTACATGCGTCTCGCCCCGCACCCACGCGCGTGGTATGGCACACCGAGTCTCGTAGTGCCGTACGTGATTTTGTATGGAATGAGTCAGAGCCGCCGTGAATCCACAAAACGCAACTACGCGCGTGAGTGTGTAAAAAATCGCACGATGATGCAGATCTGCACTCGCGCAAGTACGCGCGTAGGTGCGTTGACACGCAACATGCAGCGTGGTGCGTGGCAGTGTGTTAATCGCCTAAGTGTGTTTGCGGAACGCAAGTGAAATCGCGTTGGGCAACAGTTATACCATGAAAAAAATTGAATAATAAATTAGCCTGTCTGGTATCAAAATAGACACGTTATTATATAAATAATCTATGGACTATGTAATAATTTGATAGACTGAAATGTGTTGTTAGTTATAAGTATCCTCAAAAGCGGCTATCTAATATAGATCTACATAAAACTTTTACCATTGTGCATGCCATGATTGACATTGAGTGATATGATAATATCTGTGTGTAATGCCACTCAAAGTCTAGAATAATTTTAGGATTTAATACTAACGATTTTATGATCGGTTTTTTTCTGTCGCTTGTTAATTTTATTATTATCGTTGCCAAATTTTTGTTATCTTTTGACTAAATTATTAAAGCGCGGATCATGTCATCTCTGGGCTTGTGTCGATCAGAAGTTTTTTTTTCAATTTTTTTAGATTATCCAGATCCATAATTTTTTTAAATTGTTTTTTGTATTTATTTGTAACCTTTTTCTCTTCCACCTATTAATTTTAACTACACGCTCACACTAATATATATTTATTTTATTTTATTGTTTATCATTTTTAGTTTTTTTTATTCGTGTACTCATGACTGTGACATCACTAAGGGCGTCAGCTGAAAATCAGCGCTGCTGACAGTAGTCAGCAGCGCACTATGCTGAGCTGTGTCCTGTTTGACGGCACAGGCTTTATGGTTTATTTCTTAGATTAAGGTTTGGTTTATTTATAATTTTAATTTTTGTTATGTTAATGTGTTCGTCAAATAAAAAAGTTTCTTTCTTTATTTCTTTCTTTAAATAGTTTGGTTGTAGAAGGTAATATATTTTACTGCTGGTCCGATTTTGACAATTCTTTTACCAACATACTATTTCCGGGTGACATAGGCTAAACTATACGCAACGCAAATAATTTACAAAGACTGTAGCCCCATACGAAACAATCCAAATGTCGCTAGATTTTAGAAATCGTCCAACTAAACATTCGTTTTGATTCTAATTCCCGTTCTTCTTCAATCGAACGATAACTCAATATGATTGAAACTCAACGACAAGACAGCAAATGTAACTACTCATGCCATTTACATTGGCATAATAATCCTAACTGATTTATCAATTAACATTTATTTGAGAAAGAAATATACAATCGTTACTTTTTCGATTATCGAGTTCGATTTAATTACCGGAATACGCTTGCAACTATACGTTACTCGAACTTTGATAGGATCGTTTTTCAACCGTACAAAATGTGTTACGAGAATACGAAAAGCAGTTTCGATTGTTAAATTGTTTGGAAGTCGTTGACGTTTTGTTACGAGAATCGGGCTACGGGTCTTAAATGTAACATCGTTCTTCAGCCCTTTCTTTCCTTATTGAGAAAACCAAATGGCACCAGGAAGTAATTTACAACACAATCAATAATCGCTTAATTGTTGATTTCCCATCATTTAGCTTCCATATCATCATCATCAGCCTATAATGTCCCACTGCTGAGCACAGGCCTCCTTTCACAAATGGGGGTGAAAGGGAATGGGCAATACTCCACCACGCGTGCCCACTGCGGATCAGTGGAGGTAGGCTAGTGGTCAACCTACTGTTGGAATTTTTCAAGCCGCCTAAGACGCATCCAACTAGCTTAACGACTATCACAATTAAGTGATAACCGGGACCAACGGCTTTACGTGCCTTCCGAAGCACGGAAACGCTCGATTTGAAATACCACTAGGCGGTCACCCATCCAGGTACCGACCACGACGGTGGTAGCTTAATTTTACCGATCGATTAAGAACGGCTAATCATGCTACACCACGAGCGCTCCATTTAATTATATCTGTTAACAAAATCAATACAAAACTAGTAAATGCGCTAATAATTTCATGGAATGCCATAGTCACGCCAAATGGCAATTACGGTTCCCAAAAGCCTGTTCCAATTGAAGTGACGGTGTAGTTTTAATTGCGATATACCAAACCCGTTAATTGGTGCTTCCGTTGTTTTGCTGAACAATTCAACAGCTGACGTAATTCCCTGGCTAGTTCAACATTTTTTTGATGCGGTACGCATTTGTGTGTTACAGGATATAGTCAACGTAATGTTTGTATCAGCGTGTATTGGAAACGGCATCGTAGAACAAGTTAGATTTTAATCAGAGATGAGAATGTAGGGGGTGTAAAAAAGTATTGACAAAGCCTACTATAATGTGGCTTACGTGGAAGACAAGCATATATGGTTGTAGTAGCTTCTCTCTGCACCTGCATCCCCCCTGGCTGAGTGACAATTGTATGAATACAAGCGTTATTAATAAGCATAATAATGTGTTTTGTATAAGTATTTGGAACAAAAGCCATAATATGTAAAAAAGCCTTGCCGAGTTTCTCGCTGGAGTCTTCTCAGTTTAAGTGTATTTCGAACCGGTGGTAAATACAACTGTGTTTTTTTTTTTATGTCTACCAACTTAACGTTCATAAGTGCCTTACCAGGGCATGACTTTTTGATTTTGATTGGGTAGGTGGTATGTACAGTAGTACCCAACTGATATGGCGCGTCGTGAATCTTCGTTCGCACAGAAAATAAAGTATGGCCCCGAAGATTAACGAAAAATGCTTAAAACTTATAATCAACCTTAGATAAGGTTTATAATACACTGCAGCTGTTAGTTCCGTCTCACTCGCAAATCACGCCCCTCCGCACGGCGCGCGCTAACATGGCGGCAGCTGCCGACCGCCGTTTCCAATGTATCTTCTGCGCAGGTACATCGGTAAGCCATATTAGTTGGGTACTACTGTACAGGATGACAATAATGATACACGTTCTTACCGTTAAAACCGTTCAGTAGTCATCATAGGAGACCCTATCATTATTATTATTGTCTGAATAGGTCCACGGTTACTTCTCCCGAGTAGTCGTAAAAACAGTCTCGTTAAAATTTTAACCAACATAATACCATCGAACAATGAAGACTCAACAGTAACGCAGTTCTTAAATCACTGCGAACAATAAGGAACCAAAAATGCTGAAACAAGCCCGGAAGTGAAAATTCATTGACATTCATATTCATTTTTTTCAGACAGAATATGCAAATGGGCAATAAACCATAAAATATAATCATTTCATCTCCATTTTCATGGTGCGAAAGTACCGGGGAGGAGAATTTTAATGTAAAAGTACATTAAAGGTATTATTTTCGAAATGTTGCTCGGATAGGATTGGTGAAGTTATTCACTATGTTTCCATTTCGTTATCTTCATTTACTTTTTCTATATATATCCATATACAAATAAATTTCGTGAGACATTGCTCACATACGGCTAAGCAGAGCTTGTACTATGGAAACCAGATAACTGATATTCTACATATACCTTTTTATATAAATACATTCTTACTATACATAATTACACCTAGACTCAGGTTATGCAGACATGTTCATGCACACAAATGCATGTCCCGGGTGGGAATCGAACCTACGAATATTAACCAACATGCTGCCATGGAGGAACATCGACAATTTAATTAAAAATGTAATAATTATACTCGGTTCTTTACGGTTTGATTACTTCACTTCACTTTGAATCAAGTATTTAATTTTATTCAATAGCCAAATTAAATAAAAAATATTTGAATTACTTTTAAGAGGATGGTACCAAGTTTGAATTATTATTAAAATATTTTTTTACATTTGAATTAATTTTATTAGACAATAGACAAAGCTTTATTTGACATCACAATAATTAAAATTAAAAATTACAAAGTATGCAAACAACAAAAACAAAAGCTTAAAATAAAAATTAAAAGAATAACAAAAAATTAAACACAAAAGCTTATAATTATGATATGCCACAAAAGAAAAAAATTAATAGCATAGATATTTGTGGTGTGATGCCAAAAAGGACCCCAACTCAGCATATGCTGTGGCACGTAGGTACCATCAGCACTGATTTTCAGTGGAGCCCCAAAAGTTGAGATGCGCTCGCGCGGTGCTCCTGACATAAAAGAAATAAATGTGTCGTGTAAAATATATAAATAAAATAAATCAATTAATTAAAACGTTATTACGTAAATTTTTGGGTCGGCAAGGCGCGATTGATACCCCTGGTGTTGCAAGCGTCCATAGGCTACTGTAACTGCTTACCATCAGGCGGACCGTATGCTTGTTTGCAAACTTAGTGGTATAAAAAAAAACAATCGCCTATGAGACAGTCTCATCTTGATATTAGCGCATGACACAAAAACACCATAAGAACATTTTATAATTCCTTTTGATATCAAGCATTATTTTCGTCCATCCAAAACAATACCTCTCCGGATCACAGGAGAAACAGCAGGGCACTAGTCTGCACATCAAAACCATACTGGTACATTCACCAAGAGAAAGTAATCTTATTTACTTCTTATTTATTTGTATCAAATCAGTACGTAGAAAGTGAACTACGGACTTTGCGATCAGCAATTAAATTCTGCCTATTTCACGCCGTGTTTCATGCTATATTAGTTGCTTTCATAGCGTCACTGAAGCGTTGGAAATGCCTAGATTTGTCATTGATAATTGATTCTTGTGCCTGTATCTTTTATATGGAGAAGTCGGTAAACAAGCATACGGCTTGTCTGATGGTAAGCGGTTACCGTAGCCTTGCTATGGACGCTTGCAACACACGAAGCATCACTTAGGTACGCGTTACCGACCTTTCCACAACTCTGGCGACCTTACTCACGCGCAGAAACACAACATAAAGTTATTTGGCTGCGGTATTCTGTAAGGCAGAAGGTAGGTACTTCCACAGTCGAGCTGATATTTGAGCGTAATAACGCTATGGTCCGGGAACCAAATTCAATTGTTTTAACTAAAATATCATTAATACGTACTTTAGTAACAATCTACAGGAAAAAATGAGTACCAACAAAATTGCTATATGGCCTGTTTTTATCGGGTATTTACGATTATTATTTTAAGAATGACGAAGTTCTTGATAAGGACTTTTAGTAATATCTTCCTGGATATTTAATATGTGCTTGTTTGTTTTATTTTTGTCTTAATCTTAATTTAATACCTCCTTTAATTAAACGATGATCAGACTGATTTAGCATAATTAGCCGCGATCGATCGGCAAAGTTATACTACCATCGGTGAGGCCGGTATCTGGATGGGTGACCGCCTAGTGGTATTTCAACTCGAGCGTTTTCCTTACTTCGGATCGGAAGGCACGTAAAGCTAAAGGTCCCCGTTATTATTTAATTGTGACTTTAAGCTGGTTGGAGTCTTAGGCGGCTTGAAAACTCCAACAGTAGGTTTACCACTAGCCTACCTCCACCGATCCGCAGTAGGCAAGAATGGTGGAGTATATGCCCTTTCACGCTTATTTGTGAAAGGAGGCCTGTGCTTAGCAGTGGGACATTATACGCTGATGATGATGATAATAGCATAAGAAACAATCGAATTGGTTATTTAAAAGCATTTTTTTACTTTACGATATTTTTAGCTTAGGTTTAGACTTATATCAATCAATTGACTATTAGTGCCGATTCTGTCGTAAATCGCACTAAACTAATTTTAGTCACATCACATCTCTTTCTTGCGAACATAATTGAAAAAAGAACATATTTAAAGCTGTCAAATTAGTCTTTGCCGTCTTCATTTGCGGGTATTTAGACGTAACCGCGATAGATGGCGACTAATTTTATATTGAAAACAAGCATTGGACTAATTTGACAGGACTAAATTTCTTACATCCTTTGTTAGAAAGAGACATAGTGAGACTAAAATTAGTTAAAAGGTAAACAACAGAATCAGGGCCATTATCAACCAAGGAATGTTTCCAAATATTTGTGCACGTCATAATCGGTAACGTAGACGTTTACCAATATATATTCTGTAAATTTATTTCCTGAGCGTAGCCCACTCAATCTTATTTCATTAATAAATTCGGTAAGGTTACGGGGATGGAATCCTAATTCGTACAGGAAATGGGAATTTTTAGAGGAATAACTGTGTAAATGTGGAAACATGTATATGATTAGGTATAGCTTAGTTACCCGTTGGCTCGCAAATGGAGGAATCGTACCGTATCTACTAGGAATTATTAGGATTCTTTGCCCATGGTTGGGCTAAGGTGCTTTGCAACTAGAAATAACAAACATAACAATGTTGAATTCTTGAAGACTGAAGGAGTCTGAACGAAGAAAATAGAAGAATGACAGGGTCCGTAGGGGCGTTTTTCGGGCTACGCTTCAATGCTTCACAACTGAACGAGTTGATGACGGATGGGGGAAAATGTAGTGGCCAATAGGCGAAGAACACCGACCCACTGATCAGAACTTTAATTACGGGAAGGCATTAAGAAAATTGTCCTGGAAAGAAGGACGCCTAGGCTTAGCTGTGGGCAGTAAAGGATCCAGTAGCAGTACGGACGGATGGAAGAAAATTTTGAACATCATAAAACTTCAAACTGTTTTGCCTTGACTTGTTTGCTTTGACAAACAAAAAGGAATGCACATATTCTGTATCGATAAAACCCCGCTTAGCTCATTCAACATGACAGCAAAACAATCCAAACATTTAAAATCTACCTAAACGCAGTCCGTTACAAAAAGAGTCGAATAAAAATGACCACTAGGCGTTTTGTAGAACGGCTTATTTTATAATCCGACCGCGACGTGTGAAACCGATGCTAAAATAGCGACGTGACAATTTTTGATAAGTTGTGGCACATTTTTTCCGTTTTATTTTGCTTTGATAAATGCACATACGTAATTCTGCGGTCGTGGGTTTAACCTGTTTGTTTTTGGGTCAGTAAATTAATTAGTAACACTAGATGGATATTTAAATATATCCCAATTTCAACAGCCTATGTTTAGCATGCTCCTTTTCCAGGTACACCATCCAAGGAGTAGTAATCACTATGGAGGTGCAAGGTGGATGACACCTCCATTTAAAAGAGAAGATCTTCTGCTAGGCTGGGCCATCGTGCCTGGGGACCGCGGTCCAACTGTACATGTCGGACAGTTGTATATACGCAGATTGCCGAGAAAACTTCTTAGGCGCGATGCAGGATGTTGTGGCACCACGCCATCTATCTTTCTGTGTATGAACTATCTCAGTGTAACTGATAGATGTAGCTACAATCACCTCCAGGATCCTGTTTCCTGATAAAGTCAAAGTTAAAGGCAAAGCCATTTATTCAATTTAGGCCCCAGAAGGGCACTTAGGAAGGTCACATTTACTGAAGTTACCACCGGTTCGGAACTCGGCCTTCAACTGAGAAGAATCCGGCAAGAAACTCAGCAAGGTTACATTTTTTATATATTTTTTGGACAATCTGACTATGTTTGGCTTTTTTTTTCCAAATAATTAACAATAAAAAAGATATACCTAAGCATAGATACAGACGAAAAAAGAACAAGAAAATAAATAAAAAATAATAACCTTAAAACCTATAACCAATGCCAGAGGGATGAGAGGTGCCTGCCGATCTACACACTTTAGAATGCTACTGGGTCAAAAGTACAGCTGTCCCTGGGTGCTTGACAGATTCTCAACACGCAATAATCGGTTGGCTCACTAGCCAGGGAAGTGAGCACAACGAAGTAACCTACCACCGTGCTATGCCCATTATAGGACCTGTCACGGCAGCTGACGTCATTCCAAGCTATTATCTCTCCAAAATATACAGGGTTATTGTGTAAACGCTACCAACCTCTCAGGACTATATTATTAATTGCTTGGCACGCGGTTAAAAATATAACAATGACATCAATTGTTATAATAGGACGCGCGTCCCTCGCGAGAACCAACGGGTTAAACCATAAACAATAAATTTTGATCTATCGGCGTTGATAGTCCCATACCGCATATGGGACTATAACATTTCGCGTAAGTGCGATTTTGATCCAGAACCGTTTGAACTGTTTGAACGCTATGAATTTTAATAATTCATCAGAGTTTCATACAAAAATAAATACCTATATTTAAATTCAACTCTGTAAATGTTACGAACTCGCGTAAAGACTGTCTGAGTGCACGCGTGGTGCAACAACATGCAGAAGACGGGCCAGTTGGCGCAGTTGGTTAAGGTTCACCTTACGCGCCGCAGGTCGTGGGTTCGATTCCCACACAGGACATGCATTTGTGTGCATGAACATGTCTGTATGTCCTGAGTCTGGGTGTAATTATGTATATTTAGTATGTATTTACAAACAAAACGTAGTATATGTAATTATATCAGTTATCTGGTTTCCATAGTACAAGCTCTGCTTAGTTTGGGATCAGATGACCTTGTGCGGAAAAAAAAAAAGCATTGAAATGTGTTAGACAGTACAACGAAATCTTTAATGTTTGTGTTTGGTAAATGTATTATGTTTTGTAAAAAGTCATAGAACACTTATGATGTTAATAATACAGTCCTGCAAAGTTGTCAGTGTTTTCCCAATAACCCTCTAAAACTCTAAAACACTTTCTATATCTAAGCATAGATAATCTATATCAAACACATTCGCTCTATATCCTTATATCGGCCTAATGGTAAGTTTTACTGCCA
Organism: Polyploca ridens; assembly: GCA_951394255.1. Classification (NCBI taxonomy): domain Eukaryota; kingdom Metazoa; phylum Arthropoda; class Insecta; order Lepidoptera; family Drepanidae; genus Polyploca; species Polyploca ridens. The sequence continues at coordinate 1,589,366 of OX596263.1, forward strand.
TATCATAAAACTGACATTAAAAAGCATATAACACGAGAGCCAGACGTATATTAAATACCTGCATATAGAATATTTACTATTGGTTTTATTGTTATATTTGTCATATAATATTAATGTCTTATTCATATGCGAGTGTTTGTTTGTAGAACTTAGTAACGGCCTCCGAATCTAAATAACATTCATCATCATCAGCCTATAATGTCCCACTGCTGAGCACAGGCCTCCTTTCACAAATGAGGGTGAGAGGGAATGGGCAGATACTCCAGCAAGCGTGCCCACTGCGGATCGGTGGAGGTAGGCTAATGGTCAACCTACTGTTAGTTTTCAAGCCGCCTAGAAGGCCTCCAACTAGCTTAACGACTATCACAAATAAGTGACAACTGGGACCAACGCTCGAGTTGAAATACCACTAGGCGGTCACCTATCTAGGTACAGTAGTACCCAACTGATATGGCTTACCGATGTACCTGCGCGTGCGCAGAAGATACATTTTCAAAGCGCGGGAAATGCTATTGGTCGGCATCTGCCGCCATGTTAGCGCGCGCCGTGTGGAGGGGCGTGACTTGCGAGTTAGACGGAACCAACAGCTGCAGTGTATTATGAACCTTATAGTAGTGATCTAAGGTTGATTGTAAATTTTAAGCATTCTTTCGTTAATCTTCGGGCCATACTTTCTTTTCTGTGCGAACGAAGATTCACGACGCGCCATATCAGTTGGGTAATACTGTACCGGCCTTATCGGTGGTAGCTTAACTTTGTGTATCGATTAAGAACGGCCAATCATGCTACACCACGAGCGCTTCATACGATACATAGTTTTGTTTACAGTATTTATGCCAGCTGCTTCGCTTGTTCATTTAATTTGTTATACTAAAACGATCACTGCTCGGCTCCCTTTGGTCAAAGCTCAATGATGTATAGCCTAAAACTTTCTTCAAGGACCCATCTAGCTAATTGTGACAACCGAATCAGAATCAGTATCGTGGCTCTCGAGTTACTAACGTATATAGAGACATTGGGGTTTCTATATAAAGACTAGCCTTCCTTCCTCTTCAGAATTCAATGTAAACGATGGAATTATGTTTACTCCACTATGTTACTTCTTTGACCAGTAATTGTGTTCAAACCACAGATATTAAAAAAAGTCGGATATATTCTCGCTAACAAAAAACTGTGTCACTCAAGTCGGCCACCACGCTGTACGTACAAGCCGGCACGCACACATTCACACATTAGTTGAGCGCGAGTAATCGACTCTGTGTAAACGGCGACAGAGTCTAATTTCCCGCGGAATAGCCAACTAAGGTGTGCGTGAGAGGTGGCCGACTCCATAGACACAGTTTTTTGTTAGCGAGAATATGTCCTCCGTAGTCTGTGGTTCAAACCTCAGCGGGGCTACTGCGTATCATCGTCGTAAATTTGATCCAATGACGCGGTACGACGAAGACCATTGGTCAGCCGTCATTGGATGAAGTTAATTAATGGTGTTCATTACTATGACCACCAAAGATACGCAGTAGCCCGGCAGTATGTTTGTTCTAGAACAGTCCCCGTACGTCCAGAATACAAGAATAATACCCAAGTACCACAGTCAAAGAAGTCTAAATTCAAGAACTGGGTCATCTGGTCGCTTACAGCATTCGCACGTGACTCGCACCCGCAGTGATCAATTACCATTCTATTTTGTATTTATTAAGGACCATATTGTTTGGAAGGATATGAGTTGTTGTATCTAATCTTGCGTCCACGCTACGCGAACCAAGCACGAGCTGAGCCACGAACGAACACGAACGACCGAGCAGCTGACATTCGGTTCAATTATTAGTCATTAAAGATTAACTGTCCATTTCAACGTGTCAGCCGGTTTACTATGAATTTTTGGAATGCTACCTCCCGGACTAGCCGCGTGAACGAATGACGTCATTCGTCGACGCGGTTTGCTGTCAAAAACGTTTCAGAATACCAAAGCAGAATGTGCCGTTTCCTTTGAGCGACTAGGTTTTAAGATATAAGGCGTCTTATGCTGCACGAAATGCAAAAACTCGACCTATTACTAAGTGAATTTCTTTCACAAATATAACGATAGGATAGTTTACCTGTGCATTAACTCTTTAAAAATTACTGTGATACACAACGCAATGTTTAATTAAATTTTTGTATTTACTTTATTTTATGTAGGCTGTTAAATTAACTAAACAAGTAGTAGTTGTTTTAGTTTTGAAAAAGATACAGAATTATATATACCTTGGGCACTACATAAAAAAAAAAAAAAAAAAAAAAAACTAAACAAAATATCATTTTTAAAAAGCAAAATGGTCAGTTATTTTGCAAAACCTTTTGCGTGTAAAAGTTGGCCATTCTCACAATTATTCCATTAATATTTTTATCATATCCTATGCAGTGTCTAAACATATTACCAACATTTCTATCGAATTTCAATTCAAAGATGCTCCGTAGAACATCAATTCAGTTGACACACACAAAGACAAACACACAAGCAATAACGCGGACAGGACATCCAGTGCCGTCCATGGCGGATGTACCAATTGTAGCATTTGCTCGACAAATAGCGACCTTAATTACGAGACTGTAATCAATCAGCTGGGCCTCGACGAGTGATTCCCTGTTGACATTAGGACTTAGTTGGTTTACTGTGTGTTTTGATTCTGTTTTGTTTTAGACGCCGCTATTGTTTGCGACAGTTTTATTACACCGTGACCCAATGACCTATTTTGAGTGACATAAACTAGCTATAGGGAAGTCCCTCCACCTAACAGAATACCGCAACCAAATAAACATTCCTGCGCGTGAGGTATGGCGCCAGTACCCCTAGACAAAGTACTTTTCGTTGCGTTTGCGCGAATAGAAACGCTACAAAGTGTATGAGATTGACATTTGGTTAAGCTAGGATGTAGCGTATCCTTATGACAATCTCATACACTTTGTAGCGTTTCTATTCGCGCAAACGAAACGAAAAGTACTTTGTCTAGGGGTACAGAGCTCATCCGCGAGCGGGGAGGAGTCTGTAACGTGCGAGGGATAGCCTTGTTGTTGCCTCATTCATCGGCTATGGTAACCGCTTACCATCATTACCGCATGCTTGTTTGCTAGTGGTGATGATATTACGCGCACGGGGGAGTGCATATTTGGTAAAGTTGAAGTTTATATGGAGAAGGAGGGCAAAATGCTAAAATAAGGCAATGATAATATCGAGACGAGAAGGTCCCGGGTTCGAATCCTACAATGAGTTTGAGCTTCCGATGAAGGACAACATAGCACGGTGGTAGAAGTACTTTGTAGTAACCACCTGGCTAGCTACCACAAGTTGAAAATCTGTCACCAAGGATCTATCGGTGTGTTCCGACAGCTGCACTCGAGAGCCAGTTTCTTCTAGGCTTTGCGTGCTTACCATTTCGGTCACATCATCACTTACCATGAGGTCATACACAAGCCAGATAAAAAAACCGTAAGGCGCCGAACCCACAGAGAGAGTTCTAGAGTTCTGCGTTCAGAGTTCTGCAGTCCGTGTTGACTATTGTGCACACAGCAAGCAGTGTAGAGTTCTATAGCTCTGCAATATTCGCTACTGATCGCACATCATACACTTTTTTTACTTTGAAAGGCGCCACATAGCTTACAGTCAACGCGGAATACAGAACTCTAGAACTCTTCTCTGTGGGATTGGCGCCTAAATCTATTTAAATCAATAAGTTTCACACATTTAGTTTGACCAATCAGTTACCCTATGTTTGCCCGGGATCCGAAAAAGACAATAGCACCCCAATCTTCCTGTCCAGCTATAATTAAACATGACGGATCCCGAACAGGGACGGATTTAGTCATTAATGTGTGCTGGCGAGCCGTGACTGTTATATCTTCACACCTCATACCGAAAGGGGAACATGACTAAGTATTATAGAACGTTATATGCATGTACAGGGTGTTTTTTTGGTCGGCGACAAGCGACCCAGGAGCGGTAGTACAAAAAATACATTTCCCAAAAATGGATATTACTGTAAATGCGTTGAGAAATACCTTATTCAATTTGAAATAAAATTACCGCAAAGTATGGTCACTAGGCACGTGCACAGACTAGAGCTAGGCTCAAGCCGCTATCGCCCCACCCCTTTACTCCCACGCACTCCCGTTGAGTATTACGTCTATACTTTAGCTTATTTCATAAATTTCCAAATAATATTTTATTTATTTTTATTATTATACAAAAATAAAGTATTTTTTTATATTTTTTTCGTACCAGTATCATTTCTATTTTCGACCCTGAGTCGCTCATCGCTGACCAAAACAACGACCTGTATTATCTGCATATGAATGAATAGGTTCTCTGAGTGAGTCATTTGGCTTTTAGCAACTTCAAAAATAGGTAGGTTTTCTTTAGATTTTGCAAGATTTAAGAGGATATGCGGGTGGCGTCTGGTCCATACAAACGTATTTCTCAGTTTCCTATCTGGATAATGACTCTAGACCATTGATTATTTTACCATGCAATCTGTAGGTACCACTGTATGCCCCTATGTTGTTTTTCTCCATAAATTAATTATTAAAAGAACCTTCTAAAATCACAAGAACTTACCATTTTTAAAAAGTTAAATTAAAAAGCAAACCATTTTTAAAAAGTTTTAAAAGTTAAATTAAAAAGCAACCATAAACTGTCGTCTTTGAATGGAATATAACACCAAGTGTTTGTTATAAACAGCTTACATAAACTGTCCGTGTAATATATTGTAATATAGAAGGCATTGACCTAGGGCAGGGTTTCTCAAATTGGGGAACTGGTACTCCTGGTATGTGAATTGTTCGTAAAGTGAATGCGGCAAGAATTATGTTATGGCGGCTGACATAAATGTACTGACCTATAATTGCGACACTTGCGAAGAAACAAATTCGATCAATCATACTCAATCAATACTTATATTGAAATATATGAAAAACCTTACATTTTCTAAAGTCAGGTTTTCTTATATTCTTTTTCGAAAGGGGAATATGGTATTCTAAGTAAACTAAAAATAAAAGCCATCTATAAGTTTGAGAAACCCCGACCTAGCGTGTAAAAATAATATACCACGAACTTAGTTGTACTAGATGTGGCATTTTTATGTTTTTGGCAGATCGATTATAGATAGAATTATTATTTTATTTAAAATTATATTATTAGACTGCAAAACTGTTAAAAACTACATTATAATAATTAAGATACAGAATTATATTAAATATAAAACATAATATTTACACACCGAATAGGTAGAATATGAGGCAATACTTAGTACTCCAAGACATGTACATCTACCATATTCTTGTAAATAAATTTATTTCATTTCATTTCATTTCATTTCATTAGATAGATAGATAACAGTTTACTGTTACACCACATGAAAATAAAATATAAATAATAGAAGAACTTAATATAATAAAGAAAGCGTCACAACGGACGGCCGTATCACTAAAAGTGATCTCTACCAGATTATATTATCGATATACCTAATATTTAATTACGAATTCGACCTGGGTTGGATAAAAACAATATAATTCCGATAATTAATCGTTGCTGGCTCTTTCCCTCTTTCACGTGATGTATTTTTATAACCTTTTCGATAAACGGGCTATCCAAAGAGTTTTTTTTTTAATTGGATTGCTACTTTGGACTAGCGCGCGTTCAAACATAATTCATAACAAACAAACTCTTGTGTTATCGGATTCCCATTGCACAAACTCGTTTGGAATCAGATAATGTGTGAAGAAATGTTTCTGGATTCTTTCATTGATGTAGTAACTAAATTCGAATCTACACAAGGGATATCCAAAGATACGCACGACTAGGGTTGCCATCCGTCCGGGTTTCCCCGGGTTTGTCCCAGTTTAGAGTGCGTCCGGGGACCGTCCAGGCGTCAAGTGTCAGGGTCAGTGCGTCAGGGGTTTAATTTTTTGTCCGAGTTTTAAAGTTTTCAAGTCATAACAATCAAAACTTTTATTTTACTGAGTAATAAAAAAAAGCACTGTTAACATGTCCGGGTTCCAAGTTGCAAAATCTGGGGCTTTCACGCTTTTTGTCCTGGTTGATCCTGGCAGAGTTTAGAGATGGCAACCCTACGCACGACACTTGCAAAAACGTAACAACGTACTATCTCACAGTTGTCAAACAAAAGACGTCACATTTCTTATGCGATGACGTCATCGTTATAAATGACTTGAAGCCGGTTCTATTCGTCGTACATCTGTGCCGGAAACTCGAAAGTATTTTTATTGGAATTACTTCCTTTGCACAAAGTACTCTGATTTCTTTTTATATTTTAATGCGATAAAGCTGAATGTGTATTATAAGAGTAAATAAATAACTTACATATTTCGTGCAATAATTTTGCACAGATATTATGAAATGTTCCAATAAGGAAATTTTTTAACAAGGATTTTTTACATGTTGCTATAGATATATCTCAATCATATGTGATCCAAGAAGATTTTAAATTTTACAGTATAATACACATTACAAAATACCTTACCCAGGGTAATTAAGAAGGTAGGTTTTATATTACTTTTTCAAATTCAAATTCAAATTCAAAATCATTTATTCAAATAGACCTTCGCAGGCACTTATGAAAAGTCTGACTCTAATACTCTAATACCGGTTCGGAAGGTTGCATTTGCTGAGAAGAGCCGGCAATGAACTCAGCAATTACTCTTTACAAAACAAGCTTAGATTCATTACATAATATTTACATTCTAATCGCACTGACAACAATTGCGTGCCCCGGCGCGGCGGCAAAACTACAAAGTAGACTGAATCTATATTTAATAAGTAAATAAATAAATGGAAAACTTAAGGTGGCCCTCTGTGGCCGGCGCAACTGCGACGCAAGCATAGTCTAAAAGCTTGTTGTTTCATCCAACGTAATGTTTGACTGCGAAAAAGAGAGACAGCATCATAGCCGACGATTATCAGTCGGTAAATTCCGCTGATCACTCGCGCCCGCTTCGCTAGGTCGTCATTCATGATTTCGCATTCATTAAAACTTGTTCCAGGAGTATACTTCTTGTGAAAAAATCTTACAAGTTTGTGAAAAAATAGTTAGTTATTTAGAATCTCCAATACATTTGCAAGCCTGGTAACTTAACGTTTTATTTACTTTTACAATTTATAGGTACATTAGATATGGCCAAAGTACAGGCAAAAACGCTGTTTTTCGGAGGCTTTGACTGAATTTGTTTCACACTTTTTTTTAAATTACGCCTAGATACACGGCTAGATAAAGTGCACAAGATACTAATTTGTTCAAAACATCTAACGAAAAATGTTTAACAACGCCATAATAAGTACAGAGGTTTTGTATGAAAAGTATGACGAATTGAGTCCTCTTAATGGCAAATGGCAACTTTTCATACAAGAGTGCACTTAATACTGATTATTCCTTGTATCTTGTAGGTATATTATGCATCATCATATCAGCCTAAGGATGTCCCCACTGCTGAACATAGGCCTCCCCGATTGATGTCCACATTGAACGGGTTTAGGCCGCTTGCAACCAGGGGCGCCCAGCAACACTGACCAGTTGTCAACATTGTCGTCGGTCTACCTGGTGGGAAGTCGTCCCGTACGTGGCGGTTCTTCCTCATCGGTTATCGGCTCTTCGAGAGATGTGGCTTGTTATTGCCATTCCTTGTAAATAAGAGCCAATGATATAATCAATATGAATTACTAGAATGAGACTATACACAAATAAAAAAAATACTCATAAAATTTTGGTCGCGTACCTACATCTAGAAAAAGACTATTTGGAGTAGTAAGTCAGAGATTTGTCACTGATTTTGAATAGTAAAAACAGAGTGCATTGTCAGTGGTGGGAATATGGCGGAATATATTTCAACTAGAATAAACGCTTCTTTGGGTAAATTGTTCGATGGCCGCGTATAAAACATTCCTAAGTACCTGGAATTTATACTATAGTAGAGTCAAACTTTCGTCATCACTGGCGGTTTCCGGGGGCCTTTTATTTACCACCTAACTGAGCTTGTCCCTCAATTTGACAGTGGAAGTTCATGTTTGTTTAAGACATAATCGTTCACGCGTCTGTTTATAGTCCGAGTTATAGGAGATAGCGGGTGGCGTATCAACTTATAGATATCGCACGCGTTCCCGAAAAAAAAGCCTTTTTCCTTCTCTATATGCGTGCCAAATTGCATCGTGTTCTGTTCAGTGGTGCAAGAGTGACAGACTGAGCTACTTTTGCATTTATAATAAGTATTAGCACAGTTTTACCTATGTTATGGTATACTGTCATATTAGTGTGAATGCGATTAGGTTCTTAAAAAGAGGCATGAAAAGAGTTCTTTAAGGTTGGCAATGCATCCTTGGTTTGTCCGAAAGGGGTGAAGAGTACATCAGGTATAGGCTCACCATAAAAAGTTTCAGCTCAAAATAAGGGGCTAAATGATTAAATAAATAAATATTCAAAAAGCAAACGAACAAAACACGCACCACACGCAGCAACAGAGAACAGCAGCCGTCGGGCGTTTTTTTGTGCACAATGTAAACATTATAAAACCCCCAGTTCACGTGTTAGTGTAACCGACACTCTGTTTTGTTTAACCGGGCGTTGTGCGTGCAAAACGATCTGTGAGCGGCGGTGTTTACATACAGTTTTGTAAAATTATGTCCGAGTACAGGCTTGAATGGTAATGGCAGAAAACAGATAATTTTATGGTGGAAAAAGTGGGTTCAAGAGGGTTTTGGTGCTTACGTATTGCTATCGGCTTTGCCGATCTTTAGTTAGAGATGCGAGCTAGGACAAGTGCGGGACGGTGCGTTATTACAATAATGCTAGGTTTGGCTACGGCTTTACCCACATTATTACCCGACTGACCCGGAAGGAGGGTTATATTTTTCGAGTGTATGTATGTATGTATGTCTATTTCTTTGTGCCGCTCTGCAGCCTAAACGGCTTGATGGATTTAAGCATATGAGGTGTCGTTAGTGTGGGTGACTGGGGGAGTGTCATAGAGTATATTATTTTTATATAGCGGCTAAGAATAAAAAAAATAGGGGGGTATTAAAAATAAAAGTTTCATTATTATAACAATATGGGTATCAAATGAAAGCTTGTAAATAGACCATTCCATATATGTCTATATTGTAATACTTTTATGCTACCATTTTGACGTAAACTGCAAAAAACCAAGTTTAATGCAAGGACAGTAGGTACTGAGCCGTTACCATACGTAAATCACAGATTTGCGATGGTTGTTAGCGTTCCTTTACCGTACCGCTCATTTACTTACTAATACATACAACTCTTTCTGTATAAAACTAAAAATCTGAAATAAATTAAATTATTAAAAGAAACAAAAAACCCGACTGCGTAAAACATAAATTAACTGAAAAGAGAAAAACAAGCTCTTAAATCTATAGAATTTGGAATATAACTTGAATTTTATAAGGTATTGCTGAACAACTTTTACTAATACTACAAATATTAGTAAAAGTTGTTCAGCATTATAAACTGAACATAGGTTTCTTAGCGCAGTTAGTGTCATACAGCTAAACGCACTGCACTAAGACCACACACTCAAGACGCAGTTTGTTTGCTCGACGCAGTGCATACGAACACTCATGTATGTTTACAACTTCATAAAATAATGATTTACAACAGTGAAAGTGTGTTGATTGGCTGACATTATTTATGCAGTGCGAAAATAACCCGATTGTGTGTTGATACCTTTATAATGAGGTGTGTAGAGAAAGGAGTATGTTTATTTGGGTCATATTTTTTTAAATACAGGAAAACAGTTTCCGATTTAAAAAGTGTCAAGTAAGACTAATTAAAAATATCGAATAATTAAAATGCATTAATTAATTCAAATATATACATGAGTTCAATTGACTTGGAAATAATTAACTTTTAACATAAAATAAAAGTTTTAAAGATGAATGCACTTAAAGCATAAAATAATATGAATAATGTAGGCATTCTTTTGAAGATACTGAAAAAAAAACCTCCCATAATTACTATACTTTCTTTTGGAACACCGCTTCTTTTTTGCTGACTTCAAAACAGTACATTACTACTCATCTAATAAGATTACTAATTGAGACCCTCCTCTTTATTAAGTCGATGAAAATGCTTTATTTATTCTATGCGAACGTATTCGCGAGCGCAGCTACAATAAATATAATTGACCTTCAGTTAGTTAACGAAAAGTTTCAAGCAATTAATTAAAAGATGTAATATTATTAACAACTAGACTCAACTCAATTTATTTAGGCTAAGTAATTATTGTTAAAAGGTCATTACCGCCAGGCCGTCTGCGCTTGTTTTGTGTATGTCCCACTCCACACCTTTTTTTTTCGTGGGGAAATCCTCATAGGATACCCGACCGCCGCGGGGGTAGCGGCCAGGTTATGCCAGACTTTTACCGGCTAAAACCCCACGGTGGTCGCCATCTGCGCTATAGGCCCACTCCATACCTTAGGCTATATCTGCATCTGCAACGAGAACGGTAGCCCGATTCTCGTAATATGAAACGATCCAAAAGTCGCTAGAGTTTAGAAATCGTCCAACTAAACATTAGTTTTAATTTCGTATTCCCGTGCTACTTCAATCGAACGATAACTCAATAGGATTGAAACTCAACGACAAGCAAGCAATTACCTAACTACTCATGTGGGCAAAAAAATATTGCCATATTAATCCTAATTGATTTACCAATTAACCTTTATTTGAAAAATAAATAAATATTAAATCGTTAGTTTTTCGATTATCGAGTTCGATTTAATTACCGGAATACGCTTGCAACGACACGTTACTCGAACTTCGATAGGATCGTTCTTCAATTACGAGAATACGAAAAGCAGTTTCGATTGCAATTCAATTGTAAACTCGTTAAGAAGTCGTTGACGTTTTGTTACGACAATCAAGCTACAGGGGGCCTACCACAAGCTCTTAAAACAAGGTTAAAATAACATTATTTGTCTTTTGTCTCATTTTGACGTCGGATGTCAAAGAAAGACAAAACTCAAATAAGGTTATTTTAACCTTGTTTAAAGAGCTTGTGGTTCGCCTTCTGTTCAGAACCTACACCGTGTAAAGTGAGCAAGAATACAAATAGAATAGAAATATCTTTCGAATTTATTATATTAGTGTCATTATTGTTGATATCTCAGTCAGTAGCGAGGGGACCACGGTCGCTAATACTTAAAAGGCTTATGACCTCGCCAAAGACCTTGAGCGTCAACTGGTCAATGGCGGAGCAAGATAACGTGCGCAAGAACGCACCCGCCCGCCGTACCTATTTCTTCTAATTTAGAAGTAGTAATATTTTTTTATTAGGCGAAATTGTAGTACTAGCAGAATCACGTCAACAAGCTGTATCAGTTCAGAGAAGGCAAATAGAAGTCAAAATTAAGATATTTTTTTAGTATCGAAAACTGTCTTGGCGCTTTTGAACAGAAGGAAATGGAAAAAAACGTATACGGGTAAACGAATCCTAGGTTTGATAGTGGGATCTCAAAGATCCCGTAAATTTTGATTTTTACGAGACAGGACACAACAGGGTTAACAACTTTTTTAGACGGATCAACAGAGTTTTAGGCAAAGGAAATCATCGAAGGAAACTACAAGTAAAATTAGAACAAATATGAAAGAGTTTTAAGTTCATCATATTGTACTATATCTGTCTGGTTTTCTTTGGGCAACAATATTCAACGTTCTTAAAACAATACCAACTCCAGTCTTCCAAGAATAGTAATACAAAATATAACAGCGATAAAGAAACTCCTGAATCTAATACACCTATCCAAAAACGAACCGGCTAGCTATCCGATAAATCAAACAAACTGATGATAACCTAAAACAAACCAGACGTATTTTATCCTGCTAAGACTCACTAAGAGATCTGTACCCGGTTATTTTCGTCTGGTTTACTGGACACTTCTTTCATTCGGGTTTATGTTTGAAGGTTGTTTTAGTAAAGGAGAGCACAAATATGAATATCATATAACCTTCTAAATATAATAATAATTTACGGCTTTTCCCGACAGCCAATTTCAATTAAGCCTATTCGAAGCGCCAAGACATGTTTAAAAGGTTAAACATCAGTACCGAGACTAGAATTTTTTCGAGTATTTTTTTTTTACTTTTGTAGTACAATATGGATAGATATTTCAGTGATTCGCGACCATAGTGCATTTAGCATATTGTAGAATTGACGCTTCTTGTTTAAGATTAACTATTTTTGTACATTTCCCAAAATAGTAAGTTTTATGTTTTTTAGAGAAACCGTGAGAAACATTCATAGCACAATGTGCCAAATAAACTACTATGGTCGCCAATCACTGAAACATCTATCCATATTGTTCTACAAATGTAAAAAAAAAACAAATTTCCAGCCTCTGAGCCTTCAGCCTCGGTACTGATAAATTTGTGAAACTAATTTAGTAGTTTTGAAAATTGGCCAGTGGTCCAAAAAAACAATTACAAAATCGTGTATTTGTATTCTAATACGTTTTTCATCGCTCCCAATCAGTTTTTGATAAATATATTATGTATAGATAGGATAGATATTATGCCTTAACTAGACGAATTATCATAATACACAATACACTAAGAGGATGCATTATTCATTAAATTAGGCATACTAACAAGTTTCACGTAAACAAAATAAAAAGGTACCATTTACGACAAGTAATGACTATAATTTTCTATGTTCTATTAAAGATGCAGCTAGCAAATAGAATATTCCAACTGAAATGCCTAAAGCACATATAAATAAAGATAAAAACAGGAAAAAGCACCAATATGCATATGAGGCAGAATATAAATTAGTAGCGTTGGGAAATTTTGAAAATGTATGTACCATAAAACGATACAGCGCGCGGTGCAAAGTTTTTGTTCTACGCCCAAATATTTACGCGTTTTTTGCGGAGAAAAGCTAAATAATACGCCGTTTGCATGTTGATTTGCTAAAAGCTTTATAAGAAACGGTAAGATAGTGTCTCCGAAGAAATTTTGTGTTTTTGTTTTACGATTTCATTAAAGTTAGTTTATAGTGGAATAATCTAAATCCTCTGATTCAATAATGTTTTGGGATTTGCGTGGACAGCAGAACATGTATGAAAACTTGAGAAAATGTGTAGGGTTGTCGTTAAAAAAAAAAACGATTTTCGAAAAATCGATCTTTTAGGTATTGATTTCTGAATCGATCTCCGAGACTTCGATTCATGAGATAGATCTATTTGTCAAAGATCGGAAACCATAGAACTGAGACCCAAATCTGCTATTACAATTGTCAATTTAACAGTTATGGTGTCTACTAAATCAATATCGTTGAAAGTCGTTACGAATTTAGTAGACGATCGAGACCTCCGGAGACCAGCGAGCGGGGAGCTTTTTCCGCCAACGCGTCAGCTTGGCTATCCAAAAAGGAAACGCTGCCAGCCTTCTGGGAACCCTGCCGTTAATCGGAAGCAGCGGCAGGCTTGATGTTTTTTTTTATATATAGATTAGAAGACTTAATTTCTTATTAATTAAACTAGTAGACAGATTGGCTCAATGGCAGTGGAGTTGAGATCGTGTTAGAATGTCATTTTTGATTCAAAATAGGAGACTTGTCCCCGTGTATATTTCGATACAGTTTATTTATCCAAGGAAGGTAGTAATCAGTGTAAATACTTCCTAGTTTGTATCCAATATCCGGCCAATTATTCGATGTATACTAAAGGCTTCCGAATATACGAGTACGTATAAGACTACATATAAGACGTATTATTATGTAACATGTATAAGTAGAATTTCATAATGGAAGCTCAGTTTGTCGAGCCCCCCACCAAATGCTCCCGCATTTAGTTATATCCTCAATAAATCGTTATTATTGACCACTCAGGAAATATGTACGACTAGACATGACAATCATACACAACTAGGTGTAGCATCAGCTGGCGCTGTACTTGGCGATTTACTCGTGCTGTCACCTGTCACTTAGTAGTAATTAACGTTAATGTCAATTGAAGCTAATTAAGGATGCTCGCCATTTTGAAATGAGAAAGAGGCTTATGGCAGTAATTTATATACCTATCTCTATCCATTTTGCATTTAAATTAGCTCCGTAATTATTTACTAATGTCCGATATATTTGTTTTTTTACTGTGTATAGTATGTTTGACCACAATCTCACCATGGTAAGTGATGATGTGGCCGAAGGTGGTAAGCACACAAACTTAGAAGGAACTGGCTCTCAAGTGCAGCTGTCGGAACACACCAATAGGTGCTTGGTGATAGATTTTCAACTTGAGGGTGGTAGCCAGCCAGATGGGTACTACAAAGTACCCTACCACCGTGCTATGGTTTCCTAACGATGTTTTCCTTCACCGAAAGCTCAAGCTTAAATTATTTTAAATGCATAATGAATTCGTACAATAAATCAATTGAAATTACACGTTTCACACGAATCACCATTCGGGGACCATCCGACAAGAATTTTTGATCCGTCAACTCTAGAATTTAATCTCATTGTTTTAGACGTAACATGGATAATCACACCGTTTATTTGTTCCAAACAATATTGCGTACAATATTTGGTTTATTAGCTCGGCTTGGTTATTATCTTTGGAAATTGTAACATAAACGATACAAACCTATAATAACTAACATTGCTAGTTTTGATTCAAAGGGAAAGCTAATTACGCCATTTATATTATTACAAGTACTATTACTTGATTTTAGTACATGAATTAATTGATCTGTTTGACAGAATAATGTTTTGTTTACAGTTAGGAATGTTTCATTTGACTGCTATCTTATTAGTGCTGATTCAGTTGTTTACAAAATCTAATTTAGTATTTGTATATCTCTAACAAAGAACGTAAGCAAAGGACATAAAAATTTACCAGATGCAATAAAAATACTACCTTGGCGCAGGTTTAAAATAACTCTCAAAAAATGGCTTATTATGAAATGTTTCTATTCTATACAGGAATATTTAAATCAGAAGATTAATATGTAATGTGGTATGCAAGTTTTTATGATTCGTATAATAATTATAGTACCAAATTAAATAATGATTTAAATAATTTAATAGCCTAGTATTCAATAATTCAATTAATTTATTTATCTTGACATAAAATCTGACATTCCACCTATTTAAGAGGATTCATGTTTTCTATGAATATGAATGTATTATGTGCCTTTCTTTTGCATGCCGGAAACGGTAATGTGTTGGAACTAAATATTGTACAATTAATGACATCTTAATAACCCACATTTTAAGCAAATAAATGAATTTGAATTTGAAAAAAATTGTCCTATCATAGTCTTATTGCTTGTATGCAAATATGAATTTAGTCGCCAATATTAGTCGCGACTATTCGTAAATGAAAACGACATAGACTTATTTGACAGCTTATAAATTCGCTATCTTTGCTAGATAACTGAAAAATTATATTTAGTCCGTCACTTACATAATCAAAAAATATTAGACACGTATTTTTCTTTTGTCAATTAAGCAAATAAATACGAAGACACTATGTTTTTTTTATTTTTATTTTTATAGGCTGTGTTTGACCGCAATCTAACCATGATAAGTGATGATGCGGCCGAAGGTGGGAAGCACACACAGCCTAGAAGGAACTGGCTCTCAAGTGCAGCTATCGGAACACACCGAAAGGTGCTTGGCGACAGATTTTCAACTAAAGCTCAAGCTCATTGTAGTATTCGAACCCGGGACCTTCATCTCGGTATCCGACGTCACTGCCACTGAGCTATCATCGCCTTGTTGAAGTTCCGCGTGAAATCACGTTATGGCACAGTTTTTACTCAAAATACCCATTCCCGAACTTTGACGCGCAATAAAAATATACGTGTCCAATATTTTTTGATAATTTAACTGACGGACTAATTAGAATTATTATTTTACTACACAAGAATCATCCCTAATTTTTTCATTATAATTAGTTGAATGCGATTTGCAACAGAAAGATCACAATTGTCTTCTATTAAGGTATCTACTATAATTGTTTTTTTTATTTCATATAGCTTAAAGCTTGATTTAGTTTTACTTTGATCATCTGTAGATATTCCTTTAAAGTCATAATTGCCAATTATATTTGGAGTTTGTTTTTCGTTTGATATAAGCATACAATGACCTCTTATTTATTAAAACTAATATATTATCTGTCTACAACAAATAAAAAAGAAAAACCTATTTGGAGTCCATAATTGGGTTTAGGATAATTATTTACGCTCGAGAATTGTTCGTGACGTAGTTATTTTTAACGTTAGGGGTTAGGGGGTGTGTTTTCATAAATAAACAACTAATTTTAGAATGCAACGTATAAATCATTATGTGAAGTCTTAGAAACGTTCACTTGATGAATGCTCTGCGGTTTTGGGGTACAATTTACGAAGATGAAGAGATTTTGTTGTACTACACGTCTTGAAACCCATTTTGCCAAAACCCTGTCAGTTTTTCTAAGAAATAGTTGTTTAGAACCTTGCGAGCTTTTTGTGTGATAAATAAAACCGGTCAATAGGCTAGATTCCTGGAAAACTCTATTTAGTCCGTCCATATATACATTATCAAAAAATATTAGACTCGTATTTTTTCTGTAGAATTGACTAAACCAAGAAAAGAAATACGAAGATATGGTGTTGAAGTATCGCGTGACGTCACGTTGTGTTAGTTTTAACTGGACGCGCTTTATCTTTGTAAATTTTTGGTAAAGATTTTGGCAATGATTTGGTAAAGCAATAAATACGTATCCAATATTTTAGCTAGCACTAATTAGATTTTTTTTCTACCCAGGAAACATCCCCATTGCGAGTCGAACTAGCACACAAAGGGTTCCGTAAGGACGTTTTTTGTATGGAGGGGAGGCCCCTTTTATTTTTAATTTTATTTCATTTTTATTATCTGTTGTTATAGCGGCAATAGAAATACACACTCTGTGAAAATTTCAACAGTCTACCTATTACGGTTCATGAGATACTGGCCACTAACAGCCAGACGGATGGACGGACGGACAGCGGAGGCTTTAAAAGGGTCCCGTTTGCACGCTATGGGTACGAAACCGAAAAAGCCAAAAGTTTATTTACACAAAAACATACCACACAAAACAAAACATACATACAAGAAGTAGTACTACAAAAAAGTCTACTGCTCAGCCTTGACTATTCAATCCACTCGCACTTGACGGTCCTCAAAACGCTGTGCTCTCGTAACATGAGCACCACTTCAGTAAGTGAAACCATCGCTTGTTTGCCAACGTCTCAGTTAAAACCGACTTGTTTGTGTGATGAATAGTACCCCGACCGAGTGGATACCAACTTAAACTGATTAGGAGAAATACCTTGATTTATAGAGCTTTGACTCCTTGTTTTGAAGGATAGATCAGGAAACCAGAAGGATTAGATCAAATACAGAGATCTTGAATAGTATTCAAAGCCAGAGTGAATAGGTTTCTCCTTTATGGACGGGCCTGTGGTCAAACAAAATTATAGCCGCAATAGAAATACACATTCCGTGAAAATTTCAACAGTCTACCTATTACGGCTCATGATATACAGCCCACTGACAGACTACTAATAATGAAGCAAAGACCTCAAAGCTTTGCATAGCAGACCCTCCCATATGGAAGTAGCTATCACAGGTAAAATTAGCTTACGAAATGATCTATATGCCCAGTGTGGCAATAAACAAACCTACCATTGGTAAGCAAAACGATTCGTTTTTGTTTATTGAAACCGGGCATTAGTAACCTTTAAAAAGTATACGGCTTCGAAATATCTCTGTATGTCTATTAGTGTACTTGAAACAGAGAACCTCTCACTCTTTCTTGATTTTCTTTTCTCATGTGGTGTACCAATATAGTTATCTATCTATATATAGTATCCTCCATCCAAAGGTTGCCTGGTGGCGATATTAAGTGATAAGGGCACCCATTAATAATATTATCCGAATTCTTATTAATAATAATGTCCTAATTCTTTTACATGGCCATCAGATACTAAACTAAGCAGAGCTTGTGCTATGAAAACCAGACTCGGAACAAAAAGACATCGTGCAGATAAATGTTTGTCCTCGGTAGGAATCAAACTCACGACCAGTGGCGTGACGGTCATTGTGACACTGTTAATGTAATTACTGTCATTAGCTATGTTATTTATTCTTATTCTCATTGATTGTAAAAATACAGAGTTATCCATGTATCGATTCCAGATCAGGTCATATACATCAAAGCTATCAGAGAGAATAATGGATCTGACCTGATTCTTAGTAGGAAAATGGATATACCTAAGTGCTTATGCTCCCATTGCTTCAGAAAGTATTGTTGATAAATACGTAGGGTTATTTATCAAAGCAAATTGGCAGGTATATGAAAAACATTATTACAAGAATGAAAATACAATCCTAATATTTAAACAGTACAAGTAAAACGACGTGTTTGTTTCCATTCAATCGACGACGAAAACTTTTTCTATCAATTTGTATATAAACAAAACAAACAAACAAAAAGTTTCAGTGTAATAGTGACATTTCCGTTGCCGAACGCCCCGACCCCATGGGGTTATGATAAGGGATTTGAAGAACCCATTCGGAAGGGGACGGTCGTTAATAAATAGGTCGAAGTGTAATGGGCGATATTTTTGTCGGGAAACTTTTACGTGATTATTTTTATATTGATAACAAAATGGAATGTTCTTTTAGTTCTACAATTTGTAGTTCGTGAGACTGAGGTTTTAGGTGAAGAAAACTGTCGCAATGCCCCTGGCTAAGTGACAATAAGAAAGAATAAGCTTAATAATATATAAATAATAATAATAACATTGTAATGTGAAAAGTAAGATTCACAAAAAATGCTATGAGTTTCTTGTCGTAGTCTTTTCAGTTTAATTCTGATCCGATGGAAGAGTCAACAGTACAGTTCATAAGTGCCTTATCCGGGCCTAAACTAAATAAATGTGTTTCTGATTTTGATTTAACAAATAACAAACTGAAAATTAAATAAACACTTTTCGATGGCTACTCTATATAGCCCTTACATTATTAATATCACACAACAACACAAACAGATCTAAGAAGCTTTTAAGCCATTTTCAATGGACATACATCTTCCAAGAACAAAGAAAATAGATAAACAATGGAAGTAAGACTAGAATAGAAGTGCATCGATTTAGGTTAATGGATTGAAAAGAAAATGGCGAGAAAGTGAAATGCCACTACATCCGATCAAGCTACTATAAGACACAGAATGGAGGAACACTTAGGGATAATTTTGTAACCGTAAGTGCAGGCGCAAGGATTTTCAATAAAACTAGCTTTTATTTTGAGGCATCGATAGCTGAGTAGTAGTGGCATTTGAAACCGAAGAGCCTTGAAAGAAAGCATCGTGAGAAAACGAAACCACGGTAATTTAGAATTAAGTTAAACATATATGGACAAGCACCTTTTTTTTTTTTTTTTTTTTTTTTTTTTTTTTCGTGGGGAAATCCTCATGGGATACCCGACCGCCTCGGGGGTAGCGGCCAGGTTATGTCGGACTTGTACCGACTAAAACCCCACGGTGGTCGCCATCTGCGCTATAGAGAGGGGGGCGGGCTCTCGTGTTGAACGCGTACCTGCTCACCCCTCCAAGCGCGGCGCTTTGATAGCTCGTCCCGGGGGAAGTCTGACACCTCCCCCCAGCACCCTCGCTGTGCTATCGCACGATGAGTCGTGACCACGTCGACCCATCGTCCTCCCCGGGGTCGCTTCTGGGCGCACAGAGCCCCCACTCTGATTGCCCACAACCCCAAAGGCCCCGTTTAGTCGCCTTTTACGACAGGCAGGGGAACACCGTAGCTGTTATTCTAAGCCCGAGCTACAGGGCAGGGGGGCCGCGACGAGGCACGTTTGTGCCCCGGCGGCTTCGCCTCCGGGTGGGATCAGCCCTCTCCCGATCCCGCTCAGCAGCCTCCTTCTGGACCATTACGGTCTCACAGTTCATAAGTGCCTTATCCGGGCCTAAACTAAATAAATGTGTTTCTGATTTTGATTTAACAAATAACAAACTGAAAATTAAATAAACACTTTTCGATGGCTACTCTATATAGCCCTTACATTATTAATATCACACAACAACACAAACAGATCTAAGAAGCTTTTAAGCCATTTTCAATGGACATACATCTTCCAAGAACAAAGAAAATAGATAAACAATGGAAGTAAGACTAGAATAGAAGTGCATCGATTTAGGTTAATGGATTGAAAAGAAAATGGCGAGAAAGTGAAATGCCACTACATCCGATCAAGCTACTATAAGACACAGAATGGAGGAACACTTAGGGATAATTTTGTAACCGTAAGTGCAGGCGCAAGGATTTTCAATAAAACTAGCTTTTATTTTGAGGCATCGATAGCTGAGTAGTAGTGGCATTTGAAACCGAAGAGCCTTGAAAGAAAGCATCGTGAGAAAACGAAACCACGGTAATTTAGAATTAAGTTAAACATATATGGACAAGCACCTACCTGTGTGTGTCACCCAAAATATTCCAAAGGTACTGGAGCAATGAACCCAGGAGGCAAGTCTTAGATATGCGTATTAAACTAGCGCTACTAACTCTCTTGCTCAGTCCCTCAATATGCTTTCCAATGAAGTCTACTATGTATGTACTTAGTATTTTCTAACTGATGTAAAAACAAAGGCAGAAAATTAATAAATTAAAAGCTTACCTTAAAATCTGATGCAGTTCCAGTTACAGCAACCTCTCACATCTGAGAACAAAAAGAATATATTAAGACTGATGACACTAACACTCAATAGGATGCAAATGAACTTAATGAAATGTTAATAGTTGAAATTTCAAGTGCTAAGTAATTCTATGTATGCAGTTCCTGAGTAGTTATAAATATGTTGATGAGGTTTTATTTGTTAAGAGATCGCCCATGAGTCGAAATTCGTCTGTATTTTTTTAAGATTGAATAATTATATAAATGTTAGTGTTTAGGCCAAAATACCTATAATAATATTTATAGTAGAAACCTACTCATATTGAGTATCAATGACGAGCCTCTGCTTCCCGATTCCTCTCCTTTTCCCACATCATATGTGTGAGCGAGAAAAGAACTTCGGGAATCTTCTACATACTTCGGTGACGTATCGCTGAACGCGTGTGTGTGAGTAAACGTAACGCGCGCGTCTCGCAATCCCGCAAGATTTAGTACGAAATATGCTACAGTTCGAAACGCATGTGAAATTTGTGATTTGTGAGGTGGTGGTGCTCATAATCATTGGATTGCCATAGGAGTTCCTGGTAAGTCCTTACCTTTATCCTGGGAGGCTCCTCGTTTTCCATATTGATATTTTAACGCAAAAACCCACCAGTTAGCTATGCGAAATCTTATATTTCTTCGTACGCGCAATAGGCTAAAAAAGGAGCGAAAGTTTTTGCTTCATGTATTAATATTAGTTAGACAGGAAATTAAAAAGCTGCAAATAATAAGTGCAAAGCTGACTATAATAAATTCTTTTCCCATCGTAAAATACTACCTGTATAAAATTAATTATTTACAAGCTATACAAACGTATTATAGTTATAGGTTTGAGCGACTAGTAATAGCAAATTTACTACTACATCTTAAACTATAAGGAACGATTTATTTGTAGCAAAGATAAATTCATTACGGTAAGGGACTCAAAAATAAGTAAACTCCCACTACTGTAACATGTATCCTAATATACTTCTAAATAAAAATAGAACGCTACTTCTAATTCCTCGCCATTAGCGTCAAGCTTACATTTGAAATCATGATGAGGAAACCAGTACGGTACTACAAAGTGCCCTACCACCGTCCTGATCTCCTTCGCAACCTCAAGCTTTCGGACACACAAACTTTGTTACAGGGTACGTCACTACCACAGAGTTATCATTGCTTGACTTATACTATGTTAAAGTCAAATTGTAATTGGAATTGAATCTTAACATGTTCACGGTGTGAGAACTGGTATGCCATTACATAATGCAGTTGTCAGGCCATTGTGCGTCCATAATTAATGCGACATCATGCGTTGCTGCGTAATTGTGTGCATTCATAGCAATCCTAAGGATTACTTACTCCAATGGAGACGTTCGTTCCCGGATAAGACGATCTTCTTTAATCTCATAATAAGATGTATTTATGCGGCTTTTTCATGTACCCTTTTTTTTCATATCATTAGTATCTTTATCAGTACATGAATCGTTACTGCTTTCTATTAAATTGACAGTTCTATAAATGGTTTTGATATGCTCGTAAAATAACCAGAATTTTAGAACATAGCAAATAGCAAAATGAATACTATCTGGATGATCTAATATTAATACTACATGAAATCGGTAGAGATATCGATAGTACGAACTGTTCAATATTTATTTTTGCCACAGCAACAATTTTTCACTGTAGCTGCAACATTTGTAATCCATATATGCAAATTAAATCGACTGGATTCATTCTACATGAGAGCCAATTCTTTCCAGGCTTAATGTGCTTACCACCTTTGACTACATCACCATTTTCTGTGGTGAGATTGTGGTCATAAATAGTTGTGTTATGTACACATACATATTATGCCTTTTTGTTTGAACTAAGAAATTTTCTCAGTTGAAATTCTAGGTAGAAAGTCTAGCCTGAAATATCATACTGGAGCCATTTTTTTATATTACCAGTTCTTAGTACTAATTAGCCCCGGCTGCAATTCAGATCTTTAATATAAAACTAATTTTATTCTAGGACATGGCATAAGAGAATTTATCTAAAACAAAGATATCGCAGGATTTGAGAGTTACTAAAAATTCATAACTTTATTAGGTACGTAGAGCAAACATTAATTGAACTAAATATGTAGGTCCTCACGCAATCCAGTTCAAGACGTTTGGCTCGTTGGATAGGATACGCGTCCTAAACATATGAAAAAAATAATCAAGGAATGAAATTCCAGGACCTGCGATTCAAATGAATAACTAACAAAAATCAGAGCCTCTCAAATAAATAAGCCTCAGTAAATTCTCCAACTAAAAAAGTGATCTCATAGAAACAATAACAGATCATATACAAAGATATGTTATACAAACCGCCATAACGAGCCAAAAAGAACTAAAAACATAAAGCAACGGTATAAAAGGGCTTGTTATCGGAAAGGGCTACATTGTACCTTGTTATCGCTATCTCCGAGGGTAGGAATGAGAAATGAATTTTACATTTGACGATGCGTTGTCGTTGTAGACAGATGATATGATGAGTCAGGTAGATGCAATTTCAATGTAAGGTGAGTCTGGCTGCCTTTTGAAAGGTTTTTAATCCAATTCAGCAGAGGGTACCGCTGAGAGTCTCGACACAGATTGGTCTGAGCTATTTGGTTTATATGCCTTAGCTTGTCGATAATATTCGCACAGATTATTAATTCTTCGTATGCTATTGGCTGAATTTATAACTATCTTAATTATGATGGTCAGAGATACGTGAAACTTTATAACTCTACAAGAATTGCAAACACACACCTATGCTGACAATTTTTGTTAGTAGATTTTATATCGTATTTAATACATATATTTTAATTACGAAGCCACCGTTGTCTGAAAGACAATTTATACTAGTATAGCACAATGTTAAGTGTCTTATTTCGTAATAAAATTATTAAAATCTTTTTGAAGATTTATTAACACATTCACTCATGGTTCCATCGTATATAATATGACCTTTTGGTGTTATGACTTTTAATATGAGCTATTTATTTTGTATAGTATCACTACATTAGTATACTTCGCATTCTTATCTAACCGTAAAATTTCATCAAAAAACATCATTAGAAGGTATGTTTATAAAAGGCCGAGTGACCTAGATCCGGCAAAAGATTTGCGGTAATGATGGACGAACTTCGATGCTAAAAGATATCAATTTATGACCGTAGGTTTATGGCGGTAGTAAAAGAACTTTTAGGTCATCCCCGAGATATTCCTGAAAGTTTGGGTCAAGTTTTGAATTCCAGTGGGATACTGGAATGTCTGGACGGTGCTGTTTTCATAATGTTGGCCTTTGCTTCAGAGCTATTAACTAACTTCCTAGGACTTCCGATGGTTGACTCAGTTGCTTAAATTAACAATCATTTGTTATTGTTATGCCTTCAGCCAAATCCACAGGCCGGACCTTTAAGCTAGGTATTTTACATGTCTACAAATTTTACTCCCTTTCCATATAGATTATGTGTGTGTAAGTAAAATAAATAAGGGCTCCCCCAAAATCAACTGTCGAAACACAAAATCAGCTCATTATTCAACAAGTTTCATACAAGGGACAAGTTTGAGAACATGTTTGTCTGAAGAACTGCGGTAGATCTTCCATATGTCACGTAGGGACAATAAAATGCGGATGTATTTTGAATTACAAGCGCCCTATGAAGTCGGAAGAATAATACCTTATGAATAATACAATTTACTACTGGACTTGGTTTCATCCTGTTGTTTTACCCACGTTCCACTTCTATTGGTTCACTAGTCTCGTAACTCTCATCTCAGTTTTGCTATTATCTTTTAAAATGAAAGATGCTCTGACGTAAACTTAAAATAAGTGACACAAACTTCCCTAGTAGAGTCGAGGGCACTTTTGAGACTAAGCGCAACTGCGCCATCCTGTTATTTGATCACGATTCTATTTTGTCCGGGAATCGAGAGTCGAGTGTCCATTGTTGTCAACTCGACACGTTTACACTTATTGGTTTCGAAAATCTATCAGCACTTTCATTCTTCGTGGTTGTGAAGTTTCGATCTGTTGATATTTTCGCTGTTCATTTTTAGCTGAAACAATCTAGGTTTTATGGAGCTGTTTGTTGTCCCAAAACTTTTGATGGTGTTTTATACAACAAAGACTTGTCATGTGCTTTCTATTGGAAAATTCTAATAAAAGCGGCGAGTTTTTAATGTTTCTTAGTTGTGTTGTTTGATCAGTTTTGTAACAAAATGGAACCGTTGTTTACTCGTGTAGCCAAGATAATATCAGAGACGAAATCTCATCCAGAACATGTCTTCAAGTTAATACCTATAAATATACATGCATTCCAAATTCCTTAAATCCACTATCTTATAGAAATCACAGCAAATACAACAAAAAAAGCAACAACTTATAAATATTCTATCGGACAGGATTCAAAGCTCCTTTTCTCTCTAATAGATAACTAACTAAACAGTTCTACGCGTTATTTATAATTACATGAAGCTTCTGTCTAATGTTACTTTACTGCAAGTCCCGTTATAAGAACATCGTCAACAAAAAAAGAAGCATCGTCCAGTCCTCTTTTTACTCCCCAGCCATTTAATTCTTTATTCCTTTGCCAGACGTAATAAGAACAATACGCATAAAGAATTCTGTCTTCAGAGAGAACTTTAATAAATTTTATTATACGTATTCGTACAAGCCGGTTCCGAACTATAGGAAACTATATTTTAATGCCTTCTTTTGTTCCGAACAAGTTGCAGACAAGTTCTGTCGACTAATTACTTATAGTTCCACCATTGGATTAAGAAAAATAACTCGAGTCTAAAGGTGATCTCGCAAATTTATCACGGAAGCGATTTGAACTATTAGGCAATCATATTGAGAGAATGTGCGACTAGTTTTAGTAACACATTGTATTGCACTTATTAATATTGATATAAGTGATAATCAACTAATAGAGTAAGGTGTTATTCTGTCCCGTGTTGTTTATGAGGATTTATGATTGACCACTCACAATGGAGTTTGATACTGTGGCCAAAAGCCTAGAAGAGAACTCTACATGTGACTATGTTGACTCCTTAGTCAAAACAGCTTACTCAGTTTACAGACAAAAACAACTGATCTTACTTCTGTAACCCAAACTCGACAAGCTTAACTCATATTCGAGTTCCGATGGTATCTTAAGGCCCACTAAGTTATGATTGGTCTAATTCTGCTATTGTGTTGCTTTATTGATGATACGTGTCCTGTGCTCATACGTGCTCTACAGTTTTGTCGTAAAATCCAAGTCTCGTACCATCACTGTACAGATTTAGAGCGAAACTTTCTCCTTCAACATATTAGGGCTGAGTTTTAGTGCTTTTAATATGTCATCATTTTGAGTGGAGTTTAATGTAATTTGAGTTTGCTCTACTAGTAACTTGATCTACAAAAAGTTGATATTTCACCGAGGTGACCGGCCTAATGTAGAAATGTTATGATTATGCTAGAAGTTTGAAATTTTACATTTATTATGTCTTCAAGTGAGATAGGCAATTTAGTACTCTAAAGACGGTATGTCTTTCATCAAAAATATTGCAATTCAACAAATAATTTCAGAAGTAGGTTCAAAGGGACGTGGCGTTTGATTAATGATACGTCCTTACTTCGAACAAAGAAATTTTTGATTGATTTGAATTGATTTATCGGAAAAATATTTTCAGGGCTCGCACTTTGCTGCCTTATATTTAAGATGATGTCTTAATTAATGTTATCCAAACTGAATATATACATATATCACATGCGATTATACATGCGAAAGTAACTCAGTCCGTTTTAAGTAAGTAAACTTTTCACGACAAAAAATCAAAACCGATCGCGTTGAATTGGCACTCAGATAGCATGGTATGAAGCACAGAGATCGATAGGGCATCGGCTAATTACGCGTGACGCAAAACGCGGATGAAAGTGGTAGAACATACATTAATTCATATATGCATACTAGCTTTTTGCCCGCGGCTTCGCTCGCGTAGATCTTTACATTCGTTTTATCAACGCTATATTGTTCGTGAAGATTGTTGTTGTTGTTGTCAAAATACTCGTATATTCTTGTGAACTTCGGTAGAAGGTACCGACCGTATGAAGGTATTTAGGGGATGAGGACGCGGCAAGACATCACTTTTTTTTTTACTGAGTGTAGGCCTGTGTTTGACCACAATCTCACCATGGTAAGTGATGATGTGGCTGAAGGTGGTAAGCACACAAAGCCTAGAAAGAACTGACTCTCAAATGCAGTTGTCGGAACACACCGACAGGTGCTTGGCGACAGAGTTTCGACTTGAGTTGACTTGACTTGACAGATGACAGGTACAAAGTACCCCCGTGTTATGGTATTCGTTCACTAATAGGTGTTACATTTTCCCCGAGTATTAAAAGGTACTTTTTTTATCCCGGAAAAGTGGATTTATATAGGCTAGGCTATAGGATTCCCCAAAATTTTCCTTGAATCGGGTCCTTATTTGGCTGCAAGCTTTCTTTTTCAAGAGAGGTAGGGTATATCGGGTTCTCTCGTTCAAAATTTGGAGCAGTCCAAGTGATTGAGTACCTGTACCTTACAGAAGATTAATAGAGTAATAAACAGCCAAATAAGATAACATTGTGTTGTTGTATTCCTGAGGTGAGAAGTATTGCCAGAGCTCCATAAGGAAACAAAGTTTCTCCTCAGGCTACGGGCTCTAAACCACTTGTGAGCTCGTGATCGTCGAGAATTCTAATGGCACGTCGCTGAACTGAGTCTAGGGGCCCAAGCTGGTATCAAGGTGCTCCCGCCCACAGATGACAGCAGCACTCCATATGGGGTCGGACTTGCGACTTATAATGTTGCAGTCTTTGCCCCGATGAGAAGTAATGCTTCGCTCTATTAAGCACTCCGTGTTTTTTGGATACCAGTTTGACTTTGTCTTCTAGATGACTACGGAACAGAACGTCGTTAGGGATATCAACGTCAAGAATCCCTTAGCTTTTTTATGATGTCGAGGGAAGTGTTCTGGAATTATGGAGCTACAGCAAATGAAGAGCGAGTGAATGGAAGTAAGAGAGATAGAGCGTACCGTTTATTCGCTCAAAGAGAAGCTCGACTGCATTGGAAAGTACTTCCACCTTACAGAATACTGCAGCTAAATAACTTAATGTTGTGTTCGTGCGCGTCAGTGAGGTTACCAAAGCTCGTTGGGGAGGAGGAAAGGTTGGTAACGTGACCGTGTGCTTGTATACCGACTTCATCGCATAAAAAAAGTGAAGTGAGGGTCGGCAACGCGCGATTGATACCCAGGGTGGTGCAAGCGTCTATAGGCTACTATCAGACTGGCAGTATGCATATTTGCCACTAAAAGAAAAAAAATATCTTATCTGGTGCCACTATGGTACTTTTGTTGATCAGCTTGGCCACCACATGCTATTGTGCGTAAGAAGCGCAGGCACGCCACTCCAACTGATCTTAATGACATCATTCATAGGGCTCTTGCCAGTGCCCACATGTCAGCTATTCGTGAATCGAGTGGCTTGATGCGGGACGACGCCGACGGTAATAAGCCTGATGGAATAACATTAATGTCCTAGAGGAAAGGACAGCCTTTAATATGGGATGTAACTTACGCAACGTTACACCGTTAATAGACTGTCAAAATAGCCGCAGTGATGCTGACTGTGCTTAAAATCTAAAGCAGCGCAAATGTAATCAATCACCTGAATTGATGGAGGCTACATATTTTGCTCAGGAGCTCAGGAGATCATTGTATTTAACGCGATTTTTCGAAGCAACTGATTACCTAATGTTTCGCGTAGCCAGAGGGCTGGCGAATACCTTGCCAGTATATTAGCATCACCATACAGTGCCGGCAACGCTTTAGGCTTGCTACAGGCAGCTGGTAGCGATTCAATAGCCGATCCACTACCAACTGATAGTAGATCAGCTCTTCTCTTTATAAACGGCTGTTCACTTCTTTTTATTTGTGTTCTGTTTGTTTTCTATTTTGTTTATCGAGGAATTACATCATTTATTTAAATGTATGGTCTGATCATGATACAATTTATCTTCACGAACATTTTAGCGTTGATTACACGAATGTAAAACTCTATAGTCTACGCGAGCGAAGCGCGTAAGCCATTTCTGAGGAATCGGTGAATATTATTTTTAGCCAATCGCACATATGCAAGGATATATTTTGGAAAGCAGGAGCCTGGTGGAAAGGACTCCTTTTGGCGGTGAAAAGAGATGCTTACATCATGCATGAAACATACGCGTCGAACAAAGAACCTCCTCTTTTTTTTTTGAGTTGGTTTATTATGGCAACTTTTGTAACGGGAACAGTGGGAAGTCGTCCCTCAGCATGCTGCATGGAGGAAAAGTATTTTCAATAAGATTTTTTTTAATTTCGCTGGTTAGTTGCCTAGGTGGGCCTTTTATAAAAAATCTATCAATACGGCTGTGACTATTTATTAGCCTTTGCCACGTCTTATTCAGAAATCATTGAACGTGTCATAAAATCGTGAGAACGAAACCATAGTGCGATTCAGGAAAAAGACAACGCCATCTAGTCATCAATATTTTAGTACTTACATCTGCGTGTAGCCGTGAGACGACCTGCAAAATTATTAAATTGAGATATCTTTTCTTCCCGTCAGCCGTTTTTAATGAAACAAAGCCTAGTTGAAGCGCCAAAAAAAGTCGAATCAGCTCGTGGAAGTTCCATGCAAATCCATTCAGTGGATTCTGAGATTAGCGTGTTCAAACAGACAGACAGACAAAAAAAAATTTTTTTAGTTTTTTGTATTCAGTTCCTCATCTCAAATCACCCCCGATCAGTTTTTGGTAAATATATTTAATGTACAGACACGCCGGTTCTACAGTTTTATTATATGTATAGATATAGAAGAAGGTATCCAATACATTTCGAGCTGCTCTCAGCAAAAATCTAGATTGAAATACCTTTCACGTATTGAGCTAGGATAGGCCAACAAATCAGTAACGCAGACCCAAATTTCAGGATTGGTGATCCCGTTCCTATCTAATCAATCAACCTCTCCCGTACGATCCAGAAATCACCTTTCACGTCATTTATGAATAAATAGAAACGTAAAGGATCTGGATCCGACGGTTTGGCTTAAATAAATTCTCCATGGAACGTATTAAATCGGTAGAAGCAAACGGATTCTATCCCCTTTTAGGATTCCGTATTTCTTTGGGAAATGAAATGGGCATAATCATGCCGTCATTTGGATGCAAATTCTTGAAATACTTACCTATATTAGTTTTTGCGTCACAGCTTTGCCGCCACTAGTGTATCTGCATTAATAGATGCTATTGTATATGTTTCTAAAGATAGTTTGAATATTGGTGAGTTACTGTGCAGATCTTGTATGTCCTCCCTTGTATTTTTCGATAACTTAAGTTCAACAGACTGACCTTCGTCAGGAGTCAATATACTCATTCAGCTTTCTATGGCTTCATTCATGGAATCAACATCGATAATACAGTAGCTTGTTATTGGTTTGCTAAATAGTACTTTGCTTTTCTCAATTTCAAGTAATCCTTGTACCTGTTAGTAACATATTTTTTAAACACGTGTCTCTGCGAGAAAATAATACTTAACTTTATGGAATTTGCCTCCAATTCTCTGGAATTTTTCCATTTACCACTTTAATTGATTGATGCAGTATCCGTGTAGCCCATAATGGAAGTCGCTGAAAATAACTTGCAGCAGTGGACAATTAAACTAGTCGTATGATGATGACGGTTAAATAATAGCTTTTAGTTGTGTCTATATCAATTGCATCACGTTTTACAAGCATCATAACGACTGCATCGCAGAAAATTGGTCATAAAGTTGCACCAATAACTATAACCAGTATCTTAATATTTCCAATATGATATCTCTAAATAGACACTTCTACAAAACCAGTGCTTATTATAATAAAGATAACTTTACATTACAACGCAGCATGCCAAGATACAATGTTGCCACTAGTGCATACGGAACCAAATACTTCACGCACTCATTTTATCTGGAAGCTTATATTATGTCAGAAGCAATATCAATGAAATATAGCCATTCTCTGTGTAACGCAAACCTGCGATGGAAATCTTTACAACGCAAGAATATGCGTAGGGAATTGAATTCGGTTACTCATACATATTGATTTGCTAGATGTTGTAAAAGAACGATAGCATCAAATCTATGGGGAGATTTCCTTTGTACACAGTAGTAAAGTTATTTATAATATTACGCCTATAATAGGTGGGTTTACAGTAGAGGTGATGCTCTTTTAAGGAAGTTGTTCTCAAGCGGGCTACACGTTTGAAATTCAATTTATTTTAACCATGTCCGTGGAAATGGTATTCGTGGCAGTAACTTTACCAACTAATATTTATGCATTTGTAAGAGATGATATGGCCGAAGGTGGCACACATAACCTCGAAGAATACTGGCAAGTGCTACAAATTGCATTCGCAATTCATTTTGTGAGTGGAAACAAGGCAGGCGAGTATTACAACGTACCCAAAGTGATATGGTTTCTTATCAATGTTTTCCATCAATGAAAGGTAATTTTAGGATGCAAACCCACGATCTTTACTTCTTTTTGAAGACACTACCACTGAGCTTCTATCTACTAATGCCATAAATCATGTTGATGTAGATAAAAATACACTTGCAGAATAACTACTTCAATAGAAAGGACCTTACGAAAAGACATCTATTTATGTACATAGTAAATCCACCAGAACTTAAATCACAATTGAGCCGAGAATACCCAGAATTCAGCCTTCATGGTACATTTGTATTCAAATGCGTTTAATTGGATTTGTCGGGCAGCATGGAATTAAATTATCTGACGGTTAAATCTAAGATTAATTTGAAACTATCCCGTTGAACAGATTCGCTAATTGTGAGAGATCTTGATATTATTGGGATCGGTGTTAATTTGTCTTCATCTATCTGTCTAGGTAGGCTGAGTAGGTTTGGTTGACGGTTGGAAGGATGAGGACATCACATTTCGGTGAAAAATCATCATCGGACAGCTATGCCCGAGAACAGATAATAGATTTTTGATTTATCGTGAAATTAGTAGGTATTTTTAAGCGAATTTTTAATTTATTTTTTCTATTAAATGGGCTTGCGTTTGGCCACTGACCCGCTCACAAGGGGCGATGACGAAGCCTAAGATGAAACACGCTTACCCAGAAGAATCCTTTTCACTCTGGCCTTGAAAGTTTCTAGATTGTAGGCGTCAGGAAACAGACGCTGGAAGTAAGTTCCACTCCCTTGCTGTCCGCATTATAAATGAGGATGCAAAACGCTGTGTCCGTATTTTCGGTATGTCAACAACGTAAGGGTGAAAATTTTCCCGGCGTCTTGTGGTTCGGTGTAAAAATGTTGAAATTTAAATATTAATTTGATACTGCACGAATTGCACGATTGTTTTTTTTTTTCAAATACCTTCCCACCAACCATTCATATGGGCTATAAAACTCCATGGTGGTCACATGGGAATGTACTCCCTGTCCAGAACGGGTACCAGAGTCCCTTTGGTCTGCATCTAATTCAAGTCCCACCTACTAACCAGGTCAGCATATAATTACTAATGAAGAACGTTCTACTACGAACTTCTCCTAACGACTTTCTACTAAAAGTTACTGAAACGACATTACAAACTGTGGCTTTGGCGACCGCGAGTTGTTTCAGAACATGGTCATACTTGCTAAATTGAAAATTAATGTTCATTCCAACCAAACGTGTAGTTGACATAAAATAATTCAACTGTTGCTCAAATAATTAAACTCTTGCATATATAATTCAGCAAAGGAACTGTTGCATAAGGAACATTAAACTACTAATTTTTAAAAGGTTTTAAACTTTAAGCGGTTGATTTAAGATCTATTATTGTAGTGTAAGGGTATAGCGAGGCATTTTTTTAAAAGCAAAATGTATTGTTTCTAGGGTGTATTATGCAGCTGAGATGAAATAATTGTGACAACGATGATCAAAGTTTAAATTCCCTCAAAATGCATATTAAAAAGAATAAACACAGAAACTGTCACACCTTTTAAAGACCTGCGCAGACAAGGCAAAAAGTCCACGGAGAACAAGTCCGCGAACTTTTTGTTCTAAAAAACGCGATCCTTTATCCGTCGTGTGCGATATGCAATACTGCATTGCGACTTTTAATTGCACTATTTTTCTTTTTCCGACTACCCCGGACAATAGTCCCTCATCTGTGCAGGTCTTTATAAAAAGCATATCTACCTACCATAGAATAATGAAAGTAGTAGAAAAGACATGAGCAAAATCTACGCGGCGGATCTATGTACGGACGCTCTTAGTTCTACACGAACGCTGGTTCTGTGTGCCAGTAGATCTAAAGACATGATTATATACGTTTAATCAAGGTACGTACAGAATGACAACACGTTGAGGTCTCACTCGTACTAGAGACACCAGAGTGTATCTGCGATATAAATCGATATAAGTATACCGAGCATCACATTCATTCAAGTTGGCCGATGGAACTTTAGAGTGTAGTCTCGTACTAGTATAAATTCAATTATAGAACAGAAGTCTTACTTGATTTTCTCGAATCGTGTGCCAAGAACAACGTTCGAAGTCGGTAGTTGAAAAAAAGTCGGTTTATCAATTTAACCGATCGAATCGTTATCTCTTAAGCCCATCCATCGGATGGTTGGCGAGGCATTGAACTCCTAGTGACGAGCGTTCAGTAATATTACTTTTTGGGTTCAGTGTTGCGTGAAAATAATAAGTGTAGCAGATACAAGTGTTCTATTTATTTGTTTTAATAAAGTTTTATTAAAGGCCCCGTAAAAAAATACCTAGTCGGAACCATACTTGTTAGTTTGACGGGCCAGTTGGCGCAGTTGGTTAAGGTTCACCTTACGCGCCGCAGGTCGTAGGTTCGATTCCCACACAGGACATGCTTTTGTGTGCATGAACATGTCTGTATGTCCTGAGTCTGGGTGTAATTATGTATTTTAAGTATGTATTTACAAACAAAAAGTAGTATATGTATTATATCAGTTATTTGGTTTCCATAGTACAAGCTCTGCTTAGTTTGGGATCAGATGACCGTGTGTGAGGAAAGTCCCAGGATATTTATACATATTAGTTACGGAAACTGCTTTCACTGAATTCAAAGTATTACTTAATTGCACAGTCCAATTAGTCGTTATCTTTTAAGTGAAGGTGGTACGACCATGTACACTTTTAACAAGTGATTAACGTAATCAGGTTTCAGGAACTAAGAGTACAAAAATACAATAAATTGTGTTACAAAAATATTTTTTGCTCCGTTAATAGTCAGACCACGCCTTCGGTTCAAGTAGAACTAGACAAGCCACTTTAAGTTTAACTAAGTTTATGTTAGCGACGTTGCTTTGTGTTTAACTGTAATCTGTTTTAGATGTAATCTATTTTTGCTGAGCTTGCTATTCCCTAATACTTTTAACTATTTATACCCCCGACACTTCAAACAAACAAACCAATTTTATTAAATTATATACCTACTGAAGAGCTCGTGGTGTAGCATGATTAGTCCTTAATCTATGGGTAAGATACCACATAAATATTCCAATCTTCCCCTAACAGACAGCGAACGTTTTATGAACTTTTATGGTATTCAAATGTATTTCAATTGGTTTCCAAACATCCCGTCTCGAAGACTCGATTTCACATTTTCTGTAAAGCTAAACGTGTGTGCTTAAAACTAAATTTAGCTGGGACACGTGTGTTGAATGCGTATCGCCATAATGCAGGTGCGGCTGTGGCGCGGCGAGATTTATTCTGTGCTTTTTTGTATCAAGTTTTGCCAAGTTTTCAAGATTTAGAAATAATCGTGTTGATGCAAATGAATACTAGTAATTTTTTTCTACTGTGTATATGCCTGTGTTTGGCCACAATCTCACCATGGTAGGTGATGGATGTGGCCGAAGGTGGTGCACACACAAAGCTTAGAAGGAGCTGGCTCTCAAGTGCAGCTGTCGGAACACACCGACAAGTGCTTGGCGACACATTTTCAACTTGGGTACTACAAAGTACCCTACCACCGTGCTATGGTTTCCTCACGATGTTTTCTTTCACCGAAAGCTCAAGCTCATTGTAGGATGCCTACAGTGCGGCCGACGAGAGAATGCGTTCCGAACGACTAATTCTATAGCGATGGGACTTCCACAGGAAGGTTCAGTATTTTCTTAGGCATAGCTTTGTGAAAGCCCCATCATAATCAGATTAGCCGTTTCAGTGATTTGGCCAGTATTAACAGGCGTCGGAAACGCATTCTCTCTGTTGGCCGCAAAAATAAGCAATAGGGATGTTTCCTAGGTAAAACAAAAAACCCGACTGCGTAAAACATAAATTAACTGAAAAGAGAAAAACAAGCTCTTAAATCTATAGAATTTTGAATATAACTAGAATTTTATAAGGTACTGCAATCGGGGACAACCAATAACCTATGTATGTATTTTTTTGTAATATTTGTTTATCCCCGACTGCAATACCTAATAAAATTCAAGTTATATTCAAAATTATATAGATTTAAGAGCTTGTTTTTCACTTTTCAGTTAATTTATGTTTTACGCAGTCGGGTTTTTTGTTTCTTTTAATAATTTAATTTATTTCAGACTTTTTAGTTTTATACAGAAAGAGTTGTATGTATTAGTAAGTAAATGAGCGGTACGGTAAAGGAACGCTAACAACCATCGCAAATCTGTGATTTACGTATGGTAACGGTTCAGTACCTACTGTCCTTGCATTAAACGTGTTTTTTTGCAGTTTACGTCAATATGGTAGCATAAAAGTATTACAATATATACATATATAGAATGGTCTATTTACAAGCTTTCATTTGATACCCATATTGTTATAATAACGAAAATTTTATTTTGAATACCCCCCCTATTATTTTATTCTTAGGCGCTATATAAAAATAATATACCCTATGACACTCCCCCAGTCAAGACGAATCTAACGACACCTCATATGCTTAAATCCATCAAGCCGTTTAGGCTGCAGAGCGGCACAAAGAAATAGACATACATACATACATACATACACTCGAAAAACATAACCCTCCTTCCGGGTCAGTCGGGTAAAAATATATTCTAATTAATCCGTCAGTTAGATTGGACACGATTTTTTTTATTTTACCAAATCATTAAAAATTTACAAAGATAAAGCGAGTCAAACTTCGGGAGTTGGCTCGTGACGTCACATGAGAGTAAAAAGTGTACTTTAACGTGACGTCACGCGAATCTAAAATGCACAATATCTTCGTACACACGGCAACACATCAAGCTATACATTTCCAGTATAAGCTGATCTCGCATTGTATAGGATTTCCGTACAATGAGAGGTCAGCTTATATTGGAAATGTATAGCTTGATCTGTAGCCGTGTGTACTTTTTGGTTTAATTGCCGAAAGAAAAAATACATGGCTAATATTTTTTGATAATATTAAAAGACGGACTAAATAGTTTTTTTTTGTCATCCGGCCTATTGCCGGACGCGAAGCTACTAATATATATGACGATTCTTAAATAAACTTATATGTAATATCATGTTCTTGACGGTTACCGTATCAGTAATTAAATAATTTACATGTTTAACGTAACAAGTCACTGACCGATACGAATCACTATCGCAATACAAATAGTGACCAAACGATTTCTATATTTGCTATGTCAAGTACAAATATTAACCTTATAACACTTGTTGCCGGTCTTTGCGGTCGGCTTATTTTTTTCATCAAAATTATATCAGGTACTAGCTTCTGCTCGCGGCTTCGCCCACGTGGCCTACAGGAAACAAATGACACATTTTTCTACAACTATAAAACAACTTCATCCCGCTTCGAGGGTGGAATTATTAAATTTTTCAATCTTCTGCCTAAACATAAAATTTGAAGATCCTAACTTCGAAACTGACGGAGTTTCATACAAACTTTCATCCCCTATTTTACCCCCTTAGAGGTGGAATTTCGAAAAACCCTTTCTTAGTGGATACCTACTCTTTACAATAATATACCCTCTAAATTTCATGTCTCTACGACCAGTGGTTTAGGCTGTGCGTTAATATATCAGTCAATCAGTCAGTCAGGACTTTGAATTTTATATAGATAAAAATTACGCAAAATTGTCCCTCACCTGAAAGAAAAAAAAAACAGATATTTGATATACATAATTATTGGTTTCCATATAGACCTAGGGCCCCCAGACCTTGCTTATTTAATCCATCAGAAAATAAGGAAGGTCTGGCGGCCATGGGAATAGTATCCTAACTAATATTATAAATGCGAAAGTCAGTTTGTTTGTTACGCCTTCACGCCTCAACTACTCAACGGATCATCGTGAAATTTGGCATGCAGATAGCCTATGGTATGGACAAGGATATACGCTACTTTTTATCCCGGGAACGCGGGTGAAACCGCGGGGAAAAGCTAGTAAGTAATAATGTAGTTAATAGTAGGTACAAGATCTGGTTAGTTTGGGATCAGATAGCCGTGTGTGAAAACAATCCTAATTATTTTATTTTATACTTAAATAATCATACTACAGTATAAAATCTATGCAAAAAAAGAAGGATTTGGATTGTTTATTCTGGTACAATTTATTATTTTAATCCGAAATTAACAATGAATATTACCTGACATTTCATACACACAGATTAAAACAATAAATTGAAAATTCAACCGACACGCTAATAAAATATCAGTACAATGGTGCCGATTCTGTTGTAAATCGCACTAAACTAATTTTAGTCACATCTCATCTCTTTCTTACGAACATGATTGAAAAAGCCGTCTTATTTTGCGTGTATTTAGGCGTAACCGTGATAGATGGCGACTAAATTTATATTGAAAACAGGCATCGGTTTAATTTGACAGGACTAAATTTCTTACATCCTTTTCTTATTTTCTTTGTTAGAAAGAGACATAGTGACATTAGTTTAGTTGTGAACAACAGAATCAGGGCCAATATATCACAAAATTTAGCTTCCTCTGTAGGCCAGAATACTTGCCAATTAGGCCAATGGGCATATCTCCAGATACATTATTTTCTTTTAAGGATAATTTTATGGACTTAAACAGCTAACATATATAAGTATTTTTATTTACGACTGTTGAAAATTCTCCCAACAAAAGTACTTGAAGTACTTGAAAGACAAATAAAAAGTTTTTAAGTTTTAGGACTTAAAGACGCTATAGAGGTCTTTACGATTTTTGTTAAAGTTTTTACCTAAGTTTTAGTACACAAAATATATAATGAACTATATTGAAGTACTAGATTTCCACTCCTGTTTTTCCGCAAGATACATTTTGAAAAAACCTCAAGTAATTTTTCATCCTAAATCTCTAGGACTTAGGTGCATCAATGTATGGTGCGCGCAGTCACGTTACCTACTGTTTTATAGATATTATGTTACTGTATCTATACATAGTATATATCTATGCTCTCATATATCTGAAAGGTGCTAGATACCTCATGACTAAGAGTTGCTGAGTTTCTTGCCTGTTCTTCTCAGTTGAAGGCCGACTTACGAACTGGTGGTAACTTCAGTAGCTTTGACCTTCATAAGTGCCCTACTAGGGCCTAAATTGAATAAATGGCTTTCACTTTGACTTTGACCCTCTTCGCTTATGCAACGCTAATTAATGTAAAGTAAGTATGTATTTGCTTATTCAAGCTGTAACCAACTTGCATGAAATATGACGTATAGATAGATGACAACATAAACTTATTGTTTCTGGAATAACCTAGAACGGTAACTGGTCATATACAAACGGCAGTCAAAGCCAAAATAATTAATAGGGTTTAGGCTATAATGCTCTTATAGGGCACTCAGAACCATCAAGCGCTGCCCAGCGTACCAGTGTCCATATTTGGTTGATTGAATAGTTAAATATTAATTTACTACTTGCTTTCCATCCCGCGGTTATAGTGTCCGACCGAAACCGAAACCGAATTTCGGCAAGTCTCAGTTTCGGCCGAAACCGAAACCGAAACTTTTAAGCGGCGGTTACTTACACCCGCAATATTTTAACCGCTTTAGGGATGAATTTCTAAAAAACGCTTCTCTAGTGAATGTCTACGTTACATAAAACAACAGCATGGGGTTCTTCAAAAAGGGTGTGAAGAGATTTCTGCAGAGTCGGAAACATGCGAGTAACACCCCTGGTGGCAAGCGTCCATAGGCTACGGTAACCGGTTACCATCAGGCGGGCCGTGTTCATGTTTGCTACAGTAGTACCCAATTAATATGGCTTACCGATGTACCTGCGCAGAAGATACATTTTCAAAGCGCGGGAAACGCTATTGGCCGACAGCTGCCGTCATGTTAGCGCGCGCCGTGCGGAGGGGTGTAACTTGCGAGTGAGTCGGAACTAACCGCAGCAGTGTATTATGAACCTTATAGCAGTGGTCTAAGGTTGATTGTAAGTTTTAAGCATTCTTTCGTTAATCTTCGGGGCCATACTTTCTTTTCTGTGCGAACGAAGATTCACGACGCGCCATATAAGTTGGGTAATACTGTACCTAAGTAGTAAAAAAAAGTTTATAGACTCAGCGGATAACTAGATCTCTCTTAATCAGTCAGTTTATACAGAAGAAGAAGATAGAGAGACTGTAGCGTATAATTTAAAGCCTGTCGGAGCATGAACAGCAAAAACAGTTACCAAATATGACCTGGTCTGATTAGTGTTTGCGTCCTCATTCCAGACAATGTATAGACCAAATTGTTTGGCTTGGCTTGGCACGTTAATTTTAGCACACGCTATTAATTTTAGATGCTTAGTTATTTATTTACTATCCATGGTTTCGGTAAATATATTGCAGTGGATAACTTTAGCTTGTTCAAAGCGGTTGTTATTTTGATAATACTTGTATTAATGAAAATGTATCATAATAGGCCAAAGGTGGTAACTATACAAGGGATAGAAGGAATTGGTTCACAAGTGCTTAGCGACATTATTTTGAACTTGAGGGTGGTAGCAAACAGGTACTACACTAGTACCACAGATATATATCTAAATAGTTAACGCAAGTCCCTCCATCCGTATGAAAACAAAGCGTGTCACTTTTTACAAGCTTTAATTTAGCTTGCAATGTATGTATGTATGTTTGTTCGGGTGGAATCTTGCAAGTCGAATTTCACCCACTTCCAGTAGTCGGATTGACTTGATATTTGATATACAGGTCGTTGTTTTGGTCAGGGTCGATAATACAAATGATACTGGTGCCAAAAAATTATTAAAAAAATACTTTATTTTTTTTTTAATAATAAAAATAAAAAAAAATATTTTTTGGAAATCATGTAATAAGCTAAAGTGTAGACATAATACTCAACGGGAGTACGAGGGAGTAAAGGGGTGGGGCGATGGCGGCTTGCGCCAAGCTCTAGTCTGTGCACGTGCCTAGTAACCATACTTTGCGGTAATTTTATTTCAAATTGAATAAGGTATTTCTCAACATATTTACAGTATTTAATGGAATTAAGTCCATTTTTGGGGTATATATATTTTGTACTACCGCTCCTGGGTCGCTTGTCGCCGACCAAAACAACACCCTGTATATCTAAATAGTTAACGCAAGTCCCTCCATCCGTATGAAAACAAAGCGTGTCACTTTTTACAAGCTTTAATTTAGCTTGCAATGTATGTATGTATGTTTGTTCGGGTGGAATCTTGCAAGTCGAATTTCACCCACTTCCAGTAGTCGGATTAACAATTGGAATTGGAAATTTTAACAAAGAACTTATTTATACCTACTATACTGTCACAAGAGCGTTTTAGTTAGGATGTCATTAGAGCTATAACGTGAAAGTAAAGCGATGCTATTTGTCAGCTTAACTCATCCCTCATGTTTGGTGGACATGCAGCATCATGCGAGTTCATAACCGCACGAAACAGTTTCAAAAGAAGAGCATTACTCTCCCTTTTTTTGTGTGTGACACGCGGAGTACATACACCCACGTCATCTATTTAGATGTTATATCTGTGGTTGCATGTAAGGTTAGAGCCAACAATCTTCTGTTTCTGCTGAACCCTTCTGCGGAATATCCCTGACATATCTATACTATAATAATATTATTAAGCTGAAGAGTTTGTTTGTTTGAACGTATCTCAGGAACTACTGGTTCGATTTGAAAAATTCTTTCAGTGTTGGATAGCCCATTTATCGAGGAAGTTTATTTTGTGTTTGTTTATCGAGGAACGCGGGTGAAACCGCAGGGCGGATACTAGTTTTTAATAAACAGCTAAAATACACCCATAATAGTGCTTACTACATATTTTTTCTAAAAACGATTCCGCATTGCTAATTCAAAATTACCTCTAAAACGTAAACAGTCAATCATAATGGAACAGAATTCCATTACAAACAAAGCTCATATGAGTTTATTGATAAAATCCGGGCAAGTGTTCGCCATTACGGCTATTTTAGGCAAATGCAGTTGAGGGTTAATGCACGTGTAAGGAACAGTGCGTGCATTAAGTCTTTAGATAAATACGCACTAATTGTATACACGGACCGGATATCGGATATTTGTAGTTCGAATTCGGATAAATAGCTTTCAATTTCAATCTGAAATCACTATTGTTGAATGTTCTGGGATATTATTAAATAATATATATTTATTTCCCAAAATTCAAAAAAAATATAATCAGGCAAACACTATCAGGAAAATCGAAACTAAAGCGAACGATGGCGATTTCAAGGGGGCAGCACATCTGCTATTTTCGAGTGATGTTGTCGCTGCAGACACACCTGAAACCCTGTCTGCTTTAGAATCAAAACATCCATCTCCGCTTTCAAATATAAACCTCCCGGATCCCCCATCTTTAGACCAAAATTGTCTAAATTGTAACGCCCAAGATCTTTTGAGTGTCATTATGTCATTTAAACCTGGTTCTGCTGGCGGCCTCGACGGTTTTACACCACAGCATTACAAAGATCTTGTCTGTGGTGCCGCCGGAGACGCTGGTACCAAATTATTATCAAAATTAACCTCTCTTATAAATTTAATGTTGGCAGGAAAGGTGCCAAGCCCATTCACTGAGATCATTTATGGGGCCAACCTTTGCGCGCTATCCAAAAAAGATGGCGGAGTAAGACCCATCGCTGTGGGTAATACTATCCGTCGTATGGCCTCCAAAATTTGTTGTCGTCACATTCTCCCGAAACTTTCGGAAATATTTCAGCCCATTCAACTCGGTTTTGGCTCAAAGGGAGGTTGTGAGGCAGCTGTTCATGCGGCTCGGACCTTTCTTTTAAATAACGGAGGTGAAGTGCTGCTTAAAGTTGACATAAAAAATGCATTTAACTCTGTCGATAGGGGTGCTTTATTGACCCAAATTCGGGATATCTGCCCTGACATATATCCTTACCTTTGGCAATGCTATGGGCATCCATCAAAACTTTTTTTCAGAGAACACCCACTTATTTCCGCCATGGGTTGTCAACAGGGCGACCCTCTCGGTCCAGCTATCTTCAGTTTGGCCATCCATCCAATTATTTCCGGGTTACAATCAAAATTTAATGTATGGTATCTAGACGACGGTACGCTGGGGGGTGATGCGGCTTCCGTTCTCAGTGATTTTAAAACATTGACAGAAAATTTTAAAAAGATTGGCCTAGAATTCAATAGCTCCAAATGTGAGCTCCTTATTTTAGATTCTTTCCCAGAATCTGAAAAACCAGAATTAATTCAAAATTTTAATGTTTTGGCTCCCAATATTAAGTTACTGTCAAAGGAGTCGCTTCATCTTCTTGGAGCCCCAGTCTTAGACGAATCCATTCCTAGTTTCTTTGAGAAAAAGATTCAAAATTTTAATGACTCTTCAAATAGACTTTATGAAATTAATGCTCACTATGCATTTTTTATTGTTCGACTCTGCCTTTTCGTGCCAAAGTTTACCTATTTGCTCCGCAGTACGCACTTATTTAAATTTGATCACATATTAGATACTTTGGATAATATGATCAAAACGTCACTTTCCAAAATTCTAAATTGCAGTTTTTATGAAAACAAAGTGTGGTCTCAGGCCACCCTACCCGTGTGTTATGGTGGCCTAGGAGTGCGGAAAATTTCAAGCATATCAGTACCGGCGTTTCTATCCTCGGTATACAGTGTGGGCAACCTCGTCAGTTCTGTTTTGGACCCTTCTATTGGATCTGTTGAGGTTTCTTACCTGTCTGATGCTAGAGACGCCTGGCAGGCAGCTTGTCCAGGCACAAATATTCCGACCTTGAGTCACTCTCAGAGAGCGTGGGACAAGCCTCTTTGTGAAAAAACCTGGCAAAATTTATTTTCTAACTTTTCTATAGATACAGACCGCGCGCGCTTGTTAGCTGTCTCTCAGAGTGACTCAGGTCACTGGCTACAAGCTATTCCATCAACAAATACTGGAACAATGTTAGACCGTATAACATTAAGTCTGTGTATTTGTCTTCGTCTTGGTTGCAGGACCAATCAACCTCATCGCTGCCGCTGCGGAGATCTCGTCAACGAGCTCGGCCACCATGGGCTTTCGTGCTCTCTAAGTGCTGGTCGAATATCACGGCACTCGGCTATTAACGACATTATCCGCAGGGCTCTTGTTGTCGCTAACGTGCCTTCCGTACTGGAACCAGTCGGTATTGCGCGGGGCGATGGCAAGAGACCGGATGGTATGTCTTTGATCCCTTGGAGTGTCGGCAAGTCGCTGGTGTGGGATGCCACATGTGTCGATACACTCGCGCCATCTCACTTACCGGCGACTTGTAAAGCTGCAGGGGCAGCTGCGGCCAGTGCGGAAAATTCAAAATTCAAAAAATACGCATCGATTGGACCCAACTATATTTTTGTGCCTTTTGCGGTCGAGACCATGGGACCGTGGGGGTCCGAAGCTCGCCGTTTTGCTCGCACCTTGTCATCAAAATTGATCGAGACCTCCGGAGACCAGCGGGCGGGGAGCTTTTTCCGCCAACGCGTCAGCTTGGCTATCCAAAGAGGAAACGCTGCCAGCCTTCTGGGAACCCTGCCGTTAATCGGAAGCAGCGGCAGGCTTGAGGAAATTTTCTATATATAGATTGTATTTTGTACATATTTGTTGTAAATAAAGAATAGAAAAAAAAAAAAAAAAAAAAAAAAAAAAATATATATATATTATCTCTAAATATAAACTATACACTCAAATCTGTTTTATAGAATGATCAAATATCAGATAAAGTCTTAATAATAGATCGTGTTAGTCGAAAATAAACCTAGTCATTGGTGGCAGGTTCCAAATTCTATTGTTTTAATGTCGACTCAAAACTTGACTGACTGACTTCAGACTTAATACACAGACATGTTCTAACCAAACGCCCACCAGCCACTGTCTCTTTTAATCGGGATCGGGGTTTCTAAGATAAGTACACTATATTTTATGTCAAGATTTGGCCTATCAATAAGCCAAATATACAAATCTGTTCAGCCATTACGGCGTTATTGAGTTACATCCACACAAACATACGAGCAAAATTGACATTAATATTATAATATTAATAGATTGAATATATCATCCGTGAACTTCAGTCAGTCGTCAGTCAAATCTGTAATTAACTAGACCGATTTTAGTTAAATATCCGAATTCCAGCCACAAATATAAACAGCAGCTGCGTGGCATCCCTATCA
This sequence comes from Polyploca ridens, assembly GCA_951394255.1. Classification (NCBI taxonomy): domain Eukaryota; kingdom Metazoa; phylum Arthropoda; class Insecta; order Lepidoptera; family Drepanidae; genus Polyploca; species Polyploca ridens. The sequence continues at coordinate 1,633,783 of OX596263.1, forward strand.
TGCGGTTATGAACTTTAATGTGTGCTCAGATAAGCTAATGTTTGTTTGTGCACTTAGTTAAATTAGGCAAGCAGGATTACGCAGTGGAAATCAGTGGTCAAAGTTTAATATTTGTTTAATTTAGACAACTGATTAAACTTAAAATTAAACTAACCTGTAGGTACACTCTGTGAAATGAGCTGACTTTCTAGTCTCACTAACGCTACGTTCGCACGGGAGTTTAAAAAAGCGTTGACTTCAACGCTCTTTAATATAATGTATGAATACTTCCGACGTCAAAAAGCGTCAGCGTGCGAACACGTATAGAAGTCATACATTGTATTCATAACGTTAAAAATAACGCGCGTTAAAAGCGTAAGTGCGAACGTAGGCTAACAATATAGGGTTTCAAACATATTTTTACTTCCCCTTTCCACCCATCTTGATAAATCACCGTACAAGCACAATTAGCACCTATTCACAAGTATCGCTCACGTGGCAACCATCGCCCTCCTCGCCATATTTTAGGGTTGTGTTCTTACTCCATATATCCGGTAGATTCTGCGTGTCATAACTCATAAACAACGGGATCACAACGGGTAACGGAAAGGGTATGTCTATCCGAAAGTAATCTGTTTTCAGGATTAGATGATATCGGTGACAGTTCACTTTTGACAATTATAGTCATGCGCCTTAACGATATCCAATCGATTTTTTTGTTGTATCGAGAAAGTTAATAAAGAAAGTCTAATCGATTTTCATTTTAGTGCTTTTATTTTCCAAATTATATTTCCTTATCACTGTCTTACTGCTTAATACCGCCTCGTGTGTAATTACCAACTTTGCACACATGTATCATACTGTACTATTATCGTTGCTCTTAATTTCAGATAATTATTACAGGATTTATGAGAAATTATGTTTGTTAATTGATACTTACCTAGTAATGTAAGAATATTCTCTCTCTCTTTGATATCGAACCGATATATCGAAATTTTTTGGTAATTAAAAATATTTCGATATTGATAAACCTACTCAAAAATAATCGATATAACATATATCGATACTTTTTTGAATTTCCCTGTCGATCAAGCATTGTCAATCACTATAGGTAAATGTTCCGTTTCATGCAGCAAATATTTTAAGGATATCCTATTTCTTAATTTTTAAAATTATCAAGCTATATTAATTTGCTGAAATTATTTCTTAGTTATGTATAGCGATATATATTGTATTTTTGCAATGATATAAAATGGAAATTAAAATATTTTATTGTAAAATATTATATTAGTTACTCGCAAGTAGTATGAGTGAACCGGAAAATGTGAACTGTCACCGATATCTTCTAATCCTGAAAACAGTACTACATCAGGTATAGATGATGATGATGATGATGATGATTAGCACTACCCTCAGCCAGTACAACGACCGACCCATGTCCTATACAACCATTCAAGCATCAACCACCATACATAATATAACTTAGTTTATAATGACTGGTACCTGAATAGTTATATCGGAGTAACCATGGATAAACCAAGGGGTGCGTGGTATATAGGAGTGACACGCTCTGGGATGGGAGAGGACGGCCAGCCAACCGCAGCCAGCTGACCACAATCGACCGACTGTTCAGCCTATAGCCAATATTGGAAAGTGGGAAGACGGGTATCATAGAGAGGGATGAGCGTTGATGTATGTTGAGTGCTGGGGTTTCATCTTCTTTCTTATTTTGATTTTTTGTTCCTGGGGTGGATTTTGTTATTTATCTGTTGTTCATTAAAGTAACCTCCTCCATGCACGGGTATAGCTTCTGTGGTTGAGCGGCTCCTTGTTCATTTCAGCTTCGGTATGTGCTTCGATATTTCTTGTTCTGCGTTATTATTCTAGAGTCAATTTGGTTGCCTCAGGCACAACATTCAGCAAGGTTTTTAGTATAGTAGTCAAAATATTCTATATCATGCGCCGATTGATTTTTGAAGTAAATATCTGTTTTCTGGGTTTCGATTTTGGTGTACTGTAGGGCCGTACGTAACATAGCCGTAATATACCTATAGGACTGTGGTAGTAACTATTTAGTAATATGTGACTGTAGTCTATCAGATGAATGCTTGGAAACTTAAAAAGTATCTTCGTTAATGGGATGAGAAACATCCAGGATAACATATCCATTTGTGTTCCCGAAAGTATTTTTTGGTTTCCTGGGTGCATGAAGTTCCGTGATTTTAATCTGATTATGGATGAGCATTTTGTCCTGGTTTAATTAGTGTTCAGCCTCATTGTTTTCATCAAGCATAATGTTATATATTATCAGTTTCTGTCACGCTAGTTGATAATGTGATGACGTCGTCGTCCATAAATATCGTATTACTAATAAATTACTATAATGGTCGTTAGATCCTTTCGTCATGGATTAAATGCAGGTCCTCTGTTTTGATGGGCCAGTTCGCGTGGTTGGTTAAGATTCCACCGCAGGTCGTGGGTTAGATTCCCATCCAGGATATGCATTTGTGTGCATGAACATGTTTGTTTGTCCCAAGTCTGGGTATAATTATGTATATTAAGTATGTATCTTTTTTCTACTACTTAGGTAGTAAACAAGCATACGGCCCTCCTGGTGGTAAGCGATGATGTTAATACAAACAAAACGTTAGGGTATGTAGTATATTAGTTAAATTAAGGTGAGGTAACTATTTCTTGTTATTTTACACTTCGTCCATCAGTAGTGTAGGTAGGTATAGCGAGGTATAGCTCCATTACCATTTTTCCAACGGTCCTTAAATGTTTATATAGATCTATTTGTCTTTATTATTACGCCGACCCCAAATTATTGGGAACAGGGCAGGCAGATGATGATTTCCTTATTATCTATTATATCTTTTAAGTACTGAGATATCAACCGTCCAGATGATTCTTCAATGTCAGAAACTAGAGCGTAGATTTGTGTTACGGATCTGCGATTTTCATCCGTTGTTGTAACAAGTGAAATGTCAGTGAATGTGTAATTTTTCCTGGTTCCTGATTGATGCCATCCCTTTGAAAGAGCGTATGGTTTTTCGGTCCATGCCGGCTATTTCTTCTGGGAGTGCGATAATGATGCTTTGAATAGTTTACTATAGTTCTTTTGCAGTGCTGTTCCGTTTACTACGCATTACCTCCGCAACATCCTTTCTTAAATCCCAAGTAGATATCCTGAAGGGCCTTCATTTTCTCTGCGTATATTTGCCTTTTTGATTTGTGGTTTACATAAGTTTGGGGTAGTGTCCTATCTTTTCAAGTTTCTTACATTTGAATATCAGAATTAATTATTTGAATAGCTGTTCCTGTGATATATTTGCCTATGTGGTTATGGGACGCCCGTCCCATCAGTGAGCCCTATTTCCGGATACCATCACCTTTCCCATGGGTTTCATGCCTTGATATATATTTAATGCATTGTTGTTGTCCAATTGAGGTGCTTTATTGTAAAATTATTGTGAATTTTCTTCTTGGATTCTTCTTCTGTCCTATTGGATTCTTGTTTCTTGATTGAGTTTAATGGGATTGATTTGCCACCATTCTTATTTACGGTCAGTAACCGTTATTATTAGGTATTCTTCTATATATAGAAATTCTTCTGGGATAAATGATTATGGATGGGGTTGTTGAAATGGCCTATATGATCCCGTTGGGATGATTTTGTTTTCGGTTTGCCAAACCTTCTTGAAGTTTGTGCATTCGAGTGCCGTATCTTACTCCTTCCATATCACGTTGTCAGGATTTGTGTTGCATAATATAGTGTAAAGATTTTGCCATATTTCAGTGCTGTAGCGTGGGTCTCTCTCTAGTATTATTTTTCTTGAGGATTGAGATCGATTTTCGTTATAAAACTGGATACTTCTATAAATGTCTTGACGCTGACTTGGAGGTTTCATTGGGTATATGTACCTACTGATAAAATGATGTTAGTTCTTTGTTCTTGTTGGGCGCTGGTTACTATGAGAGACTGGTTACTCCAGTAAGAACCGTGAATCCGCGGTGTTACAACCTTAATCTAAGAGTACAGCCCTTGTCATTGCTATTTTTTCCAGGTATACTATTTTTTCCTAGTTACATTCCATTTTTATGATTTTTATTGATATATGCATGCATGCATTAGACGTTGCGTTTCTGCTCAAAAGTGTCGTCGGGACATTTTATAGTGGTAGATACTTGGTTTTTCTTAAGTTGCTGTTGTTTCCCATACAGGCCAGGTTACTAAATACGGAAGGTTGAACTATCTTATATCCTGATTTTGTATCAGCTCTATGTTTTCAGATGCTCCATCTTGCAATCGGGTGGTAGCCAGTTAGCCACACGCTATGAGCTTTTACTTGCCTGTAGGAAAGAGCTTATAGACTAAACTGAAATAAAACTGGGCGATTAAACCTTTTTAGTGGCAAGTATGTATTATTTTATAGAGTAACTTGTAAAATATTGGAAGAACATATTTTGGGACTCGCACTAATACCCCAGCAGCCCCTTTGACCTTTTTTTGTTTCAACTACTTGGAAGGTTTACGGCTGTATTGAAAGTTTTTTGCTTGGAGTCAGTTGCTTATTGCACGTGTTTTTGTCACTCCCCGATGCAATGTTAAGTAATAAATATTATTTCGTTTGAGTGGTGATTTTTTTGTGGTGTTCGTGAGCTCTTTTGTGTCACAAAATTTAAGTTATTAGATGGCAACTGAATGGACTCCAGATGGGAGAGCTTAAGCGATCCGCTAGAGATCATTTGTGTAGTAAATAGCTACTTAAGGTTTTGGTTGGATTGGGCTAAATTTTTGTGCTGTCAAGTTTTAATACTTGTTTTCTGTCGTAATTTTAATTCGAATGTTGTCCTTCACCGAAACTTAGTTACTTTATATATAAGAGACTAGCTGTCCCGCACGGTTTCACCCGCATTCCCGAGGGATCGCATGTCTTCCCGGGACAAAAAGTATCCCTTGTGTTAATCCAGAATAATACTCCATCCATGCGCCAAACCCCATCCAAATCCATTCAGCAGTCTCTGCGCGAACGAGCAACAAGCATCCATACATAGGTACAGATTTTCGCGTTTATAATTTTATATATATACTAGCTGTCCCGCGCGGTCTCACCCGCATTCCCGAGGAATCCCATGGTTGCGGGATAAGTGAAAAATCACGCTGACATCCTAGCAACGGGCGTTTAGACCATTTTTTTTTTTGTCTCTGTCGACATTGTATATACCATTTTTGCTGAAAGTCGACCCTTGCGCACGTGCAAGCTTGTCGACGGCGGGTAATAATTTAATAGTTGTTTTGTATAAGAAGTGGAGTATTGTTTTTTTGTTTTATGGGTGGATACCAAGTGTGGGAGCTCAATTGACCCATTAGAGGTCCTCTAACTAAGGAGTCATAATACTTGAAGTTGTGTTAAGATTAAGGACCGGGTTTTTTTTTACTTATTTTTGTTGCGTGCATTTTATATTTTTCGTAGCTTTAAGTTGAGATGTGCCTTCCTCGAAGTATCTGATTTAGTGTATTGATAACAGATGTCGGCGGAGTAGGCTCTGGTTTGGATGCCACGCTGGGGTGTGTACCTACGAGTCTAAGTTCGGTCACGTCCGGTCGTGCGTGGCTAAACTATGTCACTATAAGTATGGAGATAAACACGTTAACCGCGTTTATGGGGGGGCAGCAACATAGCGGCACTGTGTGTTACGGCAACGTGGTTAACTAGTAAGAAATTGGGATTAATTGATAACTTTGGGTACATGTACAGTACCACATCACGTCGTCCTTCTGTAGCCGGAGGCGGAGTGTGCTTGCTACTGAAAAATGATTTGGGATGTACCGAAAGAGAGGACTTGGTGGACATGTCAATTGATTGCATAATGGAACTCAGTCCAGTTTCCATACCGATGATTAACGTAGGTATTATGTATCCAATACTTAGTTGGAAGGGAAGGCCGATCGATATATTATATGATAAATTTGAGAAGTATTAGAACTGATAAATATGAATCATCATAAACCTTGGTTAGCGGTTAGAAACGTGACAATGACGTCGGTTTCCACAAATTGGACGCGAGAACCAACGGGTCAATGAGCGCAATTGTGTTTTTTTTTGCTGTTGTAGGTCTAAACGAATATAGTACCTATGTTACAGGAATGAGAAATTCAGGAAATGGAATATATATTTAATATAATAATGGATTGGAGTGGATAATGGAAGTCCGCACTGATCGAACCGCTAGGGTAAATAATAAATAATGTTACACAATAGAATCCGACTCTAATCAGTCGGGTAAGCGCCGGTGAGGATACTATATGCCGGCCGTCGCGGCGCGGGCGTCGCGAGATTGCGATGTAAGTACAACTTCGTGTGAAATAAAGTATATCTTTCGGGAACGCATTTAAAAAGCATGTGGCAAGCATAGCCACGGTATTATACGAACTAACTAACTAACCCTATCCTGCTACCTGCTAGTTAACCGCTCTTTTCAAGGAGGGATTGATCTTTTAGAATTACTCAAATTATCGATTATTGAAGCAATCAATGCGAAGGGTTCGAAACTAGACCCGAACAATATTGTGGGCCACTATGCTCTATTTCACATGGGACGAGTCACCAAGGACAAGGGTTTCCAGCAATATCAAGTGACAACTCCGATACAGCACTCACTATACCTACTTCCCGAAACGGAAGGAACGTCAACCACCGAGAAATCCAACAAAATCACCGAACCGATCTGAAACCTACTTCAGCTATTCTGCCCACCTCGTCCAATATATTTGAAAAGTGAGGCAAAAGGGATTGAGTAAGTGCCTTTTGCGAATGATATGCAATTTTAGCACTTCTTTATAATAGGGCCGGATGCCAAAAAAAAAAACAACAATGACATCCAATTATCACCATAGGACGCGCGTCCCTCGCGATGAACAACGGGTTGAGATGGCTTCTGAAAGGCTCGTTGGACAGTCCTGGCTATCTAAGTACATGCGGGAAGTATTCAGTATAGTTAACGGTCATGAATCCGCTATCGGGATTTTATTGGACCTGACAGAAGGATATGCTAAGGTACCTGTATTGTTAGATAAACTATAATGACATAGGGATTCGTGGGATATATTATTATGTAGATGGTTCAGCTTATACCTACATGGAAAGTCGTGCGCAGTTGGAGTGATCATAATCTCAGCATAAATCCTTCGAGAAAGAAAATTAATGCAACCTAGACCCTGCCAGAGGAGAGTTATTAGGCTTAGACCTGGTTATGCCAGAGTCGCGTGTTTCGCGTGCGCATGTGTATGGGTCCTATGCGGTATTCTTCTATAAAGCTAAACATAGTGGATAGAAGTGACGGGAATCTCGACATAATGCATATCGTCGTCTCAACTCAGCTGTTATTGCTGCTTAAATTAAATTAAATTTAATTAAATCTAGTTGATATGGAACAATCTCACCCATTTGGCTCGCAATATTCACAAACGTAAGCACAAGGCACTGGGAACACTTAACTCACTCGATGCGCACTCGATGCGCGTCACAAAAAAGGACAGAGGGGCGCGCGCAGCACATGTGCGCGACCGCTCCCGACCGCTGTCAGAACCGAACTCCAAAACAGTACTACATCAGGTATAGACTCAAAAATTCATACCAAAAATTTTTTGTTAAAATCATAACCAACGTGTCATCGCTCAATAAGAGTCATTACCTTTTCACGTCATTTGCTAATATTATTAATACAAATCTCTCTCGCAACATGTGCTCCTAGTACCAAAGAATTCGTCTACTTTTATGGATATTATACCCTTTCCGTTAGACGTTGTAGATCGACAGCACATCTAATACTAAGTCTACCAATTCATCTTCACTAGAATTCATTGAGTAAGTGAGATAGATGGATATGTCTTGGTTGATATGAGTAGGATAGATATGAAGACTGAATGAACGGATGAATAGAAGCGTACATATTCTACCTTGTTCATATCATTGGAAATAGTGCAGACATAAATCTAAATAGATACCGCAAGTCCCTCCATCCGTATGAAAACCAAGCGTGTAACTTTTTTTGTACCTACCATAATGTCACAAGATTGATTTAGTTAGGCTGGCATATGATTTTTAACGTGAAAATGAAGCTATACTATTTGTCAGCTAAACATATCCCTCGCTACACATCTCTGGTTGACATGCAGCCTTATGCGAGTTCCCTGTCCGCGCGATACAGTTTCAAAAGAACATTCGGCCCCATTTTTGCACAGATTTTGACACGCGAAGTACATACACTTGCGGCATCTATTTAGATGTATATCTGTGTGGATATCACTAGATTTTATGTCAGAAGGCAAAGCATGCAGATGATACCACTGTCGTCAATAGGTATTAGCTAGGAGATTCCCAGGTTGGCCAGACGGGTACCAATTATAAAGTATTCTACGGCTATGATTTATTACAAGTATTCAAAATTACCAGGGGCCAAGTCTGTTCATGACCAGGGGCCAATCTGACACGATCCCATACCAACTCCATTGGTGCCGATTCTGTTGTAAATCGCACTAAACTAATTTTAGTCACATCTCATCTCTTTCTTACAAACATTATTGAAAAAGGATAGAACATATTTTAAGTTGTCAAATTAATCTTTGCCGTCGTATTGCGTGTATTTAGGCGTAACCGCGATAGATGACGACTAAATTTATATTGAAAACAAGCATTGGACTAATTTTGACAGGACTAAATTTCTTACATCCTTTTCTTATGTTCTTTGTTAGAAAGAGACATAGTGAGATTAAAATTAGTTTAGTTGTGAACAACAGAATCAGGGCCATTGTCGCGCTATTGCACTAGTATACTATAAAAACTGTCAAATTAATAAATATCCTGGGACATTTCCTCACACACGGTCATCTGCAGGGCTATTTTAAAACGCTCGGATTCGATATCGGAAACGGATTCAAAAACTACCGAGGCTATATTCCGCAATTGCTTTTTTAACTTCCGAATTTGAATATTTTTGATGTTTCTTTACGGAAATATCAATTCGATTCATCGAAAAGTTTTCGGAAATTAAAGTAGCAATTGCCGAAATTCGCCTCGGAAATTTCTTAATCCGTTTCCGATATCGAATCCGACGTTTTAAAATAGCCCTGCTGATCCCAAACTAAGCAGAGCTTGTACTATGGAAACCAGATAACTGATATAATACATATACTACTTTTGTTTGTAAATACACCACATTAAACACAATATTGTAATAGCAGACTTGAACCTCAGTCCAATTATATTATGCCATTTTTATGCGACAAATAAATGCTTCTTTGGTAAGGCAGCTCTAAAAACTCATAATATCCCGCAAGAAGTGTCACGCCGATAAAAAAGGGCTTAATGAGGGCAAGGTTGGAATTCTTGGACCATTAATAAATTTAATCCCGCAGTTACGGTTGACGAGGTTATTAAAATGTACTGAAGAACGTAAAATGAGAAGGAGAAATTAATAATGGATGAGTCAAAGTGATAGAAGGAATTGGGATGCATAGGACTACTTCATAGGGTAATGGTCATTGTCAATGGAAATATTTTGTGTGGTATCTTTGACTAATAATGTGATACTTCGCATGTTATGGATGACGAATAAGCTGACCAAAGAAATTCAAAGGGAATCATATAAAATAGATGTTGTTTGTGAACTGTAAATTTACCGTTCGGCGGTATGAGTCGGCCTAACAGTTAGAGATTACCTAAATGTGCTATGTGCTTTCCTCCAAATCTGTAAATCCATACGCTTCCAAACCTTCCAAACATTTTCCAAACACCTTCATAACAGCCAACAAGGAATTTTATCTGACAAAAATTCATCAAATTTCTGATTTACCGCTTAAAATAGGTCCTGGTACGTATATTAAGAATGTTTGATGCAAATGCTGGTACTAAAAACAAGATATTCGAGAATTAATTAATCCCAGATGCATTGTTACATTCTGTAATACAAAATCCAAAACATCTATGCAATACGTAATGTAAATAACGTCTACTATAGCAAACAGAAATAGTTCATTGTAGGATAACATGGCGCATTTGCAAGCTTGACCGGATTTTCCACTTTAGTACCTCCGGACCGATATCACTTCAGTTAATAATAAATAATAAATACATTTATTTCGGAAAATTAAAATTCCACATTTGTTAGTAATACAAAATCTTAAGACTATGTTAGTAAATCACATGAAATAAGATAGCAATGAATAATTGAATTGGGCACAGCTAGGTACAGTAGGCCACATGAACCCTGCAACAATGATTCATGTAGGTACCTACCGTCCAGCCTAGCCGCAAACATAGCCAGGATACTGTTGATGCTGGCTCGCACTCTGCAGAGCAACGACGTGCATTTTTGCGCATTGTGGCATAAAAGATCACGTTACAATTTGAAACCGGTTCAATAACGCAGTTTTCTAATTACTTATCATGTTCTAGTATAGCATAAGCAAATAGTGCTTCATTGCAAATGGAATCAGTTTCGACATATTATAATTCTATTATTTTACTATGAAATATATTGCAACAAAAATAACGTAATCCTAATAGGTACTGATTGTATGAGTGACCTACATTCATGGGCGTACTCAGCGTTTGGCCCAGGTGGGGGCACATCAGTTTTTCTAAGCCGGGTTCCCCGCGCTTGTTTTGCCTTACACACACCACGGGGACACACCATACGTCCCGCTTTCAGGTTGTATGACCCGCTGTAAACCTGGGCAAAACATTTTTTTTTTTCAGTTTAGGCCTTTTATAAAGCCGACTGAAAAGATTTAATTCTCTCATTTATAAAATATTGACAAATGACCAAACGCAGCTTTGAAAGCCATTTTGATTACCAAACTAACATTAACAAATCAGGTCCATTCCTACTTTACTTGAAAACTAGACCCGATTTTGAAACTATACTTTACAATATACCTACTATGCGTTAACAATAACTATGTTAGCCTTAGTGACTTGACTTCTCTAAGTTTTAACGTCTAAGCAGTTGTTACGCCCATGCCTACATTCCTGAAGCTAATCTTCTCCGAATTTCAGAATGTACATCCATGTAGTAGTAATCATGTCAGTGGAGTCTAATTCGATAAATCGAACAAGGAAAGGATAGATAGAGCCATATAGAAAGGGTAAAAGGTATGCGATACTGATCGACTGGACATCCCATTGTTAAATGTCCTTGCAATGGCAAAGGGATGGTTCGAATCCGATGCCCATTGTTCTTGATTGGATCTTTGACAGTTACTGATCTTGCAAGGTCCACTTTCTATAGGATTCCCTTTAAAATACGGACGGATAACGCGGTTTGAACTGCATTTTTTTTAACGTCTACTGACCCCCGGAGTTATGACGAGACCGAGGATGTAGCATGCTTATCCAGAAATTCCTATTCACTCTGAAATACCTATTACAGGTGACAGGAAACTATTTTCGGATTGAAGTATTCCAGGAGAAGAAGAATCCTATCGTTTTCAGGGATTTATTGCCTTGTTCATCGAACAAGCGACTATCGGTAAGGCTGCACTTGAGAGCCAGTTAGTTCCTTCTAGGCTTACCACCTTAGGCCACATCATCGCTAACCATGGTGAGATTATGGTAAAAAAATACAGGCCTCTATATGCATTTATAACATTAGTATGATTTGAGAGTACTATTATGGTACCATTTTTTCAATAGGTACAAAAGGGTTGATTTCTGTAATTACGGTGTTTTTGCCATCAAAGGTAAATTAAAATAGGAACGGTTCATATCGCCCAGTGAAACCGGTACTCAACTCTTAATGGGGCAGTTTCATTAAACACCACAATCAAAGAGGTTGGAGTGTTTTACAGAGGTCGAGCTAAGTTCCGCATTTGTTTTTGATCTCGTGTGAATGGGATTTTAGAAATAAAACGTAGTTTTCTGAAATAAAAATAAACTAAGACTCATAAGTTTTAATGTTGGAATTGGATATGTCTGACCATTGTGGTTTTCGACGCTTTTGAATTAGTAGACTACCAAAACTGACAAATCTGTCAATTTAAACACAACTGATAGTTCATTGGAACACAAACTGATAGTTCATTCGAACACAAACTGATAGTTCATTGGAACACAATTGTAATAGCAGACCTGGGCCCTTGATGGTAAGGGTACTGTCGCCTATGGACATTTGCAATACCAGGATTGTCAATGTACTGCTGACGTTTATAAAGCCTAGGTCACTGGCTCTTCAGAGCAGCTACCGATAGGTGCCTGGCAACAGATTTTGTACCTTAGAATGGTAGCCAGGCATGCGGTTACCACAAAGTACTCCACCACCACAAACGTCCACGTACCAAAGATCCAACGAGATCCTCACGAATTTCTAGAGCCGGAAAACTAGTTGGAAATGTTTAAACTAAAATGAAACAGAATTTATGACTTAAAATAGGTACAAGAGCAATCGGCACTAATGCATGATACGTTGGTAGCTAATCTCACTAATGTGTTTTCTGACTACCGTTCCAAGCAGTTCTTAGCTGTGTGATAAACAAACTAACATTATCACAGAGGTTCAAATCATTTGGGATTTATTTGCTAAGTAGTAATGTACGTAGTATTTATATACTCTCGAGGTAGTAATCTTCTGGATATTCAACTGTTGTAGAATGTTTTGAGTGGAATTTAATAAGTTCAACTAGAAATAGCCGATATAAAGACATATTAGATACTCAATTAAAAGGATCAAGATCAAGATAGGCCCTAAATATACCTGTGTGATATAAAGGCACTGAATATGATAATAATGCAGCCTCTGATACCAGTTCGTAATGAACTTCAACTGGGAAGTCTTCGGCAAGAAACTCAGCAAGGCAATTATTTTTCTGTGGATCTATAAATGATTATCTTTTTGAATCTATATACATATTGATAGCTTGCAGGCGTTTTACTATCGTGCATTAGTTTCCTTTACCGAAGATTAAAAATCATTGCTTTAAACTTTATAGTAGCTACCAGTTCAATCCACAAATAGTAGTCCCCATAAGCAACATTCTTAATAACCTACTTACGCGGTGCATTTATGCCGCCTAAAAGACCGACTTGGCTCAAATACACGTAACAGAAATCCAAGCAATGCATTTGCGTGCCAAATTTCATTTCAATCGTATAAGTAACATAATAGAATAGGAAATTTGTTTATTATTATGGACATAGTTTCGGAAAATTCGCTGCATGCTTGCGATATTGGAAAACTGCATTATAAAGTTTGAATTTTAGGAGGGGAACATGAAAGGAAGGTAGGAATGGAAGAACCTTACTAAAACCTGAAATTATTGGGCATGGAGGAGGCAGGTGGTGATGAATAACAATTAAACCCTGGATCTTCACGGCTACCTGATCCCAAACCTGAGCTTGTACTATAGAAACCACATAACTACTATTTTTTGTAAATAGATTAAACTTGAAATAAATACGTGAAGAGAAACTCTGATCAATTTTTAAGCATAATGGAGAAGATGAGAGAAGAAGACACGGAGGAGAGTTTTGATACTTAATGTTTATATGGAGAAGAAGTGCCGAAAGCTAAAATTCGACCACTTATTGGGCTACTAGTATAGATATTACACACAAACTCTGGACATGCAAACATATGCACTCACTCCTACGTGGGAATCGATACACGATCTGGTCCAGCAAGCGTTCCTTTAGAATTGATAGTTCATACAAGATAAATTAAAAGAAATATTACTTTCCTGGCCTAACATATAAAGAAGTAAGCAATCAAATAACAATAGATCATAATCATGTAGAATTCATTGAGTATTCACGAAAAGATCCCTTCATTTTTAGGGACATTCGTCCTATCGCGTGGTTGTATGCATTTTGTTATGAACAGGATGGTATAAAACTGCAATTTTTTACACGAGGGGTGGTTATGTCGGAAACAAGGGTGCGATTCAATAGACAAATTCTTGGGTGCGGATTTAAAGACAGCCGATTGTATTTACACCGTAATATAATTTTTATTTGAAGCGCTCGTGGTGTGGCATGATCAGCCGTTCTTAATCGATCGGCAAGTTAAGCTACCACCGTCGTGGTCGGTACCTGGATGGGTGGACCGCCTAGTGGTATTTTAAATCGAGCGTTTCCGTGCTTCGGAAGGCACGTAAAGCCGTTGGTCCCGGTTATCACTTAATTGTGATAGTCTTTAAGCTAGTTGGAGGCCTTCTAGGCGGCTTGAAAACTCCAACAGTAGAGTGACCACTAGCCTACCTCCACCGATCCGCAGTTCACCCTGATTTGTGAAATGAGGCCTTTGTTCAGCAGTGGGACATTATATAGGCTGATGATGATGATGATAATTTTGAATAAAACCGAAAATTCATTATTATTAGAGGTAGCTTTGTGATTTTTTTTCTATCGAGGATATTTCATTCCATTATGTTTTTGCTCAGATAGAACCCTCGCGTATATAATGAAAATACCCATATAAAAATATTTTTTCATTTAAATAGTATTTACTTGGGTAAATTTCAATTCTAAGATTGTTATTTTGCTTTATACGCACTCTTAAATGGTAGTCTCAATTATAGATAAACTTAGGTGGTAGGGAACTTTGTTATACACGCCTGACTGGCTACCACCCTCAGGTTGAAAATCTGTCGCCAGACACATCAAAGTAGGTTACCTTCTGCGCTTTGTGTGCTTACTACCTATGACCACATCGTCACTTACGTTGGTAAGTTTTTATTCAAATACCAACCGATCCACATTTTAAACATACTTTTAGTTTGCTACGGTGTGACAGGCGACCTTGACAAAGGACTGACGGGTGACATACAGGGGGCACAGGCGAGGGGATGAAAGGCTAAAATAAAGGGGATTATGGGGGAATTACGTTGCCATGACGACGGCGTCGCCTGGACAGAAATAACGTCTTTCTTCTTGCATAAAACTGAATACTTTACAAAGTAGATTACGTGGTGGTTTCGTCGAAACTTAGTTTGTGTTATTCAATTTGATTTTGCGTTGGGTTCAAAGGTATTGTTAGTTAACCGTAATATTGTTCCGCCTAACTCAGGCTTATTCGTAAGGCTCGAGAAGATAATCATCAAGCAGAGATTACTAATTCTTACGATAAAGTCTGAATAGATTGGTGATAATTGAAAGTAAACTTTATTTTGTAGGGCAATTAGAAATCAATTTTACTTAACTCGGCGAAAAGTAGGTAATTGGCACTTCGATTCCTAGTGTTAGAGCTTATTTACATTAAACAAGCCCTAAAAATAATATTATAGACACATAATAAAACTTTTCCACACATGCGGGAAACCATCTTGCTTCGATCTGTCAAACTCTTAATAGTCCTTTAGTGACGGGACACGCTGATGCGAGTCGAGCTAGTGTTGTGACAAACTCGACTTAACACTAGGTGTACCGATGTAAGGATGTTGGTACATCTTGTTCGAGCAGTCGTATACATATAAACAGCCTATATTTTACTCCCGATTGAATAGCAGTAAGCTAAATTCGATAACCTGTTGTAAGAATTGAATTAACTCAATAGACCCAAATAGCTAAACCTATTTCAATTTAGCTGAATCATCAAAGCGGCTTAGAACCTTTAGTGTCGACGTAATCGGGTGTCTTCGCTTATCCTATTAATTGTTGAATGGATTAACTATTGCTTAATTGTATTCTATTGTATTGTATTGCCGTCCAAGACGCCGGAATTACGTACGGCTTTGGAGTATCAGATGTCAAAGGATGGAGTATGTCTATAAACCTTACCTCAGTGTTACTGTGTTTGTTAATGTCATTACTGATAGGACCTAGATAAGTTCAAAGTCCAGACCCTAAGTAGTAAAAACTACTTCTACTTCAGGTTTATTTATTGCTCTAATTATATAAATTGCTTCAATAATTCAGCGGGCGAACTGTCTAGCAGAATTCGGATTCTTAATGAGTCAGATCTGGTGTCAGTACTCGGGGAATACGACTTTGGTAGCCTGTATTTATGCATCATAATGAATTAGCTCCAATTTCGCAATGCAGATGCAGTTTAGAATTAACTTGCCGTCGACACAGAACTAGTAATGCCGCATCTTGCAGCTATCGGAACCTGTTGATTTGAAATTGAACCTTGTTTATTTCCAATTAAATTGGGCGGCCCTCTGTGGCCGGCGCAACTTCGACGCAAGCATAGTCTAAAAGCTTGTTGTTTCATCCAACGTAATGTTTGACTGCGAAAAAAGAGAGACAGCATCATAGCCGTAGATTATCAGTCGGTAAATTCCGCTGATCACTCGCGCCCGCTTCGCTAGGTCGTCATTCATGATTTCGCATTCATAAAACTTGTTCCAGGAGTATACTTCTTGTGAAAAAATCTTACAAGTTTGTGAAAAAAAAGTTAGTTATTTAGAATCTCCAATACATTTGCAAGCCTGGTATCTTAACCTTTTCTCTACTTTTACAATTTATAGGTACATTAGATATGGCCAAAGTACAGGCAAAAACGCTGTTTTTCGGAGGCTTTGACTAAATTTGTTTAACACTTTTTTTAAATTACGCCTAGATACACGGCTAGATATAGTGCACAAGATACTAATTTGTTCAAAACATCTAACGAAAAATGTTTAACAACGCCATAATAAGTACAGAGGTTTTGTATGAAAAGTATGACGAATTGAGTCCTCTTAAGTCAATTAACAGCTTTGTTCTATTCAAGTGAACCCATGTCTAACCACTGTGGTGCTGTAGTAAATGCTGCTGATTCTGTTGTTTACAACAAAAGGCTTAGAATATCTCTTTCTAACAAAGAGTATAAGAAAAGGATGGAAGAAACTTTGTCTTGTCTAATTATTCCAATTGTTTTCAACGTGAATTTAGTCGCCATCGATATTGGTCACAGATAAATGACAGGTATAAATATTTTCTAACTTTTTTCAATAATATTTGTAAGAAAGAGAGATGCTATAATTAAAACTAGTTTAGTGCGATTTGCAAGAGAATCAGCACTATCAGTCTATCGTGGCCAGCATTCTAACAGACTTGAATTCGAACAGAATAGAAAGTAAATCGGATAGTCTGCCGCGCTTATCTATTGTCTTTCTTATCCCCGATGTATTTTCATTAAACCGTGTAAATGCACCACAGACAAACATAAATCGCCATAATAATTTATTTCCCGCAATACCTAAGTAAACCTTATTACGTGTATTTTTAAGAGCTTTCACATATTCTCGGCCATTAGTTCGTCTGTAACTTTAGACAAAGAAATATAGTCCTTAAGCTATAGCGCTAAGGCTTTTAGTTTTTACCGTTATATACACAGTAACAACATGTGGTTCATTAAAGATGCAACTCCAGAAGTGGGGTAATGAGAAAAGTTCTCAATGAGGTAATGGAGTAAGTCCAATGAGTTAACTCATTACTTGTTACTATCGTTTAGTATCCAGAGTTTTTGTGACGACATGGATACTGGAAGAAGTTGATAACTGTTTGGTTATAAAATAAGCTTTCTCAACTATAGTTAGTGCTATTTGACATTTGGGCTATTATTGTTGCTATCTCGACCAATCGAGGGGAGCGCGCAGTGCAGTAAAGTGGGTAATTTTTGATCGAACATCGTAATAAAATAAAAATTGAAAAAAGCAATACAAGATTTATAGCTTATCGACCTTCGATCAACAATAACTGTGTAAATTCTATACCAATATTATCGGCAGTCGGACATTCCATAGGCCAAGATATTAGTTAGGTATTGGATAGTGATGACGAAATGTCATAGAGATTTATTCGTTGATATAAAAATAATAATTAAAATGCGTTCTATGACGCTAGAAACAACGCGAGTTGAAAGATTGAAGAATCGCTCGTGCGAACTCAGGCTCAATATCCTCCGTTACCACACAAATACATTTTGACTACAGTCTAAGAGAAATCAGTGTGAATTCATAAAAATACTTTGTAGTCAATAACAAATTCCTACATAATGTCTGATCGATTCAATAGCATGGATCAGTTGTATCTAATCCTGAAAACAGGTTTTGGAAAACAAGCGATATAGATTAGCTATCACTTCTGCTGTGAAGATGAGCTGATGATGGTTTTGAAGACATTCTCATCATTCAATGCAATTTGCCAAGTTCTTTGCCAATGGGGCAAATCATTTGTTATTAAATGAGTCCGGACCAACTCGTGGTACACGCAACAATATAGTCATTTTTAAATGTTGGTGCTTGTTTTATAATAATAAATGTATACGAAAATATTTCTTGCTTCATCAAAATATGCTCAGCCATTACAGCGCATTGTCTCTTGTTCCCGAAATGAAAAGTAGCCATGTTTTTCTCCGTACCATAGTCTATCCAGTTCCAAACGATTCAGAAATTTTGTGACAAGGTAACACTGGCCCTGATTCTGTTGTTCACAACTAAACTAATTTTAATGTCACTATGTCTCTTTCTAACAAAGAACATAAGAAAAGGATGTAAGAAATTTAGTCCTGTCAAATTAGTCCAATGCTTGTTTCAATATAAATTTAATCGCCATCTATCGCAGTTACGCCTAAATACACGCAAAATAAGACGGCAAAGATTAATTTGACAACTTAAAATATGTTCTATCCTTTTTCAATAATGTTCGTAAGAAAGAGATGAAATGTGACTAAAATTAGTTTAGTGCGATTTACAATAGAATCGGCACCACTGTCTGAGTTTTCAACAGTGACTATCCAAATGTAAAACCTTTTTTTTCAATTGTTTGTTATATACCCTCATCACCATAAAAATGTAGACATGACACATTCTGAGCTGTTCCATTCCGTGACGGGTAGACAGCCTAAATATTAAGCGTAGCGAAATAAACCGACGTTTATGGCCTAAGCCGTAAGACCTAGAAATGTGATACTTGATGGTCTTTGTAAAATAAAAGGGAGAAATAAAAAAGGATTTTCTGTAATTCAAATCCTAAATAGAGCAACTACTATTCTTATGTAAAAAAACTCATAGATTTCTGGTACGTCTACTACGATAGGACTACCTTATAATAATATGGAATCAGCAACATTTTATTCAGTTTTTATGTACTTGATTCCGGCGTCTGTTTTCCTGCAATCTAGGGACTATCAAGGCCAGATAATAGGTTTCTTCTGGGTAAGCGTGCTTCATCTTAGGCTTCGTCATCGTCCTTTGGACAGCTCAGTGGCCAAACGCAAGCCAATTTGTAATAAAAATTATAATATGGAATTTTGTATGAAAGATTTTTAGTTATGTCAAATTATACTGCATCAAAAGATTAACTCTTTGTAGTTAGATTGTTAATAGGAAAACTGATATTTCCGTGTATTTTTAGATGTTTTATACGTTCTAGTGTTTGATCATATTTGTCTTAAATACAAGAAATATCCCTTTTCTTCATCCTTCGAGGATCCTTATTTGTATCAGTTTTTGGGCAACCCACATGCTAACCATATGACGAGCTATTTTTAGTAATTGATAATCGAGTTTCCTGTGCCCAAATAACACTTTCTCACGGGAACTTTACTATCTGGACAATATCTTTTTAAGGGATCATTACTAAACCCTTTAGACCACTTTCCTATCTTAAGAAATGTCCTTTATCCATATAGGTTCTTGGTTTATGTTATGATGATTCTTGATTTGATTTCCACGTTTCATGGTCCACAAATTCCAGAACCTTAGTAAGTTTGATAGTTTGAACTCAAAAAGGTACGAATCGTTTAGTATACCGTGTTTTTACACGACTGACCCGGAAGGAGAGTTGTTTTTCGAGTGTATGTATGTATGTCTATTTCTTTGGCACGCTCTGCAGCCTAAACGCCTTGATGGATTTAAGCATATGAGGTGTCGTTAGATTCGTCTTAACTGTGGGAGTGTCATAGGCACAGAATAAATAATAGTACTAACGTACAGAAGTTGCACTCTTTTGATCTTGAGGGAATGCCGCCGGTTTAATAGCCTACTTTATTTGCAGAGCACTACGTTCATTCTAAATTACACCTTAACGCCACGCGCGTTAGAGCGCAGTGCCTCTGTATTTTTAGTTTACCGAAATGAACTTACGAGCGTCAGGGTTACCTACCTTTTTTTTTTATTATAGTGGGGAAATCTTCACAGGATACCCGACCGCCCTGGGGGGGAGCAGCCAGGTTATGCCGGACTTTTACCGGCTAAAACCCCACGGTGGTCGCCACCTGCGCTACAGAGGGGGGCGGGCTCTCGTGCAGATCGCGTACCTGCTCGCCCCTCCACGCGCGGCGCTGTGATAGCCCGTCCCGGGGGAAGTGTCGTACCTCCCCCCAGCACCCTCGTGGTGCTATCGCACAATGAGTCGTGACCACAACGACCCATCGTCCTCCTCGGGGCCGCTTCTCGGCATTCAGGGCCCCCGCCCCGATTGCCCACGACCCCGAAGGTCCCCATTTAGTCGCTTTTTACGACAGGCAGGGGAACACCGTAGCTGTGATTCTAAGCCCCAGCTACAGAGCAGGAGAGCCGCCACGAGGCTAGGGACTTTCAAGGCCAGAATGAATAGGTTTCATCTGGGTAAGCGTGCTTTAACTTAAATTTCGTCATTATCCTTAATTAATGAAGGAACCGGAGGAAAGGATAGAAACCGGATTTGAAAAAAATCCGGAATTTGCAATCTCTAACTGAGCGGTTACCGTACGTAACTCACAGAGTTGCTATGTTCGTTAGCCTTACTTTACCGTACCGCGCATTTACTTACTAATACATACAATTATTCAATCATTAATAAAACTAAAAAGTCTGAAATAAATTAAATTATTAAAAGAAACAAAAAACCCGACTGCGTAAAACAAAAAAATAACTGAAAAGAGAAAAACAAGCTCTTTAATCTATAGAATTTTTGCTTTAATTTTATGAGGTATAGGGAAAAGTGGGGGGGATTCGTACACTTTTCACTTCGAGCCCTATAGCAGAAAAAGTAAACGCTATTTGAAAACAATTTGAGCATTACTAGATTGCTATATATTTGCCTACAATGTTCCCTTAGACGACTTGTTCATAGAAAGAAGTGTGGCTAAGCAATGACGATTTAAAAAAAAAATGGAAATCGTACGAATGTACCCCACTCACGGGGTAGCTTCGTACATGTGTTGGGGTACCTTAAAAATGAAATTTTGTACTCAGTCAGTGGGACTATATTTGGTAATCATCTGACCAACATAGTTTTTGACAGACTTTCTTCTCGAACTTCACTAGAATAAAGCATTTCTCTTTCACGAATTCAGTTATAACTGGAGTTTCATTCTCCACATCAGATCCTTCAGCAATTTCTTCAATGAGAGAACAGGAACTTTCTCTTAAACTCATGTCAGTCTCATCTTCACTTTCAGTATCTGTACTTTGCTTCTTTACCCGATATCAAATTTAATGTATATTATAGGTACATTCGTACGGTACGAATCCACTCCGTTCGAACCTATACGAAGCTACCCCAACTAAAAAATTCGACTAATATATTGAAAATAAAAATAACTGCTGAGATTATCTTCAAGTTAATGTCAAAATAATAAACTTAAATATGTACCCAAACACCACGAAGAATCAGTTTAATAATGGCAGCAAAACTTATAGAAGATAAACACGTTTAAAGTTGCATCGAAAAATTACTTACGCGAAGCGAAAACACGTAACGTCCTGTCACATCGAAGCCGGTGGCCGAACTGGCGAGCCACTCCGCGGTTAGATTATGCGTGTGAGTGGGCATCACACATACAGATACGAAGGCGCCGCTATGTTGCGTATTCGAATTATGGCCGTTGCACGAATGCTCCCGGTGTACGAATCCCCCCCACTTTTCCCTAGCAGTCGGGGATAAACAAATATTACAAAGAAAAGGATACATAGGTTATTGGTTTGTCCCCGACTGCTATACCTTATAAAATTCAAGTTATATTCAAAATTCTATAGATTAAAGAGCTTGTTTTTCTCTTATCAGTTATTTTTTTGTTTTACGCAGTCGGGTTTTTGTTTCCTTTAATAATTTAATTAATCCTCTTAATTGGTTTTATGTTTTCAACATCGATTCACGATAACACCGGCTTAAACAACAACTGTAGTATGCAAATTTAAACCGCATTACGTCCAATTAGCAAATATTGTAATAAGGTAGTAGGTTATTTTTCTTAAAAACAGCGATAAGGCTGCGATATCGGTCAGCCATAACGACACAATAACAGCAGCAAATGGCATTTTAACAGGCAATCAATTGCAAGGCCATATCGCTTTATAGTGTGGGTTAGACGTGCGTGACAACGATAATCAAACATCGACATAATTACTATAATATTTTTTTCTTTATTATAGAGGTGACAGTAGGCCATTTCACGTTTAAATATACCGACGACACGCTATTGTTGCGATTATGTGTTTTATGTATTTGGCATAACCAAGGTTATTGCAGGCCTGCGACACTTCATACATCCGATACTAACAGCGCATCCGACACAGGGTTGGATTAAGACCCTCAAAAAATTATTGTCTATGGAAAATAAAATTATACTGCTTGTCGAAAATAATACTACGTTTCGCTTTTCGTCCATTTTGTTTTTAACTGAAATAAAAATTTATTTGTAAGGACATTTAAGTTTTATTGTTATTGTACAAATTAACCTTTAGGCAAGAAGATGTTTATCTCAGCCAATTCGTCAATCGAAACTACGTCTTTGACGTTGACACACAACATATCATATCGTCAAATGGAATAAATTCAATACAAATTACATTTACTTTCTTTCATAGCATCGCATAAGCATCAGGAGTAAATAGAGCGATTTACTACAACTACAACAACTATTACAACTTTATTTCACAATTAAAGTAATATTTTTAATTTATTTCAACAAATAACAGAGTTAATCGACCTGAAGGTAAAATTATGGTATTTACATACTACACATCATAAAATAATAGTATAATTATAATACGAAATCCAACCCTGATCCGACACAAGTGTCAATACTGCTACCAGCAGCCTTATTATACTGTGCTGCTACGTTGTGGGCGTGTTGACAAATTCGCGGGGAGAGGCGGGTTCATCATCATCAGCCTATAATATCCCACTGCTAAGCACAGGCCTCCTTTCACAAATGAAGGTGAAAGGGAATGGGATACTCCACCACGCGTGCCCACTGTGGATCGGTGGAGGTAGGCTAGTGGTCAACCTACAGTTGGAATTTTTCAAGCCACCAAGGAGGCATTCAACTAGCTTAACGACTATCACAATTAAGTGATAACCGGGACCAACGGCTTTACGTGCCTGCCGAAGCACGGAAACGCTCGATTTGAAATACCACTAGGCGGTCACCCATCCAGGTACCGACCACGACAGGCGTAGCATAACTTTGCCGATCGATTAAGAACGGCTAATCATGCTACACCACGAGAGCTTCTCGTGAGTGTTACGTAATAATAGTAAGTATTCTTTGGTCATAGCCCAATGTAGGTGTATGGTGTAGGTGTGTAGGTAAAAATTCTTGTGTCTTATAAAACATTTCTGATAAGATACAAGAATGTTTCTTATAATGTGCAATAGGACTTTAATTTTAACGGTTCAACAGATATAAAGTATTTTTATCACCAACAGCATTCTGAATGTGTTTGCTGTGAGGTCAGATGGGCCTACTTTAGGCAGGTTTATGAAGCTGCACGTCAGGTGTTATGCTTCATAATCTGACTGTCGTTTTTGTCTGTTGTTTTAATGTTTTAAATGTGTACTAACTTAGCTCTTAAGATTTGTATTTACTAACAATCTATGGACCCTGTTGTCTGATAATAAATGCATTTTTTTTTATTTATTTATAACCAGGGAAAGGAAAAGTTGTGAAAAATCTTTGAGAAATATCATTAGTTCCTCATGAAACGCAAGCAAAATTAAAAGCAGTAAAGTCATCATGGCTTGGCTGAAAAAATGCATGAAATGTAAAGCTAGTTTCGGCAGCAGATACCCCGCTGGGTTTGTGGTAAAATGTAAACAAAAGTAGTTTTCAAATTGTAAAGGATTGTTTTAACAATTTGAATATGAATTTATAATGTATATTTGGATGTCAGCTGCGTTTTGTTTTCGACTCGTCGATTCATGAATATTTGGGTATGTTATTTGCTGAAAATGTTTTCCTTCGCTTCACGACAAAAATAGTCGTGTGGGAATAAATTCAATTTCCTTTGTATGATATTTGAATTTATGTATACCTAAAAGATGAAACGTCTTCAGTTTTATAAGCCTTAATTATTTCCTTTGCCTTATTTAGGGTCGGTTTTTTTTCTTCTGACAAATCCTTACGACAATCTCTTATTTCATCCTCATATCTTTCCTTCATCTCTTTAACTACTGCCATTTTATTACGTATCTCAATTAGTTTACTAATAGATTCATCCAACTTTGGATGTTCTAATCTGTCGTAAAACCCAGGTTTTAAGATAGTCCTCTCCTTGTGTCATATGACGGTAGAAAGTGTCGGATATATGTTTTTCTAGACTTGCTTTAAACAATCTCACGTAATAAGGGGTTTTATGTCTGAGAATGACTTCACACCATTGAAGGACAAAAATATCGTAAAGCTGCCTATATGGTACATACATCATATCTACTTAAGCCTAAATCCCATCAAATTATGTATTCCACAGACCACTCACGTTTTCTCCTCGAACAGACTTGGTGGCAGACAGCCTCAGGGTTGCCACGTCTTATTTATTGCTAAAAGTACTCAAGTTGTTACAAATTTAGGCTGTAAGTATTAACTAGGGTCTTGCCCGTGGCGGAGATTTAACTAAATTTCTAAGGTTACGACAGAGGTAGCTCGGGGTTATTTTGAACACAAATTGCAGGTCGTGAAAATGGAAATAGCACTGGTTGCCCAGTTTCCTATTAGTTTGGGTAACTAGACTGGAAACTGAGCTGAGATGACCGAGAATAATATTGCACTGACCGCGATTTCAAGGTATGTAATGATATTGTGAACACAAAGTCTTGGAAAGAACACAAGTAAAGAACACATCTCGTAAGTGCAACTGACAATAACTGACTGACTGACTACTTTCTTTTCGTCATCTAGCATCACTTCAAAAACATAAGGAGGTGATTATTAATCCAAGCAATCTGAGGGAAGCAGCCCAAAATAAATGGGAAAAGCCAAATGTGGACATCCTTGAGCTGAATATGATGATGAATCTGATTAGTTTATTCATCTGTCTTCATCGCCCAATAGGTAACCACAGCATAAATGGTGTTGATTCCTTTGTGGGTTTTTGGATATGTAGACTCTTTTGTCAGGCGTATGAAAAAAGCGTCTACATATCCAAAAACTTATTAAAAGTTCTTAAACGATTTAGGGTATCTTAATCTTATATCAAGAAGTATTCTTCTGACTCATTTAGGTGCTGTAACTAAAACAGATCCAGTCGCTAAAATAATACTAGACTTTGTATGATTTTATTTTCGGATTCGAGATTTCGTATCCATGGTGATAAGCTGGTTGATCTAACATCTGATAAATATCTCCAATGGGAAATGGCAATAAAAGATAAGTATCTTTTTAGCAGAGATTTCCTGAAGGTTTGGATTTATGGCACGTTTACATGAGGACTATATATCAGGGGACGGTGGAATTCAATTGAAAAGAATCATCTGTTTACACAAGGACCAAATTGTGTCCAAAAAGTGTATTTATGAAAAAGGGATAACAAAGCATTTTTGACAACATATTAAATATAATTTTAGGGCAATCACATTTAAAGTAGTTTTCAAAGCAAATGCAGAAGCATCCTGACTTCCTGACATATATGATAATTAACGAGAATATAATATTGTGGAAACATACGTGAGATACGTATTGTCAATAATTCCTAATGTACAATCAAATATTCACGTAAAACATATCTAACTGCTACTGATAATATTTAGATAGTAAATCTAAAATATGGAATATACTAATTAATACATACTAATTAATATGACATATATAATTACCATCAGGCGGGCCGTATGCTTGTTTACCACCCTAGTGGTATAAAAAAAACTGTAACGTAAAATTTTCAAACTGTATACATTTTTATTCCGATTTACTTGTTTCACATAACATACTGACCCCCTTATTCATAATAAAGTTATTAAACGTTGATTAGTTAAAATTCCGAAGTCTCAAAAGAGTGAGACGGGGCACACTATTACACTGATTTAGGGGGGTTAGTATCGCAAAACTCTTGTATTGCTCATGTTAGACCATATTGATACTTATTTAAATGCAATAAAGAACATCGGCTAGACTTGCAATAAAGAACTTCCCCTGGCAAATTCAACTATATGAACTTAGAATTTTCAATGAGGAGTTTTCTTTTTTTCCTCTGTGGTCAAAATACCTGTCAAATCGTGCACTTAAGATTCAAATTGGTTATTTCCATGAACTCATAGGAAACTTCAGATGTTCTTAACCCGTTGGTTCTCGCATGGGACACGCGCGCGTCCTATTACCTATAACAATTACCATTTTCATACCAGGTATCTAAGAATTGCTCAATCGAGATAATCCTTTACAGCATCAATCGTTCATAAACCATTAGAAAAATCACAATTACATTATAGACTTTAGTTCTGGCTCAGACATAGGTTTGTAGATCTAGTCTCAGACGTTCCAGAAAGTCTATCGCGTAATTTGCATTCACCCCCCGTCGGCGAGTCGTGAAGATAAATCGGGGCGACGCACGATTGCTTCCAGGGTTACCATAAAACAAAACATGTCAGATTTGTTTGCCAGTTTTTAAATAATCAGGTTTATAAGTAAGCAGCTATGATCAATCCTTAGCTGCAAATCATCAGTCCAACTAGTAGTCTTGGTTTTTTGAAACGCCTGTCCCATCAATTAATATTTTTACAAAGGCCCTAAAAGGTACCGCATAACACAATTTTATAAATATTTGTCAATTTTACACAGGATTCTTTCAAAGTGCACAGGCTTCTAATACAACCAATATGGTCACCCTATCGCCACCCTTCAGAGGCTTTGTTCCACAATAGTTGGATAAACTGAGTGACAGATTAATTTGAAAACGGAAAGAGCGGTGATGGGTATGCCAAACATTTTCTTGGTTTAATTTATATGTATTGAATAGGCTCAAGGATATTCAGATTTATTGTTTGAAGTAATCCTAGTTACACGCATATCGAAATATTTTAATTTTATTTTACTGGCAACACCGCTAGGTGCACCTAATTGGTTTGCCAATTAATGTATTGATCTCAAATATAGTTTACAACTAACGTGTGATAATATATTTAATTGCAAACTGAAAATACAGGATATTGTACAATATTAAGTACGAATTGTATGCTTCTTTTCCTTGATTCGTGTTACTAAGATCATTAATTAATATTAACATATATTTTTTATTTACCGTTTGACTGTTATTGATAATTAGTACGCTCACAATCTTATAATAATCCACTTGATTGAACCTGTAGGTAGAATATTATAAGGTCTGATTTTTATATGTATATAAGGTGACTGGTAATTAGTAAACGATACTCAGACACATGATTGTACTAATGATAACGAACAAGTTTCCCAAAGAAACAAATAGGGATGAATAACAAATTAAATAAAAGCTGATGGTGTATTCTTATTCTTGTTAGGTGCTAAATATTATGGGTTCATGTGCTAAGTAAATTTTAAAAATTTCCTTCTTCGGCGCTCATGACGTTTACATATTTTGAGTGATTCTGAGGCGACGTTTAGGCTTAGAACATAAAATTTGTTTTTATCAAAAACGTTCATAACGTTACAATATTTTGACAAGCTATCTTCGTCATCTATATATTTATTTATGATGTATTTTGGCACAATACTCTTTAGCATTCTTGTTTGTAAGTTTAGAATATCATTTATACATGTGTTTTATAGGTCAAGCCATAGCTATTTAGGCCATAACCGACGACAGATTCGTCCAGACTCCAGAGCCAAATAAATAAGTTTTAAAGTTTTGAATGGCAACTTATATTTTGAGCAGCTTAAGTGATAATTCACTAGTGCCTCATATTACTTCCCGAAGAATGATATCTCATCATTCCAAATGCTACCTTTATACAATTGAATAGCACAGCTTATGCCCTATTTGAATTATATCAGTGCAGCGTGGATCCCCTTAGCTGAGGCACAAGCGTCCCCCTTACAATGTACCCCATTCACATGACGCTTCGACCTTTATATTGTATGAAAGAGACGATTATAATATTAGCTAGTCACTAGCTATGCCCCGCGATTTCACTCGTTATAAGTTTGTAGCGATATCTATCAGTAACACTGAGATAGTTCACACACGGAAAGATAGATGGCGTGGCGCCACATTATCCTGCATCGCGCTTACGAATTTTTCTCGAGAATCTGCATATACACAACTGTCCGACATGTACAGTTGGACCGCGGTCCCCACGATGACCCAGCCTGGCGGAAGATCTTCCCTTTTAAATGGAGGTGTCATCCACCTTGGACCAGTTTAAGGTTAAATACAACAATGGGCCTGGTAGTTCCTGAGATAAGAGCTAAGATTCATTGAGATATTTTATTTGACGCGCCAGTTGGCATGGTAGGTTAAGATTCCACTTATCACGCCGCAGGTCGAAGGTTCAATTCCAACATGTCCTGAATTTGGGAGTAATTATGTGTATGTATTTACTAACAAAAAAGAGTATGTAGAATATCAGTTGTCAGGTTTCCATAGAATGCCGTGTGTAGAATGTCCCAGGATATATTTTATACCATGGTATGTCATGAAGACAAAGGCGGTAAGCACAGAGCCTGGAAGTCATCTGGATCACAAAATTCTACCCCACACTCCTCTTATCTTTATTAGGAGTATCTTTATTATTAGAGAATGATAGCCAGACAGGGTTCTAATTCCTTAGAGTTTTCCTTCAACGCAAGCAGCTCATCGTAGGGTCATCACGGCTTACAAAGCCTTGGAACTTATCATGTAATTTCCCTCATAATATCCTTAACAGCTATGTCTATAGGGACATGTAAGTCACTATAACCTAACCTAACACTAATTGTCCGTCTGTTTCGTGTCGTCAGTAAGTCCATTACTAAAGTAAATTTCCCACAACTCAATAATTCCAAGAACGTAACGTAACCCAATTATAAGTCTTCGTGGACCATCTGTCACAGTTTAAGGGGGTTAAAAATTAACCGAGGCATAGTGTACGTTAACTTCACCAGCAGAAGGTTGCATTTTCATCTCTCAGAATAGCAACAC
This sequence comes from Polyploca ridens, assembly GCA_951394255.1. Lineage (NCBI taxonomy): Eukaryota > Metazoa > Arthropoda > Insecta > Lepidoptera > Drepanidae > Polyploca > Polyploca ridens. The sequence continues at coordinate 1,663,043 of OX596263.1, forward strand.
CTGGGCTGTCACTAAAATATCAAATTCGATTTAGGAGAAATTTAATTCAAATTTTTATAGAGCTTCCATTATTGGAAAGAATCTATGGATTTTGTAATATAACAGTTCAGGGAAGTCGGAGTCAACTCGGGTATTAAATTAAAATACATTAAAGTTTACGTGGAAGATACTGTATCCAGTGACGTAGGAACTACAAAACTACGTATCATATACATACAGTAGTCAGTAACTGAATTGTAAGCATAGCTGACTACATGAAATTTGACTTTAGTTCTTTCCCAATCCAATTTCATGTATACGGTTACATTATCACTAACCACTATGATATTGGCCACAAAAACCATGTATTGGAAAAAAATTACCAACAAGTTTTTGTTTAAAACTCATATTTAAAACAAGCTTTTTATGGTGACTGTACTTTTTGTTGTTTGTATTTGCATTGTCATCCAATATACTAATGTATACCAAATTTCAGCTCAATCGGACACTGGGAAGTGGGTCTTTAACTTGCAAGATTCGATTACAGATACCGGACAGTAAATAAAAGCTTGTAAAAAGATATATCGCTATCGCTACTCGGAATATCAGTCATAGGAGCGAAACCTTGCTGCAATTTATATCGAAAATATTTAGGGTTAAAATATGATAAGTTATGTTAGGTATCCTATTAACTATTAAGAGGATCGAGGTCTTAGAAACAATGCTATTGTATTCTAAGTGACCGGGTTAGACCATACATAGATAGGGCTGGCTGCGTGTAGGCATGCGGTCTATGTATGTGTACAGTCGAACACGAAACAGGTACATAAACTTATAATTAAGATTTACATATAATTGAAAGTATAACATCGAAGATCGCATGAATAGGAAAAATATAATTAACAATAGTTAATTTCGATACCTGTTTATGGTGTTGGGAAATTCTGTTGATACCGAAGTGTACTCTACAAAAATGCTTCGAAATTACCTGAAACAAAGAACAAAATTTGTTAAATATTTTGCATATTATTATTCATTTTACTATTAACCCTTGTCTACTACAAATGAACCGTGCGAGTTCAAGAGAGTGGCGGGTCAGTAGCCAAACGCAAGCCCATTTAATAAAAAATAAAATTAAAAAAAAGATACACGCAATTAAAATCCATTACTTTTGTAAATATAAATAACTTAATAACAAAATACATTGTTTGCCTTCGTCTTATTCATCAAGATTTGCTGCTATATTATTGATCTGATCCAAACATTCAATCTGCGGCTCGGATCAACTCTGTAATCTCATCTATTATTTTCATTAGTAACAAACATAGACACAAACGTTAGCATTATAACAGCAGGCAGCAGGATAAATCCGTCGCCGAGTGTACATGATCGTATCAGCGCATCTGGCCTCAAGGAATCTCGGACCGCTGTGCAAGATATCTATTTCCGACCATGAATCATGAGTGCATCGTATTCCAGGACATAACTCATTACCATTCATAAGTATATGTTTCTATCATGTTTCATCAACGAATTTTAAGGGGTTCTGAATTTAAATGATACAAATTTGACGGGCCTAACTAAAAAACTCTTCAAACGCTTTTAGAAGAACTTAATGCTGTACTCCGTGGGAAGACTACAGCGGAAAGCACATTCCACAAACTGAGCGTCCAAAAGCCTTGTTCTGTTTTGTGTTTTTAGTAAGCTACTCATAAAAGTCTTGGAAAGGCTGGTTGGCGAGGAGCCTGATTGCCACGTCACAGGTTTTAGGTGATTCCTGCCCAGGAAGTCATACGTATTTATAGGACTTTCGCGTTATTTATATCTTTACCGTGGATAGTATTGTTTTTTCTTGACCACAATCTCAAAATGGTAAGTACACACCTTTAGGCGAAAAGGTAACTGGCTCTTTTAGTTAAATTTAGTTATCGCAGACCATATAATAATTAACTCAAAGATGCGCAAAGACGTTTATTTTGTTTGATTCCACCACTTACCCACCACCGATAATGCGCTCTGATTGGCTAAGTCAAGGACACACTAAAAATTTAGATGCGGTGATTGGTCGGTACTGTTATTCATCAGTGCAAAAAGACTTTATAAGTTGTGGAGTTGGATTGTCCAGTATTACTACTCCTAAGAGATCCGTCGATGCCACAGACCAATATAATACCGTCTTCTTAATCCAAAGTACAAAGTCTAGCTTCTGATAATACTGTTTCTGAGTCATCGCTGAATCACTTAGTGATGATGAATGAAGACAAGCTCATTCAGTAAATTGATTGAGGTATGTTCGAGCCAAGCTTGAGGATATTAGCATGCGATTGATGTTTATTATTAGCTGTCACTATCCCATTCAGTCGATAGGAGAGCACGAGTGCTCAGTTGCGACAGCAATAGTTTATAGGCGTATATTTTTATTATTCGTAGTCTATGTTTAAGTTAATAATTCCTGAATTAGGAATATCACGCACATCCTTACGCCGTAGTTTAAAATTAGATCTGGCTAAGGCCTCTGAAATTACACACATACAAGATTTGTAGAATTAAACCAAATGATTTAAATTTATTCAAGTCGTATGCCGAAACAATGTTGGATCGCTTCAGTAACTTTGACATCTTGTTCTCCGACGAAGCCTAATTCCACCTCAACGGGCACGTTAATACACAAAATTGTAGATATTGGAGCAATAAAAATCTCCAAGACATGAAAGGCCTAAATCGCCTAAGGTCTGTATCGACAGCAATTTCAGCTAGAGGAATATTTTCCCTGGTTGAAGGAAGGCCCTATTTCTTTGAAGATTTTCGAGGCCGAACGATAAACTGTTAACTCTACTGAGTATGTGAGAATGTTACGGGAGTTTCTGGCACCACAGCAGCTATGGGAACAATTTACTGGGCACAATCGAAATACGTGGTTGCAGCAAGTCGGAGCCATTTGCCACACCTCTAACGAGTCTCTGCTTGTAGTTTAAATAGATGTTTCCAGAAACCGCGATTTCTAGGAGAGGCGACCCGATTTGACGCCAGCAGGTTTCTTTTTAAGGGGATATTTGAAGATTCGTGTAACACACACAAGCCAAAGACACTGCTTCAATTAAAAAGCAAAGATAAGAGATGTCTCACAGCCTCTTTGCCGAAGAGTCTCTAGTTCTCTACACATTTTGTGCGCGTTTATCGGAATTTCAAAGTCCAGACGGTAGATTTTTCAAAATTTCCGTCTTTTGGCTATGTTGTAAATAAACCCTTTTTTAACTAAGTCATAAGTTTTTTTTTATAATGTTTTAAATGTTAACAAATTCATGCCCTACTCTGTAATTATCCTTAAAAAAAACATTATGATAGGACCTCTTAGATCAAAATTTGAGGTTATATGCCATGTAATTTAGAAACAACTAAATATTTGTTACGGGGTTACAGATTTAAAATATCCGATTATCAGCTTTATTTATAAAGCAACAAGCTCTAAAAAAGCACATGAGTGAAAATTAAGTTACCCAACAATATCCTCCCCCATTTTCACTGCAAACGTAGAATTTCTCATCACGCATGAAACCCTATAACATTTTATCACACCATTACCAAAATACCCAGGAGAAACAAATTCCTGAACGAATTGACGCCGGGGTGTTACTAAGATTTGTGTTACCTCCCCTTTTACATAATTAAGTAGGATAAATGCACTACGGACCATGACACGCTATCCTTAGCACATTTTGAGTAGGGATGGAGGCGGTTTGGAAAATATCGATAATTAGTCGTGGAACGTACCGATATTTTATTCAAACTTTGAATTTTCATGTGTTAAGGCGCGGACTGACTACGATTTTGACAGGACTCGTTCTTCACTGGAATAGGGTTGAAAATGGTAAATCATAAATGTGTCGACTCTATGAAATGGACTGTTATTTACGGGTTTTGTTTAGATTATACAGAATATACGCATTAAATTGAATAAGTGTCCGGTTAACATTCTAATATAATTCTGTATCTTATATATTCTTAAAAATAAAATTGTTGTCATCGCTGAAAATACGGAGAATTTCGACGCGAAAGATTTTTTTAGACGTAACTTAGGATTTTTTTATTGGGAATATCAAAGCACTTTTTAATATTCTATTCGGTTAACATTTTTCTCAAAACCCTCTTCTATCCACAGTATTTTTTTGTGTTAGGTATTTCATTGCGTTACGTCATACTCGACTCTCAAAGAAACCCATTTTTGAGATTTGAGCTTAGACCCGGCCTTAACAGTCTCAGTCAAACTTCGACAAATGTCAGTGATATAAACGTAAACCTTATTGCTTTAAAATAAGGTTCATCTGTTTCATCTTTGGTTAATTGTATGAAACTGTTATACGTTTCAAATACTTCACACACGGCTACCTGACCTAAAACTAAGCAGAACTTGTACTACATATAGTAAATATCATACTTTGACATTTAGATCCAAACTTTCAGGATGGAGACTAAACCCACGCTGTGACATCGAAGCAATTTACATAATCGTTTAAATTAATTAATTCACACAAGTTCATTTCGATTTCATATTATTATTTGAGCAAAGAAGGTAGTCGAAAATAATGGCTTATTAATTAATTACTGCGGTATCAACATTTATTAAAAATACATTCACGATGATATTACAGATAAACATACATACAAGAATCGATATCGACATTTTTCAAACACATCCCTAATTTGACGATAGTGGTGTCGATTCTGTTGTAAATCGCACTAAACTAATTTTAGTCACATCACATGTCTTTCTTACGAACATTACCGAAAAAGGATAGAACATATTTAAAGCTGTCAAATTAGTCTTTACCGTCTTCATTTGCGGGTATTTAGACGTTACCGTGATATATGGCGAACTAAATTTATATTGAAAACAAGCATCGGACATCTCACTAATATTATAAATGCGAAAGTTTGGATGTTTGTGAGTTTGTGTGTTTGGATGTTTGTACCACAATCACGCTTCACCATCTGAACGGATTTGGATGAAATTTGGCATACAGATAGAATATGTTCTGGATTAACACATAGGATACTTTTTATCCCGGTAATGTGTTCCTGTGGGATGATTTTCAATGTTTATTTATTTGAAGAACTATAACTATATAGGTATATATATATCCTACTGTGAAATTTGGATGGATGGATTTTGTTACTCAATCACGCCAGAACGACTCTGTATGAAATTAGATACAGAGAGAGATTATAGTCTGGAATAGCACATAGATTACTTTTGAAAAATCGCATGTGATAGCATAATAATTACATCCCACAGGAACCGTGTATTTAAAAGGAGTTTCGTTGAAGTTCGTGAAATAGAGTTGTAGCGCAATTTCCTCAAGAAGGCTTGACCAATTTACACCGTAACAAAAAAGTCTCTGAAGAGGTTAAAATAAAAACAAAAAAATATTTTGGATAAACCCACAACTGTGTAATTAAAAAAGGATATGCTGAAAAAAAATTAAAATCCCCAGATTTGTAGTCACTTTCTATAGGACAAAATTCTCAGATTTGTAGTCACTTTCTAAAGGATTATAAATACGGGATATTTGTGAGTTTGGATGTTTGTATCGCAATCACGCTTCAACATCTGAACGGATTTGGATGAAATTTGTATTTCTACAGAATCTAATTTATTTGAATAACTATAACTAAATATATACATATTGATATATATATATCTGGGAAAGTTTGGATGGATGGATGTGTGTTACTCAATCACGCCAGAACGGCTGAACGGCTCTGTCCCGGTCTTTTTATCCCGGAAAAATGCACGGTTCTTATGTAATAGAGTAACAATTGTAACATAAAGTTCTGTTCTCCAAATAGTTTAAAATTAAAAAAAAAAATCTTAAAAAACCCACTACGTTGCAATTGAAAAAGGATATATGAAAATAATTTAAAATCCCCCGACTTAAAGTAGTAACTTTTTTAGGATTCCGATAAAGTTTATCAAAAGGTAAAAAGGTAAGTTAAGGTAAGGTGAGCATTAAGTTCTGTAAATCTTGCTATTAAGATTTTCTTGCGAAGAATGACATATTATCCTAAATAATAATGTTATAAATGCAAATGTGAGTTTGTTTGTTACGATTACACGCATTAACTACCCATGAGATTGTCATAAAATTTTGCACCTTACACCTTCAGCGGTACAAAAAAGATATAGGAGATAGGGTACCCAGAAAAAAGGTAATGTTCCCTGAGCGATAGAAAAATAAATAAAAAATTGTTGGCGGTCCTGTTGACTAATTAAGTATGTATGTATGTACTAACAAAAAGTATTACATCAGTTATCCGGTTTCCATAGCTCTACTTCGTTTGGGAATTTGGGATCAGATAGGCTGTGTGTAAAAAAAACGAGGTCGTCCGGCATAACAACAAGATTATATCAGAAATACAGTTTTGCCATTCATCTTACTCCTTACACCATACACCTTACTCCTTATACCTTACTCCTTATACCTTACTCCTTACACCTATCACCTATCACCTTACTCCTTACACCTTACACCTTACACCTTACACCTTACCCCTTACACCTTACACCTTACACCTTACTCCTTACACTTTACTCCTTACACCTTACACCTAACACTTTACTCCATACACCTTACTCCTTACACCTAACACTTTACTCCTTACACCTATCACCTATTACCTTACTCCTTACACCTTACAGCTTACTCCTTACACCTAACACTTTACTCCTTACACCTTACTCCTTACACCTTACAGCTTACTCCTTACACCTAACACTTTACTCCTTACACCTTACTCCTTACACCTAACACTACTCCTTACTCCTTATACCTTACTCCTTACACCTATCACCTTACTCCTCACACCTTACTCCATACACCTTACTCCTTACACCTAACACTTTACTCCTTACTCCTTACACCTATCACCTATTACCTTTACACCTTACACCTAACACTTTACTCCATACACCTTACTCCTTACACCTAACACTTTACTCCTTACACCTATCACCTATTACCTTACTCCTTACACCTTACAGCTTACTCTTTACACCTAACACTTTACTCCTTACACCTTACTCCTTACACCTTACAGCTTACTCCTTACACCTTACTCCTTACACCTAACACTACTCCTTACTCCTTATACCTTACTCCTTACGCCTATCACCTTACTCCTTACACCTCACACCTTACTCCATACACCTTACTCCTTACACCTAACACTTTACTCCTTACTCCTTACACCTATCACCTATTACCTTACTCCTTACAGCTTACAGCTTACTCCTTAAACCTAACACTTTACTCCTTACACCTTACTCCTTACACCTAACACTTTACTCCTTATACCTTACTCCTTACACCTATCACTTTACTCCTTACACCTCACACCTTACACCTCACACCTTACACCTTACACCTTACTCCTTACACTTTATTCCTTACACCTTACTCCTTACACCTAACACTTTACTCTTTACTCTTTACTCCTTACTCCTTACACCTATCACCTATCATCTTACTCCTTACACCTTACACCTTACTCCTTACACCTATCACCTATCACCTTTCACCTATCACCTCACACCTTACTCCTTACACCTTACACTTTACTCCTTACACCTTAAACCTTACACATTACACCTTCAGCGGTACAAAAAAGGACACAAGGAACCCAAAATAAAAAAAACGAGGTCGTCCGGCATAACAACATGATTATATCAGAGATACAGTTTTGCCATTCATCTTACTCCTTACACCATACACCTTACTCCTTACTCCTTATACCTTACTCCTTACACCTATCACCTTACTCCTTACACCTTACACCTTACCCCTTATACCTTACACCTTACACCTTACACCTTACTCCTTACACTTTACTCCTTACACCTTACACCTAACACTTTACTCCATACACCTTACTCCTTACACCTAACACTTTACTCCTTACACCTATCACCTATTACCTTACTCCTTACACCTTACAGCTTACAGCTTACTCCTTACACCTAACACTTTACTCCTTACACCTTACTCCTTACACCTTACAGCTTACAGCTTACTCCTTACACCTAACACTTTACTCCTTACTCCTTACTCCTTATACCTTACTCCTTATACCTTACTCCTTATACCTTACTCCTTATACCTTACTCCTTACACCTATCACCTATCACCTATCACCTTACTCCTTACACCTTACACCTTACCCCTTACACCTTACACCTCACACCTTACACCTTACACCTTACACCTTACACCTTACTCCTTACACTTTATTCCTTACACCTTACACCTAACACTTTACTCTTTACTCTTTACTCCTTACTCCTTACACCTATCACCTATCATCTTACTCCTTACACCTTACTCCTTACACCTATCACCTATCACCTTTCACCTATCACCTCACACCTCACACTTCACACCTCACACCTTACTCCTTACACCTTACACTTTACTCCTTACACCTTAAACCTTACACATTACACCTTCAGCGGTACAAAAAAGGACACAAGGTACCCAAAATAAAAAAAACGAGGTCGTCCGGCATAACAACATGATTATATCAGAGATACAGTTTTGCCATTCATCTTACTCCTTACACCTTACTCCTTATACCTTACTCCTTATACCTTACTCCTTATACCTTACTCCTTATACCTTACTCCTTACACCTATCACCTATCACCTATCACCTATCACCTTACTCCTTACACCTTACACCTTACACCTTACCCCTTACACCTTACACCTTACTCCTTACACTTTACTCCTTACACCTTACACCTAACACTTTACTCCATACACCTTACTCCTTACACCTAACACTTTACTCCTTACACCTATCACCTATCACCTTACTCCTTACACCTTACACCTTACCCCTTACACCTCACACCTTACACCTTACACCTTACTCCTTACACTTTATTCCTTACACCTTACACCTTACTCCTTACACCTAACACTTTACTCTTTACTCTTTACTCCTTACTCCTTACACCTATCAGCTATCATCTTACTCCTTACACCTTACTCCTTACACCTATCACCTATCACCTTTCACCTATCACCTCACACCTCACACTTCACACCTCACACCTTACTCCTTACACCTTACACTTTACTCCTTACACCTTAAACCTTACACATTACACCTTCAGCGGTACAAAAAAGGACACAAGGTACCCAAAATAAAAAAAACGAGGTCGTCCGGCATAACAACATGATTATATCAGAGATACAGTTTTGCCATTCATCTTACTCCTTACACCTTACTCCTTATACCTTACTCCTTACACCTATCACCTATCACCTATCACCTATCACCTATCACCTTACTCCTTACACCTTACCCCTTACCCCTTACACCTTACACCTTACACCTTACACCTTACACCTTACACCTTACTCCTTACACTTTACTCCTTACACCTTACACCTAACACTTTACTCCATACACCTTACTCCTTACACCTAACACTTTACTCCTTACACCTATCACCTATTACCTTACTCCTTACACCTTACAGCTTACAGCTTACTCCTTACACCTAACACTTTACTCCTTACACCTTACTCCTTACACCTTACAGCTTACTCCTTACACCTAACACTTTACTCCTTACACCTTACTCCTTACACCTAAAACTACTCCTTACTCCTTATACCTTACTCCTTACACCTATCACCTTACTCCTTACACCTCACACCTTACTCCATACACCTTACTCCTTACACCTAACACTTTACTCCTTACTCCTTACACCTATCACCTATTACCTTACTCCTTACAGCTTACAGCTTACTCCTTAAACCTAACACTTTACTCCTTACACCTTACTCCTTACACCTAACACTTTACTCCTTATACCTTACTCCTTACACCTATCACTTTACTCCTTACACCTCACACCTTACACCTCACACCTTACACCTCACACCTTACACCTTACACCTTACACCTTACTCCTTACACTTTATTCCTTACACCTTACTCCTTACACCTAACACTTTACTCCATACACCTTACTCCTTACACCTAACACTTTACTCTTTACTCCTTACTCCTTACACCTATCACCTATCACCTATCACCTATCATCTCACTCCTTACACCTTACTCCTTACACCTATCACCTTTCACCTATCACCTCACACCTCACACTTCACACCTCACACCTTACTCCTTACACCTTACACTTTACTCCTTACACCTTAAACCTTACACATTACACCTTCAGCGGTACAAAAAAGGACACAAGGTACCCAAAAAAAGGTAATGTTCCCTGAGGGATAAAAAAATAACTAAAAAATGTTTGGCGGGCCTGTTGGCTAATTAAGTGTGTATATACAAACAAAAAGTTATAAAATTATATCAGTTATCCGGTTTCCATAGTACAAGCTCTACTTCGTTTGGGAATTTGGGATCAGATAGGCTGTGTGTACCCCCTTACCCTAACTACTTCTAACTAATCTTACTTGGATGGACGTTACTCATTCACGCTTCAACATAATAATAATAATAATCATTTTATTTAAAAATACACAAGATAGTAAGGATGTACATCTATATGGATTTGGATGAAATTTGGCACACAAATAGAATATGTTCCTGATACCTTACACATCCATACATTTTATCCATGTTAAATCCATGTTTCTGTGTGATTATTATTTTTATCTATAACTATGAAACGAGTTTGTTTGTTTGTTTGTTCCGCCTCAACTACTCAACGGATCATAATGAAATTTGGCATGCAGATAGTCTATGGTATGGAGAAGGACATAGTCTACCGCGGGTGAAACCGCGGAGGACAGCTAGTATTTTATAAGTCCGAAGGCCTAAATTTATATCCTTTTCTTATGTTCTTTGTTAGAAAGAGACATAGTGAGACTAAATTAGTTTAGCTGTAAATAACAGAATCAGGACCATTATCCATTCGCTACATATTTAACCTGTGGTCTGTTAACACTTACAAGCTAAAGATTTTTAGTTTTGTGAAGAATGGAATGGATGCAATTGACTTAAATGTTCAAAAAGAAACTTTAAGATCCCCGTTTCTCATATGTATTGACAACACCCCTTGCATAACTATACTCGAAAATAGTTTACTTGTGTATGAATCCAATTATCTACGTATAGATTTACTTAAAGTAAGATAAAAACAAAGCCGTTGCATTCATAAATTGCATTGTTTAGTCCAGTGTTCTTCAATCTGTGACCTTTGTGATCTTCAAAAAACCTTAGTGGGGGGGTCGCCGGCAGAAGGAAAAAGGCAAGGTAGACTTCGCGCAAGCGGGCGTCCAACTTACCTCTTACTTAGTTGCAAAACTTCGGTAGCGTTTTCTTCCTCTCGCAGACTAATAAGTAAAGGTATCAAAATAAAGAAAATCATTATCGTAGTCTTATAAATTCTTTGTCTGTCTGACAAGGGTGTCGCCAGAATTTTTCAACCTGTAAGGGGGTCGCGACATCAATAAGATTGAAAAACACTGGTTTAGACAAATGTCTAAACCAGTGTTTTAATTAATTTAACCTGTGAAATTAAAATTAATTTCACAGGTTTCTTCCCTTCCAAGGAAACACACTGTCAAGACTCATTTTCCACAGAAAGGGTCCACAGAAATTCCTTTGGGAGTGACTTGCAAGTTGCAGCTGTATGCATAACTGAGACATCTGATGAGTTTACAGAAGTTGAGTATACGTGCGATTTTACGACTACGCGACTTTTTCGTACAGCCAATATACAGCTTAAATTATCAATAGATTCTAAAATGCATTGTTCCTCCCGCTGCCAACACAACTACTCAAACTCTCAACACCTATTTAAAAGAAGAAGAAAGAAGATATCGTCGAGGTAACGAATGATACTCCTGCCTGGTGTAGCAAGAATCTAAAGACTACCGTAACCGCTTACCATCGGGCCCTAGGTATGCTTGTTTGCCACGTTGTAGATGAAGAAAAAAACAGTTTTGAATTGTAGGTAAAATACCTACGATAAAAATTGCATGAAATAATTAACCTTATTTCATTGTGGTTATAAACCGCGATAAACAAGTGACGGGATTATTATAATAAATACTGAATGATACCCGTATGAATGATTCTATACCTACCAACATCATCATAGTAGCCTTATCCTTATTACGGGTGAGCTTTGTGATTTCATACCTAAATGAGGTAACGTATTTAATTGTGCTCAATTAATTGATAGAATATTTGTAGGGAATTTCCTCTTTGATAGTTTGTTAACTATTGGATTAAATCCTTGGAGTTTGTATTCAATATTAGCTGTGCGAAGCAGAAAGTGGATGCGTCGAGCCGAAGATAGGGCGAAATGGCGTATGGCCTATGTCCAGCAGTGGACTGCTGTAGGCTGATGATGATCATGTTGATTAGCTGTGCCTCGTGGTTGCACTCAATAAACATTGTGTGATTGTAGCATTGACTCTTTCTTTAGTAAGAGTTATTTCGCATGACATACCCAATTTAAGTTCCAGAATGATGACAATTATTCAATCAAAATAATTTGTGAAATTATAGCAGCTATTGGATATCCTCTGTCGCGAGAAAATATCGGAAGATCTCCGAGAACGCTGCCACGAAACCCCGATTGACCAACAGATCAAACGTCGGAAATGGAACTGGATTGGCCACACTCTCCGAAGGGACCCCGAGCATATACCCAAGCAGGCAATGGACTGGAATCCCCAGGGAAGCGAAAGCGTGGCCGTCCCAAACAAACCTGGCGACGCACTGTGCTTGACGAAGAAGTCTTAGAGTGAGATCAAGCGCGAAGCTCAAGACTGATCGGGACAGAGTTTCTGTTGACGCACTCTGCCCAATCTAAGGGACTCAGGATTATAAATCAAGACAATAACATATAAAACGATATATAGAAGAAGTTACAAAATTTTTCGCAGCTATTAATGCCCACTTCAGAACAACAATGATAAATCAAAGGTTCCGAATAATACATATATGTAATAGTAAAGCTCAAAAGAGTATTCTCTTTTATTCTACTTCTATCAAATGTTTCAAATTATCATGTCAGAAACATCACATTGTATAACAATGACACAAAGGTGGTCTATAAATACGTGACCTTATTTACCTTTTGATAGCGTGTCTAATCTAGCTAGACCATAAGTAACCTAGACACAAAGAGGCAGTTTCGGTAGATAGATACTAATCTACTAAGGATTAATGAACTACAGCAAAATACTGGCGAACTTCTGATAAGTATGCAAGTTCGTAAACAACTTTTCCATCAAACCAAAACTAATCCGTAATCCGACTAAATAACTCCGATGTTTCAATAAGGCACACCAAATTCATAAACAGAACAGATAAGCTAGTAGCGGGCCATCCACTAACGTTCTTTCTTTATGACTTGTTCTGTCGTACAAGTAAAGTATCAAAATAAAGAAAATCATTATCGAAGTCTTTTAATTTATAAATTCTTTGTCTGTCTGACAAGGCGGGGGTCGCCAGAATTTTTCAACCTGTAAGGGGGTCGCGAAATCAATAAGATTGAAAAACACTGCTCTAAAACAAAACTCGTCAGCAAGCCCGCGCATCGACACGGAGAGCGGACTTCTCACGTGATTGCTTAGTTAACGAAAGAGACAGAGCGTAGTGACAGCGTGCGCTACGTGCATCGTAGAGCTTGTGAATACCTTACAGAATTACCCAAAGTTTAATCGCACGTTTACGTTCGACACGAGAAGTCACAAATTAGTCGCAAGTTTGTACAAATTACAACTACCGTCTCTTAGCATTAAATTATGCAAAGCCGGAAAACTAGAAGTGCGATAGGGTGACAACGTTGGGTTGAACCGTATAATGCATACAGAGTCGTCTATCAGAATAAACTTTTTCAATTAGACGGTTTATTTCAGGTTTTCTCCCGTTGCTGTGAATTAAGATTTTAGCAAAAATGTTTTATTTGTACTAAGCATAAGATGCATTTCAAAATAATTCCTCATAGAAAGGGAAAGGAAACGGTATAACCCCACAGCTCGTAATTGACAACAGAACCTATTTTTTATGATAATTGACACGTAATTGAGATAGCAAGACATACAGACAGTAAGCACGAACAAGATAGTAATATTAAATTTTTTTTTTTTTTTTTTTTTTTTTATAATTTAATATACTTTATTTACAACAAATATGTACAAAATACAATCTATATATAGAAAATTTCCTTTTGTTCGGTCCACGTTCAAGAATCCAAGACGTAACTTCCTCTTTTGGTTACCATAGTTTTAAGCACAGATTACAGAACAAAAGGCAAGATGGAGCGCACGCAACACGGGAGTGAGGCTAAAAAAGCAGGTTTGTTTAAACAAATACAAATTCAATAGCAAATAAATGTACTTGTTTTTTTGGCCACACTCCCGTGTTCCGCGTGCTCCATCTGCCTTTTTCTTCTGTAATCTGAGGTAGTATGATGCACTTAGTGAAACTGGCAACATCTGTACGGGGTGAGCTATTTACATACAGAAGTATCGTTAACTCCATCGACTAACCAAGAATTTACCGGTAACCAAAAGTTTACAATAGATTGTTGGTATTAAAAATACGTAAGTTCCATATTTGTTGCCTGGGATTTAGATAAGAATTGGCTCATAGATAGATAGATCATAGAATAAAACATAGAATCCTTTTGTCTCGGATAAACAAAAGAATCTTCGGGATAGCGAGTAAATCTCGGGCGGAAGCTAGTATGAGATAGTGGTCAGGTAAAAAAACCTCAGGTATTTTTTTATATCCACGCTCTATAAGCCTGATAACACAAAAACAAATTAAGCCTATAGGTATCTATTTTGTTAAAAACATCGCCTGAAGGGATTTTTTATGTACATACCCATAATGGAAAAAATGGGAAGATTATTTTTATGATTTAGAGGTAATTTGAGTATTAAGTATGTTATCAAAAGGTGGCTTGTTATTTAATGGTTTACCGCCTTTTACAAACATTGTTATGTTTAAATAATCACATTTGACACGAAAATGTTGTCTTTTTTGATGGTTGTTATACCTAAGACACCAGTTTGTATATGCAGAGTTTTTTACCCGACTGACCCGGAAGGAGGGTTATGTTTTTCGAGTGTATGTATGTATGTATGTCTATTTCTTTGTGCCGCTCTGCAGCCTAAACGGCTTGATGGATTTAAGCATATGAGGTGTCGTTAGATTTGTCTTGACTGGGGGAGTGTCATAGGGTATATTATTTTTATATGGCGCCTAAGAATAACAAAATATTATATAAGGTATTAAAAATAAAAGTTTCGTTATTATAACAATATGGGTATCAAATTAAAGCTTGTAAATAGACCATTCTATATATGTATATATTGTAATACTTTTATGCTACCATTTTGACGTAAACTGCAAAAAACCACGTTTAATGCAAGGACAGTAGGTACTGACTGAGCCGTTACCATACGTAAATCACAGAGTTGCGATGGTTGTTAGCGTTCCTTTACCGTACCGCTCATTTACTTACTAATACATACAACTCTTTCTGTATAAAACTAAAAAGTCTGAAATAAATTAAAATATTAAAAGAAACAAAAAACCCGACTGCTGTAGGTATTGGTTGTCCCCGATTGCAATACCTTATAAAATTCAATTTATATTCAAAATTCTATAGATTTAAGAGCTTGTTTTGCTCTTTTCAGTTAATTTACGTTTTACGCAGTCGGGTTTTTTGTTTCTTTTAATATTTTAATTTTATACCACTAAAGTGGCAAACAAGCAGACGGCCCGCCTGATGGTAAGCGGTTACCATAGACTATGGACGCTTGAAACAACAGGGGTATCACTCGCGCGTTGCCGACCCTGCAGAAATCTCTCACACCCTTTTTGTAGAACCCCATGCTGTACTCCATTGGGAAAACCACGGCAGGGAGCTCATTCCACAGTCCGAGCGTCCACGGAAGAACTCCTTTTAGCCCGCACAGATCGAATCAATTCTGGACTTTAATCTGTGATTCTGGTTTCATTGTGTGAGGATGGACATCGACGGGGACGATGGCGAGAGTTGCGAGCTGATTTTTCAACGGCCAGATGATCGGTATCCGACTGTTAATTTGAAATTTGAACAGTTTTTGGACAGATTTATCAGCATATATTATCCGAAGTTTTTGTCTTTTTGTGTTAGTTACATGCTTGTTTTTAGTTTTTTATAAGACGCTTGCATAAAATGTCTCTTTCCGACAAGTGACGTTGCGTGTACGTGGAAGACGAGCTACCCAACAATTAATTATATATAAATACGAATACTAAAGTATCAAGAACTTAGAACTTCGTACTCAACTTATGTAAGTCCATAATAAATTATACATTACGAAAGCACGTAGTCACCGATACCAACTGGGTTACTGTTAGGTATCAACATTGCTTTTATGGCGCCAGCTTAGTCATAAGGACACAGTCGTTATTGAGCAATTGATTTGCGCTTTATACATAGTACTAGCTGTCCCCCGCGGGTTCACCCGCGTTCCTGGGATTAAAATAAGCATGTCTCACTTCATACCGTGCCTTTCATCGCGATCGTCTCAAAGGTTTAAAGACTATAGGCTCATATCTCCTAGCCTCGTTGTAAAACTCATGAAAAGAGTTTTCAAAGAGACTGGGGAGGGGCAAGTTGTCTAGGGGACCACAATAGATCCCAATGGGTCGAAGTGTCCGAGTTATTTCTCGGCCCCTGCACAAGATAAGGTAGTATAAGATAACTCTTGTCTGTTTGTTACCTATTCACGCTAAAGGCGTCTCCGGCCGACACGATTTGACACCCGATATGTCGGGCCGTTTCTCTTGTCATACAAACTTTGCGTCAACTTGCCTCCCGATATGCCAATTTCACACCACTTTGTCGGGTTTCGCCCAATCGGCCCGACATATCGGGTGCCAAATCGTGTCGTCCGGAGACGCCTTTAAGGTGAACGCACACTCATCCGAGCCGAACGCGTCGAGCACATCGAACGAAACGAATTTCAGAATTCTGTATATGAAATCATATAATGAAAGCTCGCACACTCGCCCGCGTCGAATGGTCCGAATCTGGATAAGAACAGTGAAATAAAAAAAAAATAAGAAAGAAAGAGGCGTGTAACAAACATACAAGAGTTACTTTCGCATTTATTATATTAATATACGAGTATAATATGTACCTAGATACCTTATAGTTATAGTGTCTTGCCGAAGTCTTCCCAGTTTAAGCACAGTTTAAGTGTATTCTGAACCGGTGTTAGAGTAGACTGTGACGTTCATAAACGATCAACCTTTGTATGGGTTTGACATTTCAAATAGAAATATCACGTGATTTTTAACAATCTCTTATATCAATCCCATACAAAGGTTGATCGTTTACTTACGATGACGATTGTCGACAACCGTCTTGTCTAGGGGGCAGGGACCTAGGATCTCGGACCTGCCTTATTTTCTGACGGACAAAATGGATAGTACGTACTTTAAACTTATGTATGCCTGCTACATTGTCCCATCGGCCAATTTACAGGTACCATACCAGGCATGAAATTACTTTTCTTATATTCTGAGAGTTGATTTTATATAACTAACTCGGGGAATACTTTAGCAAGCAGCCAGACCAATCGTAGAGCCAAACATCCCTTAAAAACAATTAAAATGTCGTTGGAGTATGAGCGAAGGCATTATTATAATGCAAATAAGACAATCATTGGCATTTTTCATCCAGAATATAATGGATGGACGTCAGAAAATATGTACTTGATACTTGAAAAGCAGTAGTATTTCAAAGCTCCCGGACATTTACGAGACATCAGCCGTAAGGATGGTAGCAAGTCAGTCGAGGACAACAAAGTTCTATATATCTTCACGTTGTTTTCCTTCACAATCAATGAGCTGTTATCGCTCCAAAACCCTATAAAATGTAAAGTTTCCACTCTCACCTCTCTCTCATTAGCAAAGCAGTAGAAATAGTCACATACCATAACCTTGTCAAGGCGTTTGTAAACATCGACTTATAAAATGAACTTGTTACGACGGAGAAAGTGCTGTCACAATATTGAATGATCACTTGTGCAGTTAAAGATTTATAAGTACAAAATATATGTGTATGAGAACAAAATATGGATCGTGCGCAGAGACAACTTTATGCGTATTCTGGGTAGCGTGTGACCTGATGGTGAAGAGTACTTCTGAACCACGAGTGACCTGGGTTTCACATTTACCTCATATCTGACAAAAAATTGAAAATTGTTCATTTTCTTGATTAAATACTAATACAAATCTGGCCAAGTGCGAGGGACTAGCACACGGAGGGTTTCATACAATATTAAGTAACTCAACTTCGCTATGAAAAAAAAAACGCCACAAAAAACGTTTCTTGTATGGACGCCCCCTTTAATTTTTATTATTTGTTGTTACACATTCTCTGTTAATTTTAGCTGTCTACCTATTACGGTTCATGAGATACCATGAACCCACTGACAGACAGACGGACAGCGGAGTCTTAGTAATAGAGTCCCGTTTGGCAACCTTCGGGTACGGAACCCTAAAAAGGTATGTTTATGTTTGGGCACCCCCCCGCTAACGACGAAGCGAATTGCGCAGCCATAATGCACGCGGACCTAGTGCATATAACCCATAACCAGACTTTACATGTCTTTGACTTCACCAAAAATCTCGTGGGAGAACCCTGCGCACTGGCAAGTTCTTTGCCTCAGGATCAATATGGCATGGAAACATGATGAGCATTCCCAGATTACCATGGCAAGAGATGTTGTAGCCGAAGGTACCTACACAATACCTAGAAATGAACTGAACATACCACTAAGTGCTTGGCCAATGATTTTGAAATTGAGGGTGGTAGCCGCCAAGGCGGGTCACACAAAGTATCCTACCGCTGAGCTATGGTATCCTCACGATGTTTTCCTTCACCTAAAGCTCGCGTTAATGATGATGATGCATTTAGATTTTCTGGTACAACTAACTTCTCTTTCAAGACTTTTTTGGGGAAAGACTACAATAGGCCACAAGTCTGAAACACGCGATATTAACTAGATTACCTCTCATTGTGTAGGTATCTTACACAAAAAGCTAAGGTTTTTGCTACGTAGTGTATTGAAAAAGACAGTAAACCAGTTCGAGAAAAACATTAATAGGTAAATGTAGGTGGTTCTGTGTCAGTTAATTTCGTAATCTTTATAGATTTATTTCATAACTAGCTGTCCCGCGCGGTTTCACCCGCATTCCCGAGGATCTTATGTTTTCTCGGGATAAAAAGTATCATATGTGTTAATTCAGAACATATTCTATCTGTGTGTCAAATTTCATTCAAATCCGTTCAGTAGTTTTTGCGTGAAAGAGTAACAAATATCCATACATACAAACTTTCGCGTTCATAATATTAGTAAGGAAGTTTATTAATAAATCTATAGGATCTAATTCAAATTAATATTTAAATACCCACTATTCAAAACAAGTTTTTATTAAAAATACATACACTTAAATGATTCATCCATCAGAAAATTCCAAAGCGGCGCGAATTTATGACAAGAGGTCAGGCAATTATCATAGCTATAATTAATTTAATAATTGGGTCAATTAATGTTTGAGTTGTTATTCAATATATCGATGCACTCATCTTTCAATAATAGCATTTCTACTTATCATTTATAATTATCTTCTAACTAGTGTTTTTGTTTTTAAAATCGTCACCTTATAAATATTATATTTTGTTTTAATTAAAGTTGTTACGAAAGAAATTACTATTTTCGTTTCAAAAACATCAAATATGTTTTTAATGTTTTTCAAATTCAGTTTTTACGTATTATTATTATTTATTTATTGTCTACTGCCCAATATTTTACTGTACACCAGTATATTCAGTAATAGACAATTAATTAAGTTTTCGTCACTGAATAAATGTGGGGACTGTTTCACAAATTGATTTTTAATTATGTGCTTAACGTTTAGGACAGACATACTGTCTCCGAGACTATTCCAACCAACATAATTCACATACAAAATCTCTGAACATCTATGAAATTTGGCAAACAGATAGCAATATGGGGGAGGAAATAGCTACTTTTACGTCGCGAACATGTGTGAAACAGCGGGTTACGGCTAGAATTAATTACTAATAGCTCAAAACCTAAAATAAAAAAGGAATAACTATATAAATTACAAGGAAACATGAAGATCGATAAAGAAATGTGCACCCAAACACTGTTCATACCAATAAAACGGTATCACACCCTCTATGATTCTATCGCAAAGGACTCGTACCGTACAAAAGAACCCCACCGATATGTATCTACAAGGGACCCCTATTTCTACGCTATTTACTCCAAGATCACAGGTGATAAAAACAAAGAGAGAAACTTGGGACGTTTTAAATTCGTTCAAATTCTTCTTTCAGTTGTTTGTATCGAGTGATATTCATTTTTAACCGACTTCAAAGAAAGGAGGAGGTTCTCAATTCGGATGTATTTTTTTTAAATGTTTGTTACCTCATAACTCCGTCATTTATTAACCGATTTGGATTTTTTTGTTTGGATGGGTACACTTCCCATTTGGTCCCATTGTCATCAGATCAGGATTTGATTACTTTTTAGTGTAATTTGAAGTCGGTTTAAGTTTCTTGTAAGACAGTTCAATTATTCACTCCTAGATTACCAATTGTATTGAAAATATTTATACAGAGTTGTAAATTGCTTAGACAAGAAAGAACTTAAAATATCTTAAGGGACGTGTAAGAAATAAAATATTTATGAATTCGCATCTAACGCACGGTGTATTTTTGCTGAGAAGAGCCAGTAATAAGTCAAAAATATATATTGATTTTGCAACTCTCACGGATTCGAAGTTGTAGGCAATTTTTTTAAACATTGATTCTTTCTCTATGCATGTGCGTACGCGCTTGTATTATAACAACACTATAAATAAATCTTCTACTTTGAATGCCAGAGTTTTACACAATCGACCATCTGTCCCCGTATAGACATACATCTCCTTGTTTCATACTCTGAGTACTCAATAGAAATAATCGTAATGTTGATGTGAAGTCTTTGTATTCTGTGAGGCCAATGTGTTTTGTCCATTTTTTCTCGTCCAAATAAATATGAAGGCCAATGTATGCGGAGCTAAGATGACATGAATTGTGCTTATTCATTAGGTACCCTATTATTTGTAATGTTATGTTATATTCGAGGTTATCCTAGTAATTTCGGAGGCTGGCTATATTTTAGGATGTTTTATTAGAAGCTAGATTTACAGTATTGTTGCGGCGACTTCAACTTATGCAAAGACTGACTGGCATTGAAATGACTGACGAAAATAATGGACAGTTAGCCGAAGAAAAAGACTCGATGATTTTTTTTATTTCTGTTTATTATAAATACCGTTGAAAGACAACGGAATTCTGATTTTCCCTACTTTCGCCATTGTCTGTGGTATATTCGGGATTATTCATTGGTGTTAGCAACTTTGAGCTGACCGGCTGTCGGGCGAACTCGGGTGTCGTCTCTCAGCGAGTGGCAACATTGACGGGTAGCTGTTTTGCAGAAGGGACTAGCCGCGAGCGGACACTTTGGCTCCAGCGATCGAGAGCGCTTCATCTCGACCTATTTTGTAATCGACTACCACTTTGCAATTTACTAACCTCATTTTATTAATTTATTAATAACGTGTTGAATCTTATTGTGTTTAAATTACCATCCTTTAGTTAAACCTAACATTGGGTAGTGGAAGGAATTGAAGGGTTTCTATTTTTAAATTCTAGACCAATATTCCGAATGAGGCAGTCAATCGGTAAACGATACGGCATCATAATAAAATAAAAAAAAAAAATTGTTCCTTTCCATCGGAAATGATAAACAGGCTTTATAGACCGGGAAATTTGAGTCACTATCTCATAATAGTGCATCATTATCTAGGCCAACATTCTTACTCATTACTTGTTCAGTTATAATAATTAGCATTTCAGTCTTCAGACGTATTGACACCATATAATTAGTATTCATATATTAAACATTTATTTTGTAAGTCATTAATATTCTGAGAGCGTCGAGATATTGTGACGGGAGATCGTAAGACGGGTATACAGAACCAATTTTTTGTATACGTTCAATTAACGGTTCTTTGCAAATGAATTTCGGTACATAATTATCCTACTGGTCGTCTGGCACAGATGAATCTGATGAGAGAGTATCCTGAAATATTCAACTACGGGAGTAATATGGCTTTGCATCACCATGACCAATTCATACGGACGAAAGAAATCTACCTTAACTACGTGTAGTTAGTAGGTTAATTATGTTGAATTTTTGTAAAATTTACCAGAGCGACATAATCAAATTTTGATTATGCTATTTAATAAAGGTAAAAGATACAAAATCTGCCTTACCAAAATACTGGCAATACTGTCATTGGCATGCCCATGAATGAAGATAATAATGAAAATATAAGAGAATGTGATATTCTAAGAATTATAGCTCCAAAGATGAGACCCGATTTCTAGATCTCAGAGATATACATACAGATAGACAACTTAGTACGAGAATTTAATCAAAATCGTTAGAACAGTTCTTGAATTTCCATGACATATTTAACATAAAAGATTTTCCAGGTTCATAGTATACTGTGTAGGCTAGAAAAGCTCAAAGCTGTTAATCACGAAAGGCGCGGAGTAAACCCAAATTCAGCTTACCTCGAGGTGAAAATAGTCTTTTACTTGCAGATTCGCCGTTCACGTAATATTCAGATTTTCGCCACCCAATATCAATTTTACATTTAGATTACGTTACGTTGTACGATATAGACGAGCATGGAATATCTTACGTATAGGGGAATCGCTTCCCCTCATCTTTGCTTAGGACTTGACTTATTGTGAGGGACCCTAAGTGGGGAATGTTATACAAAACGCGAGGGTAGGTTGAAATTTATCGCCGATGCGTGTGTATTTATGCGGCACTTTAGCGTTGGATAGGGGAAGACTAATGACGAATTTCATAGCACAGACTGCAGGTAAAATATTGTTATCATGATTATGAAGTGACTCTTAATGATTTGAGGATCGGTGAAGGCATCCGTTAAGTTAAGAATGCAGTGAGTTAATTGAGAAAGGTAGATATTGCAGAGACCAATAGGCGAAAGACTTTTCGAGAAAATCTTTTGAAAG
This sequence comes from Polyploca ridens, assembly GCA_951394255.1. Lineage (NCBI taxonomy): Eukaryota > Metazoa > Arthropoda > Insecta > Lepidoptera > Drepanidae > Polyploca > Polyploca ridens. The sequence continues at coordinate 1,686,210 of OX596263.1, forward strand.
ATGTTTTCAGGGTCGGCAACGCGCGAGTGATTGCAGCGGTGACCCTGGTGTCGCAAGCGTCCATACGTTATACGTACAGTGACCGTTTACCAACAGGCGGGCCGTAGGTATGTATATTTGCTGCCTTATTGGTTTAAAAAAAATCTCAAGCACAATCGAAAATAATTCAGATATTGCTGGTTTAGATACAATAGATACAGTGAAAGAACATAGGTATAACATAGTCCTCAGATTTTTAGAGTCAAACTCAGGAAACAGATGCTAATAGTAAATTTCACACCTTAAAACATAAAAGAGGATGTAAAACGATCTGCTGTGCATTAAACTGGCAAAAATTGGAGCACAATTTTCCCGTCCACTCGATAATATTTTGCAGCTTCGAACAGGCTTTCTGATTCTACCTTTCAGATTCTCGGTATCACACAAAATTGAGTCCAATTCAATAACACTTGTACATTGGCCAATTTGGAAATTACATAGGGAAATTATATAAACTGTTTAACCAATTTAAGAACGCATTAAATTTGGGCGTTTCTAATGGTAGAGCTTAGTTGTTATCACTGTTGTAGATACTGGTCTCGAGGGTTTACTACAGGTACGTGACCAATAAAAGGTAAAGTATATCGCCGTTTCATTCCAACTATCCTCATAATATTATGATTAAAAGGAATCCAGAATCACGATTTTGAAATTTTCAGCACCCAGCGCGATGAGTTCGCATCCGCTGGTAGCTGCTGGATGCAAGTAACCCAAAACAGTTCTTTGTGGGAATCGATGGTGGAAGATATGTTTAACAAAAGGCCTCCCCGATAGATGGTGTCACGAGATTTAGGATATTATGTTTATTTTACGGTATCTAGGATAAATCAAGGAAAGTATTTCTGAATAGCAATGATCCATTTACGTAATATAATTGAAAATTCTCAAACCAAAATACTAGAGACATCCAAAAGTACTATAGTAAAAACATTTCATACGGGTTTAAATCTAAGCGAAATTCGGAACACACAAATGAGCCACGGAAGCCGAATCTAGAAACAAAATAATCCTTTAACGCAGTATCTTGTAATACAACACTCCAGAGTAACATATACGGCTGTGTTAGTTCGCGTTACTTCAAAGTGTACCATTTCAAAAGACTTTAAAATCTGGTAAAGTTAGACATATCGAACTTCAGTAGAATGAGCTCGCATTCGAGTCTTGTTTGAGATTAGTGATGTAGAAATACACAATTCGTTTTGTGTCCGCAGAAATAACTATGCATATTTTAAATTTTGAAAGCCTGTTGCCAAGTTTCACCGTGCCGTGATTCTGTCGTGAAGTTTTCCATCAGGATTCGATCGAACCCACGACTTTAGCTACGGCAGTCGACGTCACTACCACTGAGCTATCATCAACCTTGCTGATTAATCATCACAATCTGCGCTTTACAGAACATTTATCAATTCAATTTAATATCAATCTACATCTGCTTACGACTGTATTCTATTTATTGTAGGTACTCCTGCTGAGTTTCTTGCCGGAGTCTTAGTTTAAGTGTATTCAGAACCGGGGGTAGATTCAACAATAACGTTCATAAGTGCCTTATCAGAACCTAAATCGTATAACTCATTTATAGTTTTTGATTATACAATGGTCTGACATGATAAATTAATACTTCTTAGTATTGCCTTATGTACACATAAGATTCTTGTTTATTATACGTCCATTGTTTATTTGTGTGGTTTATTTTACTACTTGCTGAATCAACATGTGTTATTTGTTTTTCGACTTCGTCTAAGTAATTTTTTATACAATGGGTATTGTTTAAATCAAAAATAGTTTATACGAAATTTTCTGTTGACGTAATGGATATTGATTATTCATTTACTGCTTCTATACCGTCATTTTCTTACTCATAATTTACTCGTGTTACTTATCTCATAGGTATTATGTTGAATATTGGCTTTGTGTGCATGAATATGTATGTTTCTTATGAGCTTACTATAAGTAGCCTATGCCTTTATCTTTGCAATTGAATCTCTGTGGCAATTGACTTGTTTCAATAAAACTGTCACTACGCAGCCTTTAGTTGTGACTACATAAGCTTTCTTAAGCTCCCTTGACTTGCGGTTAAAAAATAACAGTAGAATTCTATTGTTTTCCTCGCCCGCGCGGATCGTCAAACAGTCAAAGGATTAAATGAGCCCTCTAGGAAACTGATCATTTTATCAATATGTAAAAATCCGGGTAAAAAACTCTCTAACGGATAGAGTAACATACCGAGAACCATTGAGTGGATTTTTACAAGTCGTACATCACATCAGTGATGCTTAGTTGGGGATCAGATGGCCATGTGTGAAGAGTGTACCAGGATATTTATGTTCTAATTTAGCGATTTTCATCGAAAATATTCCCACAACACTAGAAATTTCACAACATCACTATTTCATACACTAACCCCATTATTGCTTATGAGACTCCAAGCCTACTTCGACGAAAGTTCGTATTGACAGAAGTTAGGACGGGGCTTATACTTAAACCGAGTTTAAAATCTCATTCCCAAAAGAAGGATATTGTTCCGAAAGCCAACGGATACACTCTCTTGCTGAAAATTGCGAATCGTCATAACAATATGATCAAGTTAATCTATATCGGAGCTTATGATAACGGATTGAGATTCAAAATTGCTAAGTCGTGTTACTGGACTTACAGTTTTGGGTTTTTATAGTTAGTTTAAAGTCAATTGGAAAGTGTGGAAACTATTATGACGTGAAATAGGACCAAAGTAAAAAACTCAAGTTTAGCAATTTTTCAGCTACTTGACAATGCATTGGTTTTCTGTGGGATATTTGTTCTACATCAGCAGATGGATAAATCTAATACTACAATCCTACAAATACCGTTGTTGCGAAAGTTAATGTAACTCAAATTTACACCTTAATAACTGATATTTTAAGATCATAGTCAAAGTCAAAGCTACTTACATAGAAGCGCAACGACGTAAATTTCGACTAACGTCGTTGCGCGTAATTTTATAATAATTCAAAATTACTAAAGTTCCCACAGGTTCCGGAGCTACCCTGCTACAAAACATAGTAAACTTTTCATTGAACATAAAATCCCGTGCAAGTAAAACTGCCGGCCGAACCAAGTCTTCAATAACATTGATACACAATAAAAACACACCTCACGCCAACAAAAGAACAATTACACACGACAACATTATTAAAACATGTCGTCACGAATCAAACACATTATGAATATGAACAACATATTAAATTAATTTGAATACTATCCACGTACGATGCTTAACCAGAACTAGATGACCCTTCAACAGCCCTGCGTCCCGTAACAAGTACTAGGCCAGGTTCTCCAGTGGGAGTCGTTCCAACCTGGCCAAGCTGAAATGCAGTCACGAGTACTTACGAGCCGTCAAAACGGTTCAGTCGTGCATTTCTTAGATCATATCTTCCTGGATTTATTAAAGTCAGGTACCGTTACGCCATTAAATCTTAGAAGATTTATTCAAAGCTGGCTATTGACGGCATATTTTGAACTTTGCAAATTCTTCACAAGGCGAGTGTGCTTTACGGCAATAAGTTATGTTATTGCCGATGACAAAAGGACCTTTAGAAAGTTGTTTTAAAGATTATTTTTAGTAACTTCTCTGAATAACTTCTAGGTATTTCTATATATTTTTTTAATTGCTTTAGCTTTTTTGTCAATTGAAGTGTGGCACCATTTCGTTGAAACTTTTCTATTAATCTCTGCCGTTTCCCAATCAAGTTTAGATTGACAAATTACTTGTACAAAAGTTTTAGATTACAAATAAATTAGTTTTAACAGATGAGAGGGTTGGCCCTGTTGTGTTGACACAAATGGAATTAAAACCCTTGTTTTCCTGCCTAGTTTTTATATTTTTTGTGCTGAAAGTAACATCTCCGAAATCTTTCAGTGATTAATTCTTTACAGGGAAAAATGTATGTGAAAAAAATCTAACTGTAACTCGTAATTAAATTTTGTTATTAGTTTCGTTGACACTGACTATTTCAATAAAATCTTTTTGTATCTACGTAAAGAAATAAAACTTATCATAAATCATGCATCCCTCAATACCCTCGATCCTTTTACTATCAGGCCCTTATCTATCATCACGTAAAAGGCCTTACATTTAAGAAAAATAAGAAATATTACATTAAATATCCATTAAGATAATAATTTCTTCTTATTTAATATCTAGTTACATACAATATTATGGTATATTTTGGGCAATAACTTGACAATAAAGGTCAGTATTTTTCCATGTTTGAATGGCGTGGGGAGACCCCGAACAATACAATACATTATTTTAATAACAACCAACTTGTCTCCCTGTAATTATTAGGGACATAAATCCCACTTCATTGTTATTATTACAGACTATTTATTTACCTCAGTATTTTGCCGCCCCTGATCATAACTACAAGGAGATATTAGATAAATAGCGCATTCGTCATGTGGCGCGTTGTTTGGTAACACTTTTTTATTGTATGCAAATAAGGTATTCCGCTCTTTTCGTATAGATGCAAATTTATTAAACGTGAAAAACATTTTTTTTCATACCTCTAAAACCAGCTCAGAGCTGCCCGCCTTACCGCAGAATACCGCAGCCAAATAACTTTATGTTGTGTTCCTGCGCATGAATAAGGTTCCCAGTGCTCATTGGGGAGGAAGCGTCAGTAACGCGTGAATGATGCCCCGTGGTAGCGAACGGCTGCGGCTGCTCTATATGGCTGCGGTAGACGCCTAACAACACTAGAGGAATCACTCATGCCGATCCTATAAAATAGATCCGCAATAACATCTTTGTTTTGATGATCTGTGTGCTCCATTATGTCCTCGACCTAGCATTATTGTTCACAAATAATAGCGGTGTCGATAATGAGCTTTCTATATAAGAAGTAAGAACAACAACACAAACACAAGAGAGAGAAAATTAATTTGTTTTCATAGAGCTTTAAGCCTTTCGAGGAAGAAAAATGTTTTTGAACACCCCGGCGGCACAGAAATACCCATATTATACTGTTTTCTTCATTTCCCTTTGAGCTGTTCATCCTTTCTAACTTGAAGATTCTTTTATAATTCAACACGTGGGCTGCTTTGATTGCATAGAGTTTTGCCCGGAGGAAGTTATGATGCGAAAATTACCTGAAACAAAAATATTTAACGTTAATTGTAGAAAAAAACTAATCAAAAATATAAAGGGCTTTTAATAATGCATCCTAAAAAAAATACGAGTTATATTCGATCGATTAATTGTTAGTCGATTAAATCCTTTTTAAAGCGAATTTTGTTACAAAGAACATGATCCGATCAAATTGTAAAACTAAAGTAAGTACAGTATTACCCAACTGATATGGCGCGTCGTGAATCTTCGTTTGCACAGAAAAGAAAGTATGGCCCCGAAGATTAACGAAAGAATGCTTAAGACTTACAATCAACCTTAGCTCACTACGATAAGGTTCATAACACTGCAGCTGTTAGTTCCGTGTCACTCGCAAGTCACGCCCCTCCGGACGGCGCGCGCTAACATGGCGGCAGCTACCGACCAATAGCGTTAACCGCGCTTTGAAAATGTATCTTCTGCGCAGGTACATCGGTAAGCCATATCAATTGAGTACTACTGTACCAAAATTATTTATTTGTATTACTTAATAAGTTGTTATTTTATTTTATATCCAATACCGATCCAACCAAAAATAATGATTCAATAAAAGTGTTTAGATATATGGTCACTTAAATGGAGACCCTTTTCCGGCACATGAAAATATGTAGCAGGATCTCAACCGAAAGTACCGTTTACTTATGTTGACACAGTCACAATATTTTCATTGAAGAAGGAAGAAAGTGTTTGAAATATAATAAATAACGGGCGCTCAAATATGTCGGAGGTATAATGTTCCCATAAAAAAGGTTTTTCGTTCCGCGTTTTTTATTTTAGAATGAATCTTTTAGACGATTCCATTCTGAAGATGACATTATTTACAAGCTTGAAAATGGACTAACAAGTGAAAATCTTGTCTTCCTTTGAAGACATAAAATCCGCAAAGCTTAAAACAATGTTATCACTTAATCCAAGACAACGTTCCTAGGTTCCAGACATAATTCCTACTGTGAGATAAATTAACTCCAATTAGACATCTGGCTTAATTCAGAGAGTTTGCATCAAGCACTGACTTGCTTTTCGCCATTGCATTCGAGCAGAGGAAGATTGTAAATCGGCATAAAGCTGGACAAGATGAAATTAACAGACTACCGAGATTTAGCATGAAACGTAAAGCAAGATGTGGTTCCATAAAAGAGCTTACGAACGTTAAGACTTATGGACACTACTGATATGGGATTTACTTTTCGCCATTGCATTCGAGCAGAGGAAGATTGTAAATCGGCATAAAGCTGGACAAGATGAAATTAACAGACTACCGAGATTTAGCATGAAACGTAAAGCAAGATGTGGTTCCATAAAAGAGCTTACGAACGTTAAGACTTATGGACACTACTGATATGGGATTTAAAATGGCAAACATAAAGGCAGACATTTTAAACGGCCGAATCGTTAAAAGCATTATTTGGTAATAAGAGGGAAATGAGCCAAATCAAATTAGTATTCAACATAGAAAATGACATACAGCTTTTAGCTACAACGAAGGCAAACTAAATTGAAAACAAAGCCTCCATTACAGATAGTAATCTGACCCGAACAGATTTAAAACAAATATTATCTTACGGCAAACAACAAACCGTTACGCAACACCACTCGACATTCCATTATCTTCTGTCTCTTTCGCACTCGACAGATGTTCTCTACACCTGGCTGTATTGTTTACGTGTCATTCGGACGAATCTTGCGCATGGATACAATGATCATTTGGAGTGAATGCCTTATTTGGAAGTCACTTGAATCTACTTTAGACCTTTTAAAGGACTTGTTTTGTATGTAAATAAGGCTTGGAAGAATTTGTAGTTGAGATTTCAATATAAGTAGTTAATGCAAGAGAGAAATCTTACTCAATTATCATTTTACCTAAAGAATAACCAATCCACTGCTGACCATAGTCTTCAGCCATGGATTTCCCAAAATAGCATGCAACAATGTTGTTGGGAGCTCCCAACAACTCCCTGACAAATCGTCAAGTGTTTTGAACGAGTTCACAAAAAATATGATAAGTTGCTAGATTAAAATAACCCGCCGCATGTCCAAAATCTAATTAAACAAAGCATTTGCCAATATAGTACCTACTTTCATTGTTTTTTTTTTACGTCCGTAAATTTAGCACGGATTTGGGAATGACAGTTAGAGACCAGATATATTAGTAGTACGGAATATTATAATCAGAAAAAATACAAAATAAGCAGTCCATTTTTACAATTGAGTGCATCGAATTGCGAAACGTTTTCTACAGAGTCGGTAAATTAATACCCGATACAATTCCACTCGATTGATTTCACAAGTCTTTTTTATTAGTAATTGAAGAAAAAAGATGTTCACGGAAGCTGATCTTTGCATTCTCATTTCTATGTTTAACATAATAATTTTGTTCTGATGAAAAAGTAATGGATTTATGATTTATTTGAAATTGTCTTATAGTTTGTTCAGACGCAAAATCCACAACTGATTTTGAAGCCGTTTTTACTGCTATATCTATCTAAACTAATATTATGAAGCTGAAGAGTTCGTATGTTTGCTTTCACTTATCTCAGGAACTACCGGTCTAATTTGAATAATCTTCTTGCTCTAGATAACCCGTTTATTGAGGTAGGTTATAAGCTATACAATCACGATAGCGCAGGAAATACTGCGGGGCGCAGTACTAGTCTATTAGTGAATATAAAGCAAGAAATTACAAAAGAACCTGTAATTTCTCACGCCTATTATCCCCGAAGGTAGGCGGGTCTAAGAACAGACTTAGAGTTTATTTATATTTTTCCATTATCTGAAAGAGTACACCGAAGAGTAAGCAGGAGTTAGAGTACACCGAAGATATTTAAAATCCCACTGTCGCCGTCTCTAGAGCACACTGTATATCAGCTGTAAAAAATACAAAAGTTGTATTATTAAGAGATCTTAGTTCAGTGCATAAAGTAGATTATATAGAATTAAACTATAATATTAAAAATATATAGTTTCTTTGGAGTCTCAAAGACTGGCAGTTCTTGGAATTCCCTAATCACCTGACGAGTTTAGTATGAAGGTGTATTTGTAAGCAAAATATCTACCCTAATTCTCTTTGGTTCACTGGTCAGACTTTACTCACTACTATATTCCCTTTGCAAGACAAATAAGAATTCATATATTTTATTCAGAATTTTCACAAGCAAGACGGCTTTAACACCAGCCGACAAGAGTTGGGAAAATTACTCTTTTAAAAAATAAAAGTAGATCGCAATAAATTTCAATTTGTCCCATGTAAAACGAGCTCTGTACCCTTGCAATTTTATAATAAATATCCATTAGAGTTTTCTTGTAAAAATATTCTCAACAATTATATTTTATGGTGAGTCTTTTATCATGAAACAACTCTAATGATGCCTAACGGTATTCTGGCTCTTCAGAGTACCTAAGTTTAATTTTATAACACATCATTACTTAGCGTAAGGTTGCGTGGAAATTATTATAACCAGCTGAGGCATTTTGATCTAAGCCCCTGAGGCTACATGCAGTCCAATAAGTGCTTTATGGAATAATTTTACGGTTCCAACGCAATAAAACTTTAAAACTAAGAAACTGAACGACAGATCCGTCTCAGGTGCAAGTTATAAAACTTGGAATAAGATGCCTTCACTTTGATATTCCACTTACAAGCTTGTTGCTGCAATCCGTTCGACCGACTCAATCCTAACTTTACTTGTACATTTGTCTTGCAGAACGCTTGGAGAATTTTTAAGCAAACGCCAACGTCGCTTGGCTCGCGGTTAAAAATATAACAATGACATCAGTTGTTATAATAATGTTATAATAGGACGCGCGTCCCTCGCGTGCATCGATTTCTAGGAAATAACTTAAATTTCAATAAAATTAAGTCATAATTTGAAGGCGGTTAGGAAAATTTTCGTTCCTTCTTGATGACGGTGATGGAAAAGATTTAGCTCGATCATTCAGCTATTCAATTGATAATTGGGAAATATACGAGATGACATTGTTTCGATATCGAGAATATCTGGCGATATTTATCCCTATCATAGAACTCCCAAACAGTATGGCCCGAGGAATACGCAAACAAGGTTCATAAAAAAAATTAAGCGAAAAAGGATCCTGTTAAAATTAATCCCCTTGTCGTAAACTTGAAGTGACGTGGAAATAAAAAAGAATTAAACAAACGAGAGCTTTTGAGACTCGAAAATTAATATCTCGCGAATTAAGCTTGTTTTAAAAGCCTATTACAGTGGCTTTTGATGTTTAGTGAAGAGTGCCCTCAAAGAGAAAACTTGACACGTCCAAAAGAAAGAAAAAATAATGCATGCAATGAAATCTGTTTTAAAATATTATTTGAGAAAATTAAAGTTATCTTAGACGAGTGAGTAATGCTTATTAATGCGCTAATGATATTAAGTCTATGGTTAATAGTACAACGCTGACTCGGAATTTTCATGTAAATTCTAAACGACCGGTTTTTGCTCAAATACTTATTAAATTTCGATGAACACCGGTCTAAAATGATTAAATTGATAATTTGCCGTCCACGATTAGTTTATAAATAGAGGTGAGAGATAAGTTTAATTTGAGTGGTCATTAATAAAGTATTTTTAACAGACAGCGATGTACTGCCAATAATATTTTGCTCGTATAAAATGCCTCACATTTGCATATTTTCATTATCGGGTCTCCAGTTAATTGCTACTCGATAATGGAGGGCAAGAGTTTAAAATTTATAACTTTATTATCCACTGTTGATACATGCAATCATTTAAGAAAATTAAACGTATTACAGGCTTCTGCTGTTTACTGTGATAAAAAGATATTCCATGTGTTTACGTCCTACTAGACCTAGATAGAAAATAGGATAACAAAAGCCTACCAGATTGTCAAGTTAATGGTTTAGCGAAAGAAAATAGTGTTTCTAATATATCAGCCGCGACGAACCAGAAAAATGAAGACCCAAACGACAAATACAAAAATTGCGGTCAAGTCGATCCCGCAAATGTACCACTGGCAGAAATGGAGCCACAAATACGAGACCGATCGACCGATGTGAAAGTACCCTTTCATATTTATGAGACATTGATTCTGACATGCCGAATTTATGTCACAGCAAATTGTTGGTAACAAAAAACGGATAACTCCATTGAAATACTGATGGAATGCATGATATAGATACACCAACCAAGCTCTTGAAGATCTGTGGCATATGATAAAAAGTAAAACACATATTTATAAAGCGGATGTTCGAAGAGGCATTTCCCGTTGCAGAGTTGGAGCATAAAGCGCTGCAGGCGTTGATATACTGGCAAAACTAAAAGCGCTGAAACTGCTGATGTCTGCCGGTGAATCCCTATTTTAGTTGGCTTAACAAAAGTTTATGCTTTATTTATTAATGTGGAATAGAGCATGAAGCTTAACTTTAATATTCATTATGCAACAAACAGATTTCAAATAATTTCGGAAAACGTTTTGAATACTATTTTAAATTATTTCTCAAAGATTATACCTATAAGAAATCTGGAGCACATATAATCAGTAGCTGTAACAGAAAACATGGTAGTGTACAAAATAAATGTAGTTGTACCCAGCGATATGACAATATGCCAAGAAGTTATTATGGAATGAAAACATAACTGCGTATTTCGTATGCAGTCGCTGCTGCGAAAACTGTGATATACAAAGGAAACATACAGACGGAAGCTGATTTAAATTGTTGCATAATTCTGTCCTGACGTTGAGGAATTCATAAACATATTTTCATAGTAATGAAATAGAGCACACAAAGGGTATTAAAACATTAAGAGACCAAGTATAAATTAATCATTTTACTGTTCAGACAATGCAATTCTAGTTTTAGAAAATTATTAGGAAAATGCTTGATGCGAAATATAAGACCAATGCTATCTTTGAATGTGTAACTAAAAGCTGTGTAAATAGGGCATCTCAATTTTCATTTCACGTTCCCGCAGAACCTTTTTGTACCAGAAAATGTAAAATTACACTCATGCTCGATTTACCCCCATTAAAACTTAAACCTTGCTGCTTTTGTTGCTATCTCGTCCAGCGCTGCTATTTATTCATACTTAAGTTCAGAGGTTACGAGTACGAAATTTTATGAAAACTTGCAGTTAAAATTGTTGTATTCATTATTAGTTGGGAAGTGTTCATCCCAGCAAGTTGTTAAGTCTTGGGCGAGAAAAAAATACGGTTTAATTAAAACGGAGTCGGATTTTAAAACGGTTAGTGTAAAGAGAAATTATGTTGTTATTATATGAAACCTAATTCATAAAGGCCCGGAATGTCTGAGTAGCTTTAGAGAATTTAATTCCAAGATTTGCTTAGACCACGCATTTCAAATTAATATTTAAATTTTGATTTTCCTTCTTATCCATACTTTATTTTAAATAATCGGTATGTTCCGGCTGTTTAATTTTAGGGCCAAACGCTTTAAACACATCGTTAATCCCTTTGGTAATCCTAATGTCTTTATACGACGGTGACCACTTACCATCATCAACGAGCTTATCAAGCCTTCTGACATTGAAAGAAAAACTTTTGATACATTGCTGAGAAACTAAAATGGCTTTTGCATTTTTAAAATTTACATAATGCCATAGCTGGCATATTGATGTGGAGACCTCAATATTTATTGCATTCTCCACACTGAGCGCCATCCTGACATACAATGACCGGTCTCCTGATATAACGGATATCCGTTTTTGTACCCTAATAGTAGGATCATTGGCCGCACATGTTCAGGACGTTAAGCCATCGTTTCTTAGATTGGGTTGTCTTACTCTTATGATATCTAACCCCCTAATTCATAATCACTTTTTAACTAAATCAGTGTAATAGTGTGCCCCGTCTCACTCTTTCGATCACAAAATGTCAAGTGTCAGATAAAGACTTCGGAATTATAGCTAATCAACATTTGATAACTTCATTATGAATAAGGGGGTTAGTATATATCTAACTAAGGGTTTTCTATACTTTCCAACAGCAGCGTGTATCGAACGAAAGAAAGGCTAGTTGCGATGCGATGCCCTATTTCTTATGTTTTGCCCAAAGTTAGAAAATTATTCCTGAAATTTTGCAGCGGTATACGGAACTTCGGCTAAAATCCATAGATTCTATTCAAAAAAAGTGCGGAATAGCGCCTCGAATGCTAGTGTAAACTAATAACTTATGTATCGCCCACTGCATTTTATTGTACCAGTATGTAGGAGGCCAGTAGTATTCTAAACACGAGTTAAAATCGCTCTTTTGTTATCCTTTCCGTGAACGTATTTCGTTTTTTGCTTCTTAAAATGCTTCCTGCCTTTCATCCAGAAAGAATAAGTGATCCAATTACCAAACATGACTTGGCTGACTTATCATTATTTATAAACGAGTTTGTATGAAAACACGTTATTACTTTGCATAAAATTTGGTGTTCATCGTCAATTTTGGGTCAACTGTTCTTAACCAAAGGTTCTTTTATTTTTCAACTTACATTGGTATCAGAAGTGTAATTTTGTTATTTAGCATTTGTTTGTTTGCTATAATATTGTAATCATTAAGCAGGTCAGCGGTTATCAATAATCAATATACTATTGAGGCCGCAACGTTCAATAGAATGTTTGACAAATTATTCTTATTGCCATGAAATAGCAAGTTTTTCGGACTAGCACACTAGCACTTCATCATTATACCTATAGACATTATGATAAATTGCTGAAATTATATTTGCTATCTCTAGACCGCAAATAAATCGGTTTAGGCGATGGAGACGTAGTATATAACAGATCTCATTTATTATCGTTCTTTGACGACAAAGCTCTCACAATCTATATTGCAATAAATATCCTGAGAAACCATTTATTATTAAAACAACTATTTCTAGTTATTATCTTCACAAAAGGGTTTAATTCACAATCCGTCTCGTAAGCAGTTTTATTCGAAGTGGAAATAGTAATACCACTCCATGAACCGAGAACGGCCTACGGGCAGCAATCAGCATGGCACTGTGGCCGATTGCAAGATTATTCTATGCACTCTATAACCATCTCTATCACATTAGCATTAAACCATAGATTCCCGTAAAGCTGTCCAATTCCAGTTCAAAATCTTGAAGCTATACCACCTCTTGGAAAAATCGACTCACCTGCAGTAGTGTTAAGGTTGATTTTATTGTTCTGTGTTGATTGTTATGGCGTTTTAGTTGTGATATCATGAGAAACCGGTGCGACCAGTGTCTGTCCAGTCAGTTCAGTTGTTCTGCATGGCAAAAAATAACTACACGGTTTGAATATATCATCTAGATAAATTTGTGGTTTTGGATTTAATGCTTTACCTATTTCTAGTTCAGATTGTAAAGCACCACGTAGGAGTATAGATGGCAATAAGGCAGTGACACGAATACATAGTGATGTGTGTGTTGCCATACTTGTTACTAAGTCAGTCACGCATTCGAACAACATAATCTTCAGTAGCCTTGACAATGAACAATTTACGAGCAGAATAATTGACGAGGAGGTTCACGTACTCACACACAGCTACTTCTTTGTTATTGAGTTGTTAATATATACATCTATAAGTTTTGATACTTGTTTTTTATCCAAAGAACCGTTAGGGATCACAGCTCAAGTGGATTCGTGGAGTAATATATTTTTAGGAGATGTTAATGAAAAGTTAAAAACTAGGGAGATTACCCTTTTAACCATGATGATCATTAAAGACAAAATACTTTTAATCTGGAACAAACAAACTTGCAAATTTAATCGAAATTCTTCATCAAATATCGACTAATCAAAGTTCGAAAACAACCGTTCGCACCCTTATAGCCAAAATTTTAAATTAATGCCATATTTTAAAAGCCCTTTTGTGTGATGGGGAACAATGGCAAGGAAATTAGGCGATAGAAACTATGGAACCATGAAGAATAGACTATGGGGAAACGCCGTAGATTCGACGAACTTGGCAAACTAAATGAAATTCTGGAAGTTATGCCAAGAAAGTTAGTCATATGAGGCAATTAACTTTTCAATGGCGGTGTTGAAACGATAAAATGTTATGGAAGGGATGAATCAGTCGTTTTACATGCCAAAAAAGTTGTACTTACAGAATAAAACATAAATATTTACATGTGAAATAACACCAATTGATATGCAATATTGAAATTGCATCTAAAAGTGTACAGAATTTACTGCAGCAGACGGCTCTAAAATTTTATTTAAGTCTTAAATAGAATTTGGACGATATGAAATTCTATTCCCAAGTACTTACCAAGCATACAATTTCAAATAATAGCCCCCAATTTGTCTTGAAACCTTTGAACTTTAAATAAAGATTTCGTTTGGAATTTTTTGGAAAATCTTTGAAGAATATTAGGGATCACGCTCAATGATACAGAGGGAAAGGTATCATGAACCTTTTTAAATGCCACCTGCCCAAATACGTTTCCAATACAGGAAGTTTTCACACTTGAACCGCAAAGGGCGGATGCTTGAAGGGTCTGAAGGGCACTGAATAAAAAAAACATGGAAGCAATGATGTTCGCGAGGTAAAGTAAGGATAATAAAGTTTATGTCGACTTGATGTTGGAACTTGGGAAGAATTTAGCCTTAGGCTTCAGTGTGTGAATCAAAGATGTGTTTGGATAAAGTTAATATTAGTTTTAGTTGAACGCAACGCTGATATATGGTTAAATTCTGCTTTTTAATTCAAATATCAAATAACATTAGGTCTTTGGTATTGAAGCTATAATTAATTGTAAGGGTCCATAAAGTTCAGCGTGCATTTGATGTTCAGAATATATTTATTCTATCAGAAAATGTTCAGAGCTTTAGCAATTATGATAATTGTTTGAATTCGTTATTCTATAAATATAATGATGGACTATATTCGTGTATATTGTAATGAAATATAGTTAAATATCAACATACGATCATAAATAAAATAAAGTGAATCAAAAAATAAAATATGAGGCTTGTTGGTTCCAGAATTTAAAAATCAAGGGTGGCTTTGGTTATACTACCGCCTAATATCTGTCCACTAAACGTTTCAGATAAAATGATAACGTCATCACAAATCACCAACAAAAAGGTGGTCCGCAATAACCGTGCCATATCGGGTTATGAAACAGAAGCTATGAAAAAAAATATAAAGGAACATTGCAAAACACCCATTTTTCCAGATTATATCAGTCGACAGCAAAGCTTACGAGTGCTATTTTACATTTTCGCCGGGTTCAAACAAGATTATTTCTATCGCCAGAAAAGGTGCTCTCGATGCTCTGACAAAAATTGTACGTCATTTTTTAAGCTCTTTCTTTGAAGACTAGATTGTAAGCATTTACGTTATCGGGGTAAGGATCTGATCGATGTATCATTTATTCTGTTCTTCCATAAAAATATATGTTTTGTTTGATCGAGCCAGGTTTGAATAGTTGAAATTATTATTGCGATTTCAGTTTTTAAAAACGAATGGGATTTTTACGATGGCTTCCCCAAGACGAATATTTCCAATTTTCGTTTTAGATTACAACTGGAAGAATCCACTCAGTATGAATACGAGTCGAAAATCAAAATTTCCAAATAAAATCAGAGAACATGATCGAGTCACTACCTAGCAATTCTTTACCGACGACATTATTGGTAAAGAGAGCCGACTACATTCCCGGAAGATCAAATATCTTATCTGATTTTTACTTAGAAAGATCAGCACGTTCTAATTCACATAGAATTTTCGCTGAAAACAGTTAATTTCCATAATATGTTAGAAGGGAATGCAAGTCTTCGTGAACTACAAGACTGGCTATCTACTAATTTGAACTAATATAT
The DNA here is from genome assembly GCA_951394255.1 of Polyploca ridens. Lineage (NCBI taxonomy): Eukaryota > Metazoa > Arthropoda > Insecta > Lepidoptera > Drepanidae > Polyploca > Polyploca ridens. The sequence goes on from OX596263.1 coordinate 1,702,191, forward strand.
TTGGAGCCCGCACAAGACTATTCGCGGAAACCGTTAATCGTATGTACTGTGGAAACAACCATAATGTAATATAGCTTACGAGAATTTGAAATTTAGATTTCAAGAACTAGCAGTACTGGTGCACGAGCTTATGTCTTCGGTATCATTTTGATCAAGAATTGTAGTCGGTATTTTGGGAACGAAAAACAAAACGATATTTCTTCGAATGGCATTCTTAAATAAAATGATTTTACATATTATTAACGTTTTGTAAACACATTGGCGATTTTTTTTTATCAGCATTACTTATTACTTGTAATTTTTTCATTCTTAAATTTCGTATTGACAGATCTTTCACAACTCTTGGTACTAACCAACAAAAGTGGCAACATGATTGCAGTAACTCGAAAAGGCATCGAAACGCCATTTAAAACCAGATTAAGTTCTCACGGCACAAAACCTGTTCACCAGACTGCAGAACCATCGTTTTGTCGCAGAAACGTTCACAATAAGGAAGAGTATGAAATTATTTACCATTTTAACAAGTTTTACATAATATTTTTTCATCGAGCGCGCCGAGAGTCCGAGTCTGGCCGACTATTTATTATCCATTGTGCTGAGAACATTACTGTATGGTCATTGTGCTAGCTCTTTTGTTGTGGATATTGAACCAATAACTTAGTTGGGTAGATTTAATATCTTTTGTCTGGAGTTGGAGTGCTATGAAAATATTTGCGCAATTCTAAGTACTTCTGTGTAATTTTATGTCATCTATCGGATGTATGCAGATATATATGCAAAAAATACCTGCTGTTGCAAAATTCGTAGATATAAATTCACTATTTTTAAAGATTCTTTGCTTTGCCTTTAACTTCTGAGCCATACTTGACATATTTGTCATTATAACTAAGCAACCATCTAAAGCACTCGTAAATAACAGTACACAGTTATCTTTCGGATCTTTTTACCTTCTTTTATTATCTTCAAACATTTCTGCATTGTTTCGTATAACAGTAACAGGTAGGAATATATCTTCTGAGATCCTTCTATACTCGAGATCATTGAATACTTTTAGATTCTTTACAATAAAAGTCGTGAACTCTACCGAATAGATGCAAGTTAATCGAAGTGTGAAATGGCTGCATCATAGTACTTCGGAGCTTTTACAAATACCTTACAGATATTCGAGCAAGTTTTAAAGCCATTCGATTCTCCAATAAAGATATTACATAACTGGATTTTTAAGGCTTGAAAGCGCCATTTGAATCACAAAGAATTTTACTTTTTCGAACGTAAATAAGATTAGAACGAGGTTGGAATAGCGTCGAAATACCAGGCCAGTTTTCAGGATTATATAAAAGCATTACGTTTGGTGAAACGAGGTTCTATGCCGACGACAAAATGGTGTGGCGGAGAAGTTAGGTCGGAAAGGTAAATCTTAGGAAGGCCATTCCATTCGGAACTTTTATATCTTGTGCGGTCAGGAATAGTGAGGACATTATTGAATATTTTTTATTTTATGAGAATTTTGATGCTCGGCAATTTAGGTGCCTACTTTATTACGTTAGAGTACAATGATTGTTAATTAGATTATTCGTATGTTACAAGGTTTCTTTAATCTTTAAGATTATTTTTTAAACTCCTTTTTTCCTAGGTATTGTTATACTTACTGGCTTGTGTTTGATCACAGTCTCATCATGTGATGATGTGGAATGGTAAACGCACAAAGCTTATAGAATTGAGAAGATTTATTGACAGCACAACGTAGCTTGCTCTCAAGTGCAGCTAACCAGTTTAACATGGAATCATATGGAGGTACTTGATGTGAGTCAGTATTTAGTATTTACGGAAGGATATCTGGGTTTTAATTAAAAATACAATTTCCAAAGCAAATTCAATTAACAATAGCGGTCTCTGACAGGCTTTGAATAAAGTACAACATTTATTTTCAATAGAAAAGGTATCGAATAAAATAGAAACAATCGACTAAACGAGTGGAATAGCACCGAATAAGGTCGCGTCGCGGTACACGACAATAAAATAAAATGTTAAACTGTACGGAAACAAAAAGACCTAAGTAAGTATACCTCCGCACTAATAAGATTACAAATTACAATTCCCCCCCGTCGGGTATCGAATCTGCGGCCTCGGTTCGGGCTCCTAAACACCTGAGCTTATTAAACTTTTACCGCAATGAGGCGGAACTCACATAAGCTTTGATACTGGTATTTTTGCAATGATAATATTTTGGAAGGTTCCTATTTATTGGAAAATTTAAATTGTGGAAGATGTTATTCATAAATGGCGATATAGGATTCTGAGAAATATCAAACACACCAGGATTCGTCTTTTTTTAGATGCCAAGTTTACCAAGTCCAAATTCTTGCTCAATTCTTTTTAACCGACTTCAAGAAAAGGAGGAGGTTCTCAATTCGGATGTTTATATTTTTTTTTTTTTTTTTTTTTTTTATGTATGTTCGGGCATAACTCCGTCATATATAGACGGATTTGCAAAATTCTTTTTTTGTTCGAAAGGGGTATATTCCGAAATGGTCCCATATAAATTTCATATAGATCTGATGATGAGTTTCGGAGATAGACAACGGAACACTTAAAAAAATTACGGTAAATCAGCCGCGATTGCTGCTATCGCATAAATATGCATTGTTTACGCAATCACACAACTAAACATCAGGTCTGTACACTCGAAAGGGTTACGCAGATGTATTCAGTATATAATGAAACTAAAAATTCAAAAATAATTAACTTTTTAACAAAAAAATAAACCGCCTTCAAAGTACACTAAAAAGTATAAAATAACTCTTATCTGACACTGTTTTGAAGTCAGCGAAATATTTTCTATAGAACACGTTATGCGATTTCGCTCACTTCAAAACAGTGTCAGATATATACAGGTATAACATTAAAATAGTCAAAAATGTTTAAGGTGTTTAACAACATGTTATGCTGTCATAATGCTTTAAGACCTGTTTGGAATTCGGGTTTCATAGACGACCACAAACTGGTTTAGCAATTGTCTTAAAAAGATCACGTTACCGGCTACTTTCATTACTTTTTCTCACAGCGCTAAGTTTAAAAGATCTTGCCTTCGTCTGGCCAGCTAAGGCGTTTGTTTTTTCCTGGAAACACCGTCGTCGGTAATTTTAGCATCGCTCCGGCATGCGGTTGACGTGACCAGACCAGACTTGTTTCAGTCTGATACCATCTTGGGATTATACTGGAGATAACCATTAGAACTTCTAGAGTATATGGTCTTTAGAGAATGAAACGTAGGCATACAAAAACTAGTGTTACCGGATTAAGTAGATATTATTGCTTTTTCAATGTAATCCTCTGAGGCACCAAAATTGTGGTATAACAGTTGAGATATTTCTGTCTAGACTGTGGTCTGTAACTTTAAAGTATATATTAGGTACTTACTTTGTTAAGTCTCTTGAGACAAAATTAAGCAAGGCAAAAGTTTGTGCGGGCTTTTTTGGTCACAGTAAATTGTTAGTAATTCATTGGGTAGTCGACGAATTTTCCAAAAGACACTAGCTGTCGCCACAGTTTTACTTACGTGTATTTCATCTGCCAATGATCCTGTCAAAATCAGTTCAGCCGTTTCGAAGATTAGCACAGCCGGACATACAAGACAAAAACTCCATGAACTTATAAACATTATTTCGAAATCACAGAGATATAAGTACCTACATGTAGCCCAGCAGATGTACATTTGCTAGACCCATTCAATGTACTGTTTGGGCAATCATTAAATTTCACATTGAGCATTGAAGCACGTGAACTCAGGAACTCCCAGCTACTCTTACCTAGTCATCATTAGTTAGCATATTATGGTTTTGCAGCAGAAACAATAAAATGGTTCGAAAGTTATTTGACAGGCAGGACACAATATGTTGAGATCCGGAGAGAGGATGGATCGACATTGTCATCCCCCCCACAATTGGTATCACGAGGTGTACCTCAAGGATCAATTTTAGGGCCACTTTTATACATCCTATATAGTGCAGACATTACTAAGTCATTCCGGTTTTGCAAGTATCACATGTATGCAGACGATATTCAAATATATATAACTTTTAAACCTGGTGACACTTTAGAGGCAGTGCGAAAAATGAATGCCGATCTTAAAAGAGTGGATGAGTGGTCTGGACGAAACTCACTAGTTTTAAATCCCACCAAATCAAAGTTTATGGTGCTTGGTAGCAGGAAGATGATCAGTGCAATGCTGTCAGTTAAGCCAGAAGTTACAATCAAGGGCCAGAACATTGAAAGAGTAGAAACTGCATTAAATCTGGGTCTAACAATGGATTCACAGCTGCACTTTGAAAAACACATCAGTAATTGCATGAGGAATTGCTTTTATAGATTAAAAGTATTATATTCGCTCAGAGAATATCTAAGTGTTCCACTGCGAAAGCAATTAGTAGATAGCTTAATCTTATCAAAGCTCAATTATTGTGATACCGTGTATGGACCATGCTTGCTGTCAAGAACTGATAAGCTAATACAGCGCATACAAAATGCATGTATCAGATTTTGTGTGGATGTTCCACGAAGATGTCATATTACTCCCTTTGCAAATACTAACAACATGCTTAAAATGGCTGCAAGAAGAAAACTGCATATGGCTGGTTTGCTCTTTGGTGTGATTACTACACAAAAACCAAAATATCTATTTGCAAAGCTGAGATGGCGACAACATCAACGTGAGAACCAAATACGTCAGGCAACTAATCCTCTTTCCATCCCAGCACACAGAACCATGGCATTCAGGGGGAGTTTCAAGTTTGCTGCAACGCAGTGCTGGAACAGCCTTTTACCACCAATACGCAGCCTGAAATCAAAAAAATCATTTTTAGTACATTTAAAAAAGCATTATATGCAGATCCAGCAGGTATCATAACTAATATAGACAAAAATAAAATAAAATAACAAAGAAATTATAATAGTATGAATAATAATTACCTTATGTGTAATAGCTTTCTTGCAATAGTGAGTTATTAACAGGGTATGTGCCTTGCCCTATGAGCCTGCATGCCTTGGTCTGAACAACATTGTGATCTATGTTATGTCCATATATATATCCATGTCTGATCTATTGTGGCTGCACACAGTCCTAAAATAAAAAGTTTATATTTATATACATATATTTACTTTTATTTATGTCACATATATTTATACAGATATAGTATGTACAGTAATATTATTGATTTATTGTTAGTGATAGTTGTCTTGTCTAACTTTATAATTTGTTGCGTTTTTGGGATTAGCTATGTGACAGCCAACGCGTCATAGTCGCGGTAGATGCTGCTGCTATATCCAACGAAAATGTAATCACTACCTATTTAATGTATTACCAATAGGTGTTGTTTGTTTAGTGTCGATGTAATAAACAATATATATGTATATCGTTATACATGAATATTTTATATTGTATTGTAGTTAGGCACTAGCATTTTGCAATCAATACCTACAATGTTCCACCACTGTTTCTTATTGTATAGTTTTTGATATTTAGTACTTACTGGATTTTGATTTCTCACTGGTGGGAGCGAATTGCGTCACTCATCGGTTATTGCTGAAAATCAGCGCTGCAGATATTAGGTTAATCCTAAGTCACAGCATTATGCTGAGCAATAACCTTCATTTTTGCGCACATACGACGCACAAACTTACAACAATATTGTTTTATTTATTTTTAATTCGTACTTCCTTTAATAAGTAAAAATTGTTTATTATTATTCGCTCACAAATCATCATGAATGAATGAAGTTTTGTTTTCTTTTTTTTTTTTTATATGAATGGTGTTGCCAACTATACCATTTTCGCGGTAGCTAAAAAGTAGCCAAAATGGCAACATAAAATTTAGAAGTAGCTATAAAATTAACTGGGTATGTTGATGGGTTGGCATCATCATAATTATTATTAGATGTAAATAGTCATAGTTATACTATGATATAAGAGTGTGTATTTTGTGTGTATATTTTTCTTTTTTTCTTGTATTTAATTACGTTATTTAATGTCTGCGTCGAATGGCGCGCAAAAATAAAATGTTTTTCTTTCTTTCTTCTTTCATCAGTCTACCAGGTAAGATGAGCGTCCTACACTTAACAATTCTCAGTACAGTAGTACCCAACTGATATGGCGCATCGTGAATCTTCGTTCGTACAGAAAAGAAAGTATGGCCCCGAAGAATAACGAAAGAATGCTTAAAACTTACAATCAACCTTAGATCACTACTACAAGGTTCATAATACACTGCAGCTGTTAGTTCCGTCTCACTCGCAAGTCACGCCCCTCCGCACGGCGCGCGCTAACATGGCGGCAGCTGCCGACCAAAGTAGCGTTTCCCGCGCTTTGAAAATGTATCACCTGCGCAGGTACATCGGTAAGCCATATCAGTTGGGTACTACTGTACGTAGTTACTAATATTTATTGTGTTACGTTGGTTAGGCAAGGTTTAATTACAAGAGCTAAGTTATTGTTTTGTGAAACTGAGGCAGACTTATTTGCGTTGCCTGTTTTGTAGTGAGAAGTGACATGCCATTATACTAGTACCATTATGCTTTATAATGGTGACAGGTTAGCCAAACTAATGTCGTTAATTAATCCTTATAAAGCTTGTGTTATAAAACAGATTTTAGTCTGCACGATCGCGATTTGGTGTTTAGTCGTTTTGAATGCATGTTGTGAGGGATGATGATGATGAATATACCTAGTGGCTAGTATTTATAGTACCTGCGTACTGGAGCATCTAATGGTTTCTTGGTAACAAAGTATTCCTTATTATTTCTAGGGTATAATCTACCTGCATGCAAAATGTTCATCACAATTGGTTACAATTCAGAAGCACTATTAAGTGATTCTTACAAATACCTACTATTATATTAGGTACGGTCAGCGTGAAAAGTATATGCAAGTCAAAGTCAAAGCCATTTATTCAATGTAGGCCCTAGTAGGGCACCTATGAAGGTCAAAGCTACTGAAGTTCGTAAGTCGGCCTTCAACTGAGAAGAACAGGCAAGAAACTCAGCAAGGTAAATTGGCAATTTTTTCCAAAACATTGTCATTTTTGTACCCTTTCATAATAATCTATTGACATTATCTTGACAGTTTGTATGGAAACTGTCAAGTTTCTTAATGTACCCAACTTATATGGCTTACCGATGTACCTGCGCAGAAGATACATTTTCAAAGCGCGGGAAACGCTATTGGTCGGGAGCTGCCGCCATGTTAGCGCGCGCCGTGTGGAGGGACGTCACTTGCGTGTATTACGAACCTTATAGTAGTGATCTAAGGTTGATTGTAAGTTGTAAGCATTCTTTTGTTAATCTTCGGGCCATACTTTCTTTTCTGTGCTAACGAAGATTCACGACGCCCCATATCAGTTGGGTACTACTGTAACACGGTACTTAAGTCATATTTAAAACAGGGTGAATCATAGTGTAACTTACAGTGTAACTTTGAGACTTGAGGCTTACACGAAATGCTTAAAAAGTTCAAGCATAAAACTCTTCTATAATAAGTTAGTCGTAATTTTTAAACAGTCAAACTTTATAACAAGTTGTTTTTGTAAGGTAGAGCTTGTGTATGCTTGTGTTCTTTAAAAATATTTAATATAACACATAGAATAGAATATACAGGTCGTTGTTTTGGTCAGCGACGAGCGACTCAGGGTCGATAATCCAATAGATACTGGTCCTAAAAAAAATATAAAAAAAATACTTTATCGTTTTTTAATAATAAAAATTAAAAATTTTGAAAATCATGTAATAAGCTAAAGTGTAGACATAATACTCAACGGGAGTACGAGGGAGTAAAGGGGTGGGGCGATGGAGGCTTGTGCCTAGCTCTAGTCTGTGCACGTGCCTAGTAACCATACTTTGCGGTAATTTTATTTCAAATTGAATAAGGCATTTCTCGACATATTTACAGTATTTAATGGAATTAAGTCCATTTTTGGGGACTATATATTTTGTACTACCGGTCCTGGGTCGCTTGTCACCGACCAAAACAACATCCTGTATTTATTTGCCAAAACATGTGTTAAAATATGCAGATACCCAATTTTATTCTAATATGTTTTCTTCGTATTTGTTATTGTTATTTTCGTATTCACAATTTCAGAGATATTTACAAAGTTATTTTATTTATTGGCAGACAATTTAGGTATCTTGTCGGCTCATTAAAATAAATTGATGATACAATTTTTATTGTTTTATCATTTTCATTTATTTTTCGATGGGACCTTTTTTCTGAGAAAAGGAATTTTAATAATTAATCTGCTATTTGTTTTTAGGAATATTTTATTAATTTTGACGTTATTACGTTAAAATTACAAGGGTCTATCACATTAATTTAGCATTTCTCTGCGTTATTTTATTTATTTACTACATTTTACTATATAAAATGTACAGTGCTGCCGCCGAGATTATGCGTTTCCGACACCTGTTATTATTGTACTATTCTCAGAAACGGCTAATCCTATAGCAATGAGACTTCCACAGGAAGGTTCAGTATTTTCTTAGGCATAGCTTTGTGAAAGGCCCATCATAATCAGATTAGCCTTTTCCGTGATTTGGGCAATATTAACAGTCTGAAACGCATTCTCTCTGCGGCCGCACAGTTATACTACCATATTTTTAACCGACTTCAAAAAAAGGAGGAGGTTCTCAATTCGGTTGTATTTTTTTTTATGTTTGTTACCTCATAACTCCGTCATTTATTAACCGATTTGGAAAATTCTTTTTTATTTGAAAGGGTACGCTTTCCGTTTGGTCCCATTGTCATCAGATCAGGATTTGATTACTTCTTAGTGTACTTTGAAGTCGATTTAAGTTTTTTGTAAAACAGTCCAATTATCTTATAATAATAATTACATACATCTACTAAAAGCCAAGAATGTTTCCAATACGCACTAATTAAAAAACATACAATTTTATATTAAAAGGTATCTACTAATGCTCAGAATGATTGTGTAAAGGGAAGCGATTAAGTGCCATAAAGTGCCATACGGAGTTGTTCCTAAGCTTTGACTCAGGACCAGATGTAATGTAATAAGCTTAGAAATATGGTACTCTTTAGAAATGGTATACAGGTCGTTGTTTTGGTCAGCGACGAGCGACTCAGGGTCGATAATACAAATGATACTGGTGCTAAAAACAAATATAAAAAAATACTTTATTTTTTTTAAATAATAAAAAAATATTTTTTTTGAAAATCATGTAATAAGCTAAAGTGTAGATATAATACTCAACGGGAGTACGAGGGAGTAAAGGGGTGGGGCGATGGTGGCTTGCGCCTAGCTCTAGTCTGTGCACGTGCCTAGTAACCATACTTTGCGGTAATTTTATTTCAAATTGAATAAGGTATTTCTCAACATATTTACAGTATTTAATGGAATTAAGTCCATTTTTGGGGAATACATACTTTTACTACCGCTCCTGGGTCGCTTGTCGCCGACCAAAACAACACCCTGTATAAAGGTTTTTACAGGTACTGGAATGCAGTACCTTCCGTGTTTCTGGTGTACCTATACATAGTACAGTGTCGTGACCCCATTTCCTTGTATGCCACCTTTATTACATTAAAATGAACCTGTACAAACTGTACGTACCTAATATAAATATGTAGTAGGAAAATGAGGCTAACAAGGAGTTGAAATCCTAATATCACGTAATCACGAAAGATGTCAAAGATGTAAAAATAATGTTTAGATTTTCTTTTATTTAAAATATAATCAAAGCATTCGACTTCTTATTAGATTAAGTTTGAGTGAAAATCGATGGGAAATATTCGACATCCGTGATTTCATGGTATCCTCATTTCCCTGCGACATACAGGTCGTTGTTTTGGTCAGCGACGAGCGACTCACGGTCGATAATACATGTGATACTGGTGATAAAAAAAATATTAAAAAAAAAAAAAAATATAATAATAAAAATAAAAATAACATTAATTGGAAAATCATGTAATAAGCTAAAGTGTAGACGTAATCTCAACGGGAGTGCGAGGAAGTAAAGGGGTGGGGCGATGGCGGCTTGCGCCTAGCTCTAGTCTGTGCACGTGGCTATAATCTATTTCCAATAACATGAGTTCGGTGACACATGGTATTTTATTAAATTTCTCAATGGTTAATGTTCATTTCGATATAATAAAGGAATACTATGATAGAGCTAGGTTTCACGAAATATTCTGAATATTATTTCAGAGTAATCAAATGGAATTTCACTAGATATTGGTAAAAAACCCTTGACCTTGACGACTCATCTTATGTGAAATAGAGTATAGTGACACTACTTTGCGGTAATTTATTTCAAATTGAATAAGGTATTTTTCAACGCATCTACAGTATTTAATAGAAATAAATGCATTTTTGGTAAATGTATTTTTGTACTACCGCTCCTGGGTCGCTTGTTGCCGACCAAAAAAACACCCTGTATATGCACAACAAATCCAACCAAGCAAGCGGACTTGTTAAAATTTTAGCTACCTAAGTTACTAACTAACTGATTTAATTATATTAAATGTACTATTAATTATAATTAATACTTTATTCTAATAGCGGTAACATTTCTATTAGTACTAAAACGTTTGAAATGGTATTCAATTATATTGCATTTAATAGTATACTCGTGTTCAAAATGTGTTTCAAATTATTACAGTCTCAAAAGATTCGTTCGTGTAAACTTGTGTCAAGTAAAATTGTTTGAAATTAAGTGCTTGTAAAGGGGTTTCTTGTATTGAGAATTATAATTAATTTCGAGAAACACATATGACTACGGCTCACATAATTATGCGAGTCTTGATTCAGTCCTTCAGAATCAGAAAACGAAAAATATATGGTTGCTTTAATTACATTATTATTATTATTGTTTCTGTGTAGGTACACAGAAACTCCAGTTGTAATCATAAGAAAATTTTAATTTATTTTCGTACTGTCTTCAATTTACTGTGTTATTTATGCAGGTGTTCACAATAACAACTAAAAATACAAGCAAAATCAAATGCAGGATAATAAAATAATTTACTTTACGACAGTAAAAACCAGATATGCAAACACTCCAATAACATTTTACATTATGTTTATTTATTAATTTATTAGTAATCAAAAGAATGTATTTTAAGGTAATAATTATAACATTAAAGATTTCGGAAATTAAAATAACAATTGCTTAAATTCGCCTCGGAAATTTTTGAATCCGTTTCCGATATCGAATCCGACGTTTTAAAATAGCCCGCCTGTTCAGAAGTATAGTCTTGTATAGTAAATCAACCGAATCCGCGAATTTGCGAATTCGCAATATTTGAGCATCCCTGTCCCGAACAATGATAACATCCCATTTTAATGCCCACTAAGCTGTCACCCCCCAAATAACTTTCCAGACACACCAAAACGTTTTAATTGGATCAGAAACTCCGCCTGGTAAGTAAAACGATATAAATTCACAGATTCTGGTTAAGTCAGACTGATTAACAAATTAGACTTTGAAGACGTTGTCTTTATATCTAATTGAAAGCTTTATTTACAACAAATATGTACAAAATACAATCTATATATAGAAAATTTCCTCAAGCCTGCCGCTGCTTCCGATTAACGGCAGGGTTCCCAGAAGGCTGGCAGCGTTTCCTCTTTGGATAGCCAAGCTGACGCGTTGGCGGAAAAAGCTCCCCGCCCGCTGGTCTCCTGACGTTGTCTTAAGTCTTTTGAGAGGATTCATTGAAATAATTATTGTTTCTTATTAGATTGTTATTTTATTTTAATTTTGAGTGTATTTAAAAAGTAAAAACCATGGAGAAAAGAAAGAAGCGGAGATGCCGCAAGGCAATTAGGTCACGCGCCATCAATTAGGTCATGACGTCACAGTGGGCGGGACCAAAAACCTTAGTTTCGAATGAATCGGCATCCCGTTCGGGTGCGATGTTATTTTGCTTTAATAATGAAGTGCGCTGTTGTTGGATGCAAAAATTGTTCAGGATCAAAACTGAAACATATTGATGGCATAACATTTTACGTATAAGTCCCTAAAAAAAATATTTTCATTTTAAATCACGTTTTCTCGTTTTTCGCCAGATTGCAGCTAGAGACATCTGTTGTCGAATATATGCATTCTAACCACTTCTTATCAATATCGCCTTTTTATCATTATCAGAGCACATTATTGTGACCAATTTCGCCTCAAATAGCTTGCTTAAGTTTATTTTGCTGCCTATAATTTATTTCATAGACAAATTACATACCTTGATACATAAAACAAGAAGAATTTAAAATAATAAAAATGCACCATCTGTCGGCAAGTAGTAGTACTAAATGATTAAATAAAAATGTGTGCACCATACCAGCAAGACACTATTTTACGAATTTATTATCTTCGTGTAATTTTTTTCTTAATGGTAACTTATTTTTTGTCATCATTTTAGATTCCCTGTTAATATAGATATTAGAAATGCATGGATACGTATAATAAAGAAACCGAACTGGACACCAACAAAGTATTCAAAAACATGTTCACTTAATTTCGATGAAAATGATTTCTATAAAACAAAAAAACCGGCCAAGGGCGAGTCGGACTCGCACACGGAGGGTTCCGTGTAATATACAACTTTGCTAAGGGAAAAAAAACGCCAAAAATATTGAATGAAAGGTAAATTGCGGTTTACGATTTATGACGTATTAAAAAGAAACTACTTACTAGATCTCATTCAAACCAATTTTCGGTGGAAGTTTGCATGGTAATGTTTACATCATATATTTTTTTTAGTTTTATCATTCTCTTATTTTAGAAGTTACAGGGGGGGGTACACACATTTTACCACTTTGGAAGAGTCTCTCGCACAAACTATTCAGTTAAGAAAAAAATTATATTAGGAACCTCAATATCATTTTTGAAGACCTACCAATAGATACATCACACGTATGGGTTTGATGAAAAAAAAAAAATTGTGTTTCTGTTCTAAGTATGGGGAACCCCTAAAATGTATTTTTTTTTCTATTTTTGTATGAAAATCTTAATGCGGTTCACAGAATACATCTACTTACCAAGTTTCAACAGTATAGGTATAATTCTTACAGATTCGGAAAAAAGTGACTGTGACATACAGACGGACAGACATGATGAATCTATAAGGGTTCCGTTTTTTGCCATTTTGATTTTAACATCTTTTTGATTTACTATCTACCTACCTAATTACCCTACCTACCTACCTACCCTATCGACCCGATACTCCATACAAGGAACACATTGGTGCCTATTCTGTTGTAAATCGCACTAAACTAATTTTAGTCACATCTCATCTCTTTCTTACGAACATGATTGAAAAAGGATAGAACATATTTTAAGTTGTCAAATTAATCTTTGCCGTCGTATTTTGCGTGTATTTAGGCGTAACCGCGATAGATGGCGACTAAAATTATATTGAAAACAAGCATTGGACTAATTTGACAGGACTAAATTTCTTATGTTCTTTGTTAGAAAGAGACATAGTGATATTAAAATTAGTTTAGTTGTGAACAACAGAATCAGGGCCATTAGGCTTTCGCCCGCAGTTGGGTAATGTGGTCCCGCCATACTAACGCACATAGTATGTTCTGGAACAAAGTTTCATGCTATGTTACGCCATAGTGGCGGGTAGACGAACTAACATGACAAATAGCTAGTTCAGTTACACTGTAATAATTCCATTAACCGTTAGATGGATTTACAAATAATGGGCAGGTTTTCCATCATGGGGAGGAGCCATCGCCCTACCTCGTCCCCCTCTCACCCGCATTTTGGCGACGCTTCTTTCTAAAGAGATTTTGCCTTGCGGCACCTCCGCTTCTTTCTTTCCTCCATGGTAAAAACAGACAGATGTTGCCTCAACTCAAACTGCTGCCGCTCAAAATTCGACCCTAAAGGGTTAGAACAGGGACCACAGTGCGTAAAACTAGTTTTAAATATCGTGTGTTGCAAGCGTCCATATGGCTACGGTAACCGCTTACCATCAGGCGGGCCGTATGCTTGTTTATTGACTTAGTAGTATAAAAAAAAAAAAAAAAAAAAAAAAAAGTGATACAGATTTTCATACTAATTCTATTTTGTTTGTCATCATAAAGTAAGAAGATAAGGGCAACAGAGTACTCTGAATTATTTCTCTTGCTATTAACAAAAACGATACCAAAAAGACAACATAAAAAACACGTAAATTACAGAAGCATAAAATACAGGCATAATAATACAATATTATTGTAATTTATTAAAGTGGTGGATGGCCCATTAAATAATATTTGAACAATTTATGGAAACATTTCACTAAGAAATGTTTGTTTGCTTGGGGTTTTCCATTAGCACAGTTCTATAGCCGTGCAGCAAAAATACCAATCAATAAAGTATCGTATTCCATTGTAATAAGAAACGTGGTCACTCCAATAATCACACATGCCAGTGTAAATCACGCAACACCATTATCTTGGGGTCACATTGCTCACCTAATTAGTGGAATGACAACTTATAACGGAGGATCGTATTAAACTGACTCTAGATTCTTCTCAGAAAGTTATATTTAAAGTTTGTTTTGATATCACTGTTGACAGTGATGCTAATGATAGAGTTCTAAGAAGTACTTATGATAGTCAAAATTATGACAAGTCTGATAGACGAAGGATGGAGTTATATTCTAGGTAAGCTATCCCAGAGCTGATATGTCCTATCGCACCAAAATTCGAGGTATAAATGAAATAAATCAGGCTAGTCTAGCTATCAAGATCTTAACAAAATATTTGTTAAGACAATGACTCAAATCACATTCTCAAACAATTAAACCGTTGCTCATTAATAAGATAATGTTTATAATGGTCTCCCAGACACGCATAACTAAGGCTTAGCTACCACGTTGTATTATTTAACCACAGACGAATAATGCCAACAATTCAAGCTAAAGTTTATAGTCTAAAAAGTTTCAACCAAATAAAACGGCACCCTTAGGATCCAAAGTTAGAATGATTTGGTTAAATGGACGGGCTGTGAGCGACCCTGTTTTAGCTGAGAAAGTAAATAGGGAATTATGTATATCTCAGTGCGAAATACGGAAATATTCTGCTCTAATTGACGCAGAAGACCAAAACCAAAATGACTTATCAGAAGACGCAGGAGTTTCTTAAATGAAGTTAGTATGATCATCCGCTAAGCCAAAATGCTGCACTAAATTGTTCAGTATCGTAACATATTTTGCCATATTGATTGAAAAGGTATACAGTACATGAAGCGTATACTGATAACGATAGCTTCTTTGATAAAACCTCGATCGAAACGTGAGGTACGTACGCTTGCTATGATAAAAATATTTACTCAAAGATATGCGAATAGGGAGCGGTGATACCAACATATTGCAAAATTGTGTCGTTTAACTGCAATGTTGCAATAATTTCAATATAAATTCTCTAGAATTCCCGAGGAGCCATCGCACTATATTTATCTGGTGGAGATAACGCTGGTCTTGAAACAAAAGGGGTCGTTGAGTCACATAACAAACTACAAAAATACCAACACTCATTGATAGTGCGAGTTTTACCAAAAATAGCTTAAGTCAACGTGATTTATGTCTTGTTTTAAGTACAATAGTTTTTGCGCGCTGAGTCAGTGAAGCAAAAGGAAATTATGAATCAGCTGTAGCTATGTAACCTTGACAGCAATTCAAGGGAATTGTTACTACTGATATATTTTCAAGATACTTTGGTCAGTAAATTCTTATTACAAGAATTGCACAGAAATAGTATGGCAATAGGCTCCAACCTCCAACACTAAGTCTACGATTCTCAGGAAAGTCTTCCTAATCCTAAAAATAGAAGATAAGCCGGGTTAAATTAGAACTTACGGATGCTCAACAGATGTAAGGTGTTTATGTACGGTCACCATAATCAGGGCTGTTTACTCACTCACTCTCTTAATAAAGAGTATAATAGCGAACAAAAAAGGGATACTGTTTGCACTGATCCTCGAGAAATTCTCGGGTTTACAAGCAATTAAAAACGTCGACACAACCTTTTGTAGATACGGAAAATTTTAATTTTAATAATGAACTTTAGTGAACAAATAAACGACGTAAAAAGTGGCCGAAATCTGTGACAGCGATGCCATCTGACCACGATATTAAAGCGCCAAAAATGGATATTTTAAATGCCGAGCAAAATCGCGATGGTGAAAATGATGAAATGTATGTGTGAATACAAATGTTAAACTCACAATTTACTCGACTTTAATTGATTCCATGATAATTAAGTCGATATTGGTAAGGATGATTCCAAAACGCAATTTCATGACAATTTAACGCTCTCAACCCTTGGACAAATAAACCTACATCTCTGTCAGAGGTTTTACAGGCAGGTATTTCAACCTTTCAAGTGGTTTTCCAATTGTACTTCCAAAAAAAGGGTCAGTGTCGAATTAAGAGACACTTCATTCCTTTAATGTAGATTGAGTGGAGTATCTCTGGCAATATTTGGAGCACCTCACTTACCTGTAATTTCCCTTTCCACGATATTTAAAATCCAAACAAACCTCTGCCCTAACAAAAGGTAAACTTTTCTAAAATACCCGCACCTAAAGGTTCTCTCGTTAATTTTGTTACGTGAAATTTTCATTTCATTAGGAATATTATTACTTTAATACCGTTAATTAATTTAGATATTCGCATAACATTTAGTATTTTTATCTTTGATATGGGCCTTTTTCGTATCAACGGTTATTCATTCGCTCTTTGCCTAAAAATTGCCGCTCCGAAAATTGTAAATGTTACATTCCAGGTCCTTTTTATTTTACTTCAGCTCTAAGACCCAATAATAGAGGCTGTTCTATTGTTCACGCATTTCTATCGTTAAATTTGTAGTGGGCACCATATTTTATGTGCCTTCACATAGATTGTAATGGTTCAACTGAACTTCTAGAATAATTCATTTCGGACCCTCTGCGGCTTGAAATCTAGGGTATCGTTAGATTGTAACCTCAAAAGTTGCAAAATGTGTGGATCCCTGGATCCTCGAGGGCATGTATAAAGTTCATTATCATTCATTATATTATAGTTTGCTTAGTTACTGACCCTCATTAATATTTGAGGATTCCACACCGAAAAAAGGAACAGGAAATAAGGGTGAACATCCTTTCCACATTAAAAATGTTTTTCATTGTTACTTGCTTGGGTTTAATTTTATTCACAAGGTTCATAACCATTACTTAGGGATTTTTTTCAGAGGTTTTAAGGTATTTCATGTACATAGATAAGTTTGATTAAAAAGGAAACGTTACCAGGCTGCAGGGTCCCCGATGCCCAGCAGCAGCAGCCTAGGTAAAATGTCCTAATATAGATTGTATTTTGCATATTTGTTGTATGTATTAGTTATAATAAAGATGTTTTTTATCAGATATCAGTTTTGGAGTCGACCTTCATAATGTTATCAACATATGAGTGTATCTTACAGAATATAATCATCCTACTAATATTATAAATGCAAGTTGTTGTTGTGAGTATGGATGTATGTTTGTTAGTCAATCACGCAAAAACTACTGAACGGATTTGTGTGAAATTTGGCACACAGATAGAATATGTTCTGGATTAACACATAGAATACTTTTTATGCCGGGAAAACACACGACCCCTCGGGAATGCGGGTGAAACCGCGCAAGACAGCTAGACGATGTTTTCCTCCACCGAATGTTTATCTCATTGTAGGATTCGAACCCACGACTTCTGCCACGACATTCGTCGTCATAACACAAGCTATCATCATATCCGAAACTTTATTTTTTCAATTCAGAATTCCTACATAAAGTCACAAATGCCATGAGTCAATAAGATAGATTGGACATTTCCTCCAGTACGTAACCAAATAAACTACCCGCATTTGTCTCAAGAACCAGCACTCGATCTAAAAACGATTCTTTGACTCACTCAAGTTTAGCTTTTAACTTACTTACAAGTTAGCAAAGTTAGTAAGATTTACACGTGGCCTATTTAGACTCGACTGTGCTAAACTTCCAACTTCCTTGCGTAACTATGTAACAAACAAGCAACTATACTTGTCAGAATCTTGCACGCTAATGACGCTCTTATTCGGTAGGTAGACAGACCAATTTGCCTTAGGCATGACCCGATATAATGCATCCATATAATTCAAACTAAGTTATTATTGGCTGTTATGCCACACATGACACTAAGTACTTGTAACCACCTAGTAATAGTTCTATTATGTAAAACAGACTTGTAAATCAGGGTTGCAAAATTACTGAAGAAATTAACGTAAAATTGTACTTATAGCGCATTAGCGTACTGAATTAAGGATTTGGAAGTTATCAGAAGCTCAAGAGATTCATTGGCATAATTACAGTTTTTGTGAATAATTGGAAGTATCTTTTAAATTGCGTTTATCAGGATATACGGCAGAAAAAAAACACGAGAATAAAAGAGAGTATCGCAAAAAAAGGCAGAAAGTGAATTAAACATGCAGGGCAGCGCGCGTTTTCACGAAGTAACTTTTAGATAAAATTAATACTTTATCAAACATAATATTTCACGGAGCTTTCCTAACGTTCCTCACTCCATTTACTCCAATTTTAATGTCTTCTGATTTAAATCGAAATCCCATTGAATGTTAATAGCCTTAACTGAAAATATCATTATAACATCCAATCGGCGAGTACTGCGAAAAAAAATCTAAAAAGTTTTTCGGATGCAAATTTTACCTTCGCTAAATTAAGTCAAGTTTCGGGTACGGAAAGGGTTCCTTCAGACAAGAGGAAAGAGGGTAGTGACACCGTATCGGCTCTTAAGCACGTCGCCTTTGAAGAGCCTCTTCAGGTTTTTTAGAAAATCTCTTGAGTATGATCTACTAATTGGGGCAGACACTCGAAGCAGCACGTGGCAAAGATCCTTTTTCCTTATCTATTTCGCAGATGCACTACGTTACATAAATCCTATTAAACTTCCACGCATTTTAGCTAATCTCCTCTTTGGTCCATCTTTTTATTATTGCTGTTTGTCAACTTTATTTCTTCTTTACATTAAATGAAAGCAAAGTTTAATCCACCAGCCCATCCCTTCTTGTTGCTCGTTGCAAGTGAAAATATGCAGTGAAGCGCGAATTCTGACACACATTTGCATTTAACGCAGAGGTCTATTCCAAGCAACGAATGTTTTCAGCACGGAATGGGCTAGAATTTTCGGGAATTACCTACTCTGCAACTAACATAGAATGCCTAGCGTCCATGCCAGTACATACTAATGGTTTGAACTTTGTAAATTGTAGTTGAAGCAAGTATGAAATGTACAGACATTTCGCGTTTTAGAATCTCCAGCAATTAATGGATCCGCAAAGTAGACTTGTTGTACTTGCATAAAACTCATAATTTTAATAAGTTCTTCGGATACATATCATGATATTTTTTTATGTTATGTAATAAGTAAATTCGAAAGTGGTTTTGACTGTCTGACCCTTTGTTACGTAGGTAGGTACGAGAGAAGCCGTTTTTGTTGAAATTTGCAAGTCAGTATCTTCAACAATTACATGCCGTAGACGTAGAGATAAATTAGGTTTCATGATACAAAATACAATGCCACTTAAAAAAATTAGATCGTTTTAGAGACGGCCATTAGGCGATCGTCAAATTCTCAAATAACTAATCGAGTTTCTTACTTGTCTTATTCTAAACTCATTATCAAGGTCAACTTGAATACTAGTGAAATTCTCAAAATGTATTCAGCATAAATGACTTAAAACATCGTTCGGACCTTTATAAGTCTTACCCAATAAAGTCTAGATAAAAGCTGAAATGTATAGGTATCTCAAATAAACACTGATTGATTTATCTAGCTAGAAGGTAAACGATTGATAGAAAATTAAGACAGACAGTGAAGATATTGCTAGAAATTGAATAAATTTAGTGAATTACAATGACCTGTGTGAACCTGGAACCCGACTTGAAGATATTGTAATTTTTTTTTTTGCATATGTTTGTACTCCGTATGTACCTGTTTGTACCAACTTTTTTTTCGTTTGTACCTCAAGGGGTTCGGAGATACGGGGGGTTGAAAAATGCTCAGAACCCGACTTGAAGATATCGTTATTTTTATTTTTGCATATGTTAGTACTCCGTATGTACCTGTTTGTACCAACTTTTTTTTCGTTTGTACCTCAAGGGGTTCGGAGATACGGGGGGTTGAAAAATGCTCAGAACCCGACTTGAAGATATCGTTATTTTTATTTTTGCATATGTTAGTACTCCGTATGTACCTGTTTGTACCAACTTTTTTTTCGTTTGTACCTCAAGGGTTTCGGAGATACGGGGGGTTGAAAAATGCTCAGAACCCGACTTGAAGATATTGTTTTTTTTTTTAATGCATACGTTTGTACTGGGTATGTAACCGTTTGTACCATCTTTCTTTTCGTTTGTACCTCAAGGGGTTCGGAAATACAGGACTTTAAAAATCTGTCGTCTAATATCGGAAACTCGGGCATTTTTTGAGATAATCAAAATCTGCCAGCAGGGTTGGATTCACCGTCGTTTGTACCCGTTTGTACCACCTTTCTTTTCGTTTGTACCTCAAGGGGTTCGGAAATACAGGACTTTAAAAAACCTGGTACCTAATATCGGAATCTCGGGCATTTTTGGTGATACTCAAAATCTGCAAGCAGGGTTAGATACACCTTCGTTTGTACCCGTTTGTACCATCTTTCTTTTCGTTTGTACCTCAAGGGGTTCGGAAATACAGAACTTTAAAAAACCTGGTACCTAATATCGGAATCTCGGGCATTTTTGGTGATAATCAAAATCTGCAAGCGGGGTTAGATATACCGCCGTTTGTACCCGTTTGTACCATCTTTCTTTTCGTTTGTACCTCAAGGGGTTCGGAAATACAGAACTTTAAAAAACCTGGTACCTAATATCGGAATCTCGGGCATTTTTGGTGATAATCAAAATCTGCAAGCGGGGTTAGATACACCGTCGTTTGTACCCGTTTGTACCACCTTTCTTTTCGTTTGTACCTCAAGGGGTTCGGAAATACAGGACTTTAAAAAACCTGTTCTCTAATATCGGAATTTCGGGCAGTTTTTGAGATAATCAAAATCTGCCAGCAGGGTTGGATTCGCCGTCGTTTGTACCCGTTTGTACCAACATTTTTTTCGTTTGTACCTCAAGGGGTTCGGAAATACAGGACTTTAAAAAACCTGTTCTCTAATATCGGAATTTCGGGCAGTTTTTGAGATAATCAAAATCTGCCAGCAGGGTTGGATTCACCGTCGTTTGTACCCGTTTGTACCATCTTTCTTTTCGTTTGTACCTCAAGGGGTTCGGAAATACAGAACTTTAAAAAACCTGGTACCTAATATCGGAATATCGGGCATTTTTGTTGATAATCAAATTCTGCAAGCGGGGTTAGATACACCGTCGTTTGTACCCGTTTGTACCATCTTTCTTTTCGTTTGTACCTCAAGGGGTTCGGAAATACAGGACTTTAAAAAACCTGGTAGCTAATATCGGAATCTCGGGCATTTTTTGAGATAATCAAAATCTGCCAGCAGGGTTGGATTCACCGTCGTTTGTACCCGTTTGTACCACCTTTCTTTTCGTTTGTACCTCAAGGGGTTCGGAAATACAGGACTTTAAAAAACCTGGTACCTAATATCGGAATCTCGGGCATTTTTGGTGATACTCAAAATCTGCAAGCAGGGTTAGATACACCTTCGTTTGTACCCGTTTGTACCATCTTTCTTTTCGTTTGTACCTCAAGGGGTTCGGAAATACAGAACTTTAAAAAACCTGGTACCTAATATCGGAATCTCGGGCATTTTTGGTGATAATCAAAATCTGCAAGCGGTGTTAGATGCACCGTCGTTTGTACCCGTTTGTACCATCTTTCTTTTCGTTTGTAGCTCAAGGGGTTCGGAAATACAGGACTTTAAAAAACCTGGTACCTAATATCGGAATCTCGGGCATTTTTTGAGATAATCAAAATCTGCCAGCAGGGTTGGATTCACCGTCGTTTGTACCCGTTTGTACCATCTTTCTTTTCGTTTCTACCTCAAGGGGTTCGGAAATACAGGACTTTAAAAAACCTGGTACCTAATATCGGAATCTCGGGCATTTTTTGAGATAATCAAAATCTGCCAGCAGGGTTGGATTCACCGTCGTTTGTACCCGTTTGTACCATCTTTCTTTTCGTTTGTACCTCAAGGGGTTCGGAAATACAGA
This sequence comes from Polyploca ridens, assembly GCA_951394255.1. Taxonomy (NCBI): domain Eukaryota; kingdom Metazoa; phylum Arthropoda; class Insecta; order Lepidoptera; family Drepanidae; genus Polyploca; species Polyploca ridens. The sequence continues at coordinate 1,724,414 of OX596263.1, forward strand.
ACTTTAAAAAACCTGGTACCTAATATCGGAATCTCGGGCATTTTTGGTGATAATCAAAATCTGCCAGCAGGGTTGGATTCGCCGTCGTTTGTACCCGTTTGTACCAACTTTTTTTTCGTTTGTACCTCAAGGGGTTCGGAAATACAGGACTTTAAAAAACCTGTTCCTAATATCGGAATTTCGGGCAGTTTTTGAGATAATCAAAATCTGCCAGCAGGGTTGGATTCGCCGTCGTTTGTACCCGTTTGTACCAACTTTTTTTTCGTTTGTACCTCAAGGGGTTCGGAAATACAGGACTTTAAAAAACCTGTTCTCTAATATCGGAATCTCGGGCATTTTTTGAGATAATCAAAATCTGCCAGCAGGGTTGGATTCACCGTCGTTTGTACCCGTTTGTACCACCTTTCTTTTCGTTTGTACCTCAAGGGGTTCGGAAATATAGGACTTTAAAAAACCTGTTCTCTAATATCGGAATTTCGGGCAGTTTTTGAGATAATCAAAATCTGCCAGAAGGGTTGGATTCGCCGTCGTTTGTACCCGTTTGTACCATCTTTCTTTTCGTTTGTACCTCAAGGGGTTCGGAAATACAGAACTTTAAAAAACCTGGAAACTTATATCGGAATATCGGGCATTTTTGTTGATAATCAAATTCTGCAAGCGGGGTTAGATACACCGTCGTTTGTACCCGTTTGTACCATCTTTCTTTTCGTTTGTACCTCAAGGGGTTCGGAAATACAGGACTTTAAAAAACCTGGTAGCTAATATCGGAATCTCGGGCATTTTTTGAGATAATCAAAATCTGCCAGCAGGGTTGGATTCGCCGTCGTTTGTACCCGTTTGTACCAACTTTTTTTTCGTTTGTACCTCAAGGGGTTCGGAAATACAGGACTTTAAAAACCTGTTCTCTAATATCGGAATTTCGGGCAGTTTTTGAGATAATCAAAATCTGCCAGCAGGGTTGGATTCGCCGTCGTTTGTACCCGTTTGTACCAACTTTTTTTTCGTTTGTACCTCAAGGGGTTCGGAAATACAGGACTTTAAAAAACCTGTTCTCTAATATCGGAATCTCGGGCATTTTTTGAGATAATCAAAATCTGCCAGCAGGGTTGGATTCACCGTCGTTTGTACCCGTTTGTACCACCTTTCTTTTCGTTTGTACCTCAAGGGGTTCGGAAATATAGGACTTTAAAAAACCTGTTCTCTAATATCGGAATTTCGGGCAGTTTTTGAGATAATCAAAATCTGCCAGCAGGGTTGGATTCGCCGTCGTTTGTACCCGTAAGTACCAACTTTTTTTTCGTTTGTACCTCAAGGGGTTCGGAAATACAGGACTTTAAAAAACCTGTTCTCTAATATCGGAATTTCGGGCAGTTTTTGAGATAATCAAAATCTGCCAGCAGGGTTGGATTCACCGTCGTTTGTACCCGTTTGTACCATCTTTCTTTTCGTTTGTACCTCAAGGGGTTCGGAAATACAGGACTTTAAAAAACCTGGTAGCTAATATCGGAATCTCGGGCATTTTTTGAGATAATCAAAATCTGCCAGCAGGGTTGGATTCACCGTCGTTTGTACCCGTTTGTACCACCTTTCTTTTCGTTTGTACCTCAAGGGGTTCGGAAATACAGGACTTTAAAAAACCTGGTACCTAATATCGGAATCTCGGGCATTTTTGGTGATACTCAAATTCTGCAAGCGGGGTTAGATACACCGTCGTTTATACCCGTTTGTACCATCTTTCTTTTCGTTTGTACCTCAAGGGGTTCGGAAATACAGGACTTTAAAAAACCTGTTCTCTAATATCGGAATTTCGGGCAGTTTTTGAGATAATCAAAATCTGCCAGCAGGGTTGGATTCGCCGTCGTTTGTACCCGTTTGTACCAACTTTTTTTTCGTTTGTACCTCAAGGGGTTCGGAAATACAGGACTTTAAAAAACCTGTTCTCTAATATCGGAATTTCGGGCAGTTTTTGAGATAATCAAAATCTGCCAGCAGGGTTGGATTCACCATCGTTTGTACCCGTTTGTACCAACTTTTTTTTCGTTTGTACCTCAAGGGGTTCGGAAATACAGGACTTTAAAAAACCTGTTCCTAATATCGGAATCTCGGGCATTTTTTGAGATAATCAAAATCTGCCAGCAGGGTTGGATTCACCGTCGTTTGTACCCGTTTGTACCACCTTTCTTTTCGTTTGTACCTCAAGGGGTTCGGAAATACAGGACTTTAAAAAACCTGGTAGCTAATATCGGAATCTCGGGCATTTTTTGAGATAATCAAAATCTGCCAGCAGGGTTGGATTCACCGTCGTTTGTACCCGTTTGTACCATCTTTCTTTTCGTTTGTACCTCAAGGGGTTCGGAAATATAGGACTTTAAAAAACCTGGTAGCTAATATCGGAATCTCGGGCATTTTTGGTGATAATCAAAATCTGCAAGCAGGGTTAGATACACCGTCGTTTGTACCCGTTTGTACCATCTTTCTTTTCGTTTGTACCTCAAGGGGTTCGGAAATACAGAACTTTAAAAAACGGTACCTAATATCGGAATCTCGGGCATTTTTGGTGATAATCAAAATCTGCAAGCGGGGTTAGATATACCGTCGTTTGTACCCGTTTGTACCATCTTTCTTTTCGTTTGTACCTCAAGGGGTTCGGAAATACAGAACTTTAAAAAACCTGGTACCTAATATCGGAATCTCGGGCATTTTTGGTGATAATCAAAATCTGCAAGCGGGGTTAGATACACCGTCGTTTGTACCCGTTTGTACCACCTTTTTTTTCGTTTGTACCTCAAGGGGTTCGGAAATACAGGACTTTAAAAACCTGTTCTCTAATATCGGAATTTCGGGCAGTTTTTGAGATAATCAAAATCTGCCAGCAGGGTTGGATTCGCCGTCGTTTGTACCCGTTTGTACCAACTTTTTTTTCGTTTGTACCTCAAGGGGTTCGGAAATACAGGACTTTAAAAAACCTGTTCTCTAATATCGGAATCTCGGGCATTTTTTGAGATAATCAAAATCTGCCAGCAGGGTTGGATTCACCGTCGTTTGTACCCGTTTGTACCACCTTTCTTTTCGTTTGTACCTCAAGGGGTTCGGAAATATAGGACTTTAAAAAACCTGTTCTCTAATATCGGAATTTCGGGCAGTTTTTGAGATAATCAAAATCTGCCAGCAGGGTTGGATTCGCCGTCGTTTGTACCCGTTTGTACCAACTTTTTTTTCGTTTGTACCTTAAGGGGTTCGGAAATACAGGACTTTAAAAAACCTGTTCTCTAATATCGGAATTTCGGGCAGTTTTTGAGATAATCAAAATCTGCCAGCAGGGTTGGATTCACCGTCGTTTGTACCCGTTTGTACCATCTTTCTTTTCGTTTGTACCTCAAGGGGTTCGGAAATACAGGACTTTAAAAAACCTGGTAGCTAATATCGGAATCTCGGGCATTTTTTGAGATAATCAAAATCTACCAGCAGGGTTGGATTCACCGTCGTTTGTACCCGTTTGTACCACCTTTCTTTTCGTTTGTACCTCAAGGGGTTCGGAAATATAGGACTTTAAAAAACCTGTTCTCTAATATCGGAATTTCGGGCAGTTTTTGAGATAATCAAAATCTGCCAGCAGGGTTGGATTCGCCGTCGTTTGTACCCGTTTGTACCAACTTTTTTTTCGTTTGTACCTCAAGGGGTTCGGAAATACAGGACTTTAAAAAACCTGTTCTCTAATATCGGAATTTAGGGCAGTTTTTGAGATAATCAAAATCTGCCAGCAGGGTTGGATTAACCGTCGTTTGTACCCGTTTGTACCATCTTTCTTTTCGTTTGTACCTCAAGGGGTTCGGAAATACAGGACTTTAAAAAACCTGGTAGCTAATATCGGAATCTCGGGCATTTTTTGAGATAATCAAAATCTGCCAGCAGGGTTGGATTCACCGTCGTTTGTACCCGTTTGTACCACCTTTCTTTTCGTTTGTACCTCAAGGGGTTCGGAAATACAGGACTTTAAAAAACCTGGTACCTAATATCGGAATCTCGGGCATTTTTGGTGATACTCAAATTCTGCAAGCGGGGTTAGATACACTGTCGTTTGTACCCGTTTGTACCATCTTTCTTTTCGTTTGTACCTCAAGGGGTTCGGAAATACAGGACTTTAAAAAACCTGTTCTCTAATATCGGAATTTCGGGCAGTTTTTGAGATAATCAAAATCTGCCAGCAGGGTTGGATTCACCATCGTTTGTACCCGTTTGTACCAACTTTTTTTTCGTTTGTACCTCAAGGGGTTCGGAAATACAGGACTTTAAAAAACCTGTTCCTAATATCGGAATCTCGGGCATTTTTTGAGATAATCAAAATCTGCCAGCAGGGTTGGATTCACCGTCGTTTGTACCCGTTTGTACCACCTTTCTTTTCGTTTGTACCTCAAGGGGTTCGGAAATACAGGACTTTAAAAAACCTGGTAGCAAATATCGGAATCTCGGGCATTTTTTGAGATAATCAAAATCTGCCAGCAGGGTTGGATTCACCGTCGTTTGTACCCGTTTGTACCATCTTTCTTTTCGTTTGTACCTCAAGGGGTTCGGAAATATAGGACTTTAAAAAACCTGGTAGCTAATATCGGAATCTCGGGCATTTTTGGTGATAATCAAAATCTGCAAGCAGGGTTAGATACACCGTCGTTTGTACCCGTTTGTACCATCTTTCTTTTCGTTTGTACCTCAAGGGGTTCGGAAATACAGAACTTTAAAAAACGGTACCTAATATCGGAATCTCGGGCATTTTTGGTGATAATCAAAATCTGCAAGCGGGGTTAGATATACCGTCGTGTGTACCCGTTTGTACCATCTTTCTTTTCGTTTGTACCTCAAGGGGTTCGGAAATACAGAACTTTAAAAAACCTGGTACCTAATATCGGAATCTCGGGCATTTTTGGTGATAATCAAAATCTGCAAGCGGGGTTAGATACACCGTCGTTTGTACCCGTTTGTACCACCTTTCTTTTCGTTTGTACCTCAAGGGGTTCGGAAATATAGGACTTTAAAAAACCTGGTAGCTAATATCGGAATCTCGGGCATTTTTGGTGATAATCAAAATCTGCAAGCAGGGTTAGATACACCGTCGTTTGTACCCGTTTGTACCATCTTTCTTTTCGTTTGTACCTCAAGGGGTTCGGAAATACAGAACTTTAAAAAACGGTACCTAATATCGGAATCTCGGGCATTTTTGGTGATAATCAAAATCTGCAAGCGGGGTTAGATACACCGTCGTTTGTACCCGTTTGTTCCACCTTTCTTTTCGTTTGTACCTCAAGGGGTTCGGAAATACAGGACTTTAAAAAACCTGGTAGCTAATATCGGAATCTCGGGCATTTTTTGAGATAATCAAAATCTGCCAGCAGGGTTGGATTCACCGTCGTTTGTACCCGTTTGTACCATCTTTCTTTTCGTTTGTACCTCAAGGGGTTCGGAAATACAGAACTTTAAAAAACCTGGTACCTAATATCGGAATCTCGGGCATTTTTGTTGATAATCAAATTCTGCAAGCGGGGTTAGATACACCGTCGTTTGTACCCGTTTGTACCATCTTTCTTTTCGTTTGTACCTCAAGGGGTTCGGAAATACAGGACTTTAAAAAGCCTGGTAGCTAATATCGGAATCTCGGGCATTTTTTGAGATAATCAAAATCTGCCAGCAGGGTTGGATACACCGTCGTTTGTACCCGTTTGTACCACCTTTCTTTTCGTTTGTACCTCAAGGGGTTCGGAAATACAGGACTTTAAAAAACCTGGTAGCTAATATCGGAATCTCGGGCATTTTTTGAGATAATCAAAATCTGCCAGCAGGGTTGGATTCGCCGTCGTTTGTACCCGTTTGTACCAACTTTTTTTTCGTTTGTACCTCAAGGGGTTCGGAAATACAGGACTTTAAAAACCTGTTCTCTAATATCGGAATTTCGGGCAGTTTTTGAGATAATCAAAATCTGCCAGCGGGGTTGGATTCGCCGTCGTTTGTACCCGTTTGTACCAACTTTTTTTTCGTTTGTACCTCAAGGGGTTCGGAAATACAGAACTTTAAAAAACCTGGTACCTAATATCGGAATCTCGGGCATTTTTGGTGATAATCAAAATCTGCAAGCGGGGTTAGATACACCGCCGTTTGTACCCGTTTGTACCATCTTTCTTTTCCTTTGTACCTCAAGGGGTTCGGAAATACAGAACTTTAAAAAACCTGGTACCTAATATCGGAATCTCGGGCATTTTTGTTGATAATCAAAATCTGCAAGCGGGGTTAGATACACCGTCGTTTGTACCCGTTTGTACCACCTTTCTTTTCGTTTGTACCTCAAGGGGTTCGGAAATACAGGACTTTAAAAAACCTGTTCTCTAATATCGGAATTTCGGGCAGTTTTTGAGATAATCAAAATCTGCCAGCAGGGTTGGATTCGCCGTCGTTTGTACCCGTTTGTACCATCTTTCTTTTCGTTTGTACCTCAAGGGGTTCGGAAATACAGAACTTTAAAAAACCTGGTACCTAATATCGGAATCTCGGGCATTTTTGGTGATAATCAAAATCTGCAAGCGGGGTTAGATACACCGTCGTTTGTACCCGTTTGTACCATCTTTCTTTTCGTTTGTACCTCAAGGGGTTCGGTAATACAGAACTTTAAAAAACGGTACCTAATATCGGAATCTCGGGCATTTTTGGTGATAATCAAAATCTGCAAGCGGGGTTAGATACACCGTCATTTGTACCCGTTTGTACCACCTTTCTTTTCGTTTGTACCTCAAGGGGTTCGGAAATACAGGACTTTAAAAAACCTGTTCTCTAATATCGGAATTTCGGGCAGTTTTTGTGATAATCAAAATCTGCCAGCAGGGTTGGATTCGCCGTCGTTTGTACCCGTTTGTACCAACTTTTTTTTCGTTTGTACCTCAAGGGGTTCGGAAATACAGGACTTTAAAAAACCTGTTCTCTAATATCGGAATTTCGGGCAGTTTTTGAGATAATCAAAATCTGCCAGCAGGGTTGGATTCACCATCGTTTGTACCCGTTTGTACCAACTTTTTTTTCGTTTGTACCTCAAGGGGTTCGGAAATACAGGACTTTAAAAAACCTGTTCTCTAATATCGGAATTTCGGGCAGTTTTTGAGATAATCAAAATCTGCCAGCAGGGTTGGATTCACCGTCGTTTGTACCCGTTTGTACCATCTTTCTTTTCGTTTGTACCTCAAGGGGTTCGGAAATACAGAACTTTAAAAAACCTGGTAGCTAATATCGGAATCTCGGGCATTTTTTGAGATAATCAAAATCTGCCAGCAGGGTTGGATTCACCGTCGTTTGTACCCGTTTGTACCACCTTTCTTTTCGTTTGTACCTCAAGGGGTTCGGAAATACAGGACTTTAAAAAACCTGGTACCTAATATCGGAATCTCGGGCATTTTTGGTGATACTCAAAATCTGCAAGCAGGGTTAGATACACCTTCGTTTGTACCCGTTTGTACCACCTTTCTTTTCGTTTGTACCTCAAGGGGTTCGGAAATATAGGACTTTAAAAAACCTGTTCTCTAATATCGGAATTTCGGGCATTTTTGGTGATAATCAAAATCTGCAAGCGGGGTTAGATACACCGTCGTTTGTACCCGTTTGTACCACCTTTCTTTTCGTTTGTACCTCAAGGGGTTCGGAAATACAGGACTTTAAAAAACCTGTTCTCTAATATCGGAATTTCGGGCAGTTTTTGTGATAATCAAAATCTGCCAGCAGGGTTGGATTCGCCGTCGTTTGTACCCGTTTGTACCAACTTTTTTTTCGTTTGTACCTCAAGGGGTTCGGAAATACAGGACTTTAAAAAACCTGTTCTCTAATATCGGAATTTCGGGCAGTTTTTGAGATAATCAAAATCTGCCAGCAGGGTTGGATTCACCATCGTTTGTACCCGTTTGTACCAACTTTTTTTTCGTTTGTACCTCAAGGGGTTCGGAAATACAGGACTTTAAAAAACCTGTTCTCTAATATCGGAATTTCGGGCAGTTTTTGAGATAATCAAAATCTGCCAGCAGGGTTGGATTCACCGTCGTTTGTACCCGTTTGTACCATCTTTCTTTTCGTTTGTACCTCAAGGGGTTCGGAAATACAGAACTTTAAAAAACCTGGTAGCTAATATCGGAATCTCGGGCATTTTTTGAGATAATCAAAATCTGCCAGCAGGGTTGGATTCACCGTCGTTTGTACCCGTTTGTACCACCTTTCTTTTCGTTTGTACCTCAAGGGGTTCGGAAATACAGGACTTTAAAAAACCTGGTACCTAATATCGGAATCTCGGGCATTTTTGGTGATACTCAAAATCTGCAAGCAGGGTTAGATACACCTTCGTTTGTACCCGTTTGTACCACCTTTCTTTTCGTTTGTACCTCAAGGGGTTCGGAAATATAGGACTTTAAAAAACCTGTTCTCTAATATCGGAATTTCGGGCATTTTTGGTGATAATCAAAATCTGCAAGCGGGGTTAGATACACCGTCGTTTGTACCCGTTTGTACCACCTTTCTTTTCGTTTGTACCTCAAGGGGTCGGAAATACAGGACTTTAAAAAACCTGGTAGCTAATATCGGAATCTCGGGCATTTTTTGAGATAATCAAAATCTGCCAGCAGGGTTGGATTCACCGTCGTTTGTACCCGTTTGTACCATCTTTCTTTTCGTTTGTACCTCAAGGGGTTCGGAAATACAGAACTTTAAAAAACCTGGTACCTAATATCGGAATCTCGGGCATTTTTGTTGATAATCAAATTCTGCAAGCGGGGTTAGATACACCGTCGTTTGTACCCGTTTGTACCATCTTTCTTTTCGTTTGTACCTCAAGGGGTTCGGAAATACAGCACTTTAAAAAACCTGTTCTCTAATATCGGAATTTCGGGCATTTTTGGTGATAATCAAAATCTGCAAGCGGGGTTAGATACACCGTCGTTTGTACCCGTTTGTACCACCTTTCTTTTCGTTTGTACCTCAAGGGGTTCGGAAATACAGGACTTTAAAAAACCTGGTAGCTAATATCGGAATCTCGGGCATTTTTTGAGATAGTCAAAATCTGCCAGCAGGGTTGGATTCACCGTCGTTTGTACCCGTTTGTACCATCTTTCTTTTCGTTTGTACCTCAAGGGGTTCGGAAATACAGAACTTTAAAAAACCTGGTACCTAATATCGGAATCTCGGGCATTTTTGGTGATAATCAAAATCTGCAAGCAGGGTTAAATACACCGTCGTTTGTACCCGTTTGTACCATCTTTCTTTTCGTTTGTACCTCAAGGGGTTCGGAAATACAGGACTTTAAAAAACCTGGTACCTAATATCGGAATCTCGGGCATTTTTGGTGATAATCAAAATCTGCAAGCAGGGTTAGATACACCGTCGTTTGTACCCGTTTGTACCATCTTTCTTTTCGTTTGTACCTCAAGGGGTTCGGAAATACAGAACTTTAAAAAACCTGGTACCTAATATCGGAATCTCGGGCATTTTTGTTGATAATCAAAATCTGCCAGTAGGGTTGGATTCACCGTCGTTTGTACCCGTTTCCATTTGGATCCAACCCTGCTGGCAGATTTTGATTATCTCAAAAAATGCCCGAGATTCCGATATTAGGGACTAGGTTTTTTAAAGTCCTGTATTTCCGAACCCCTTGAGGTACAAACGAAATGAAAGATGGTACAAGCAAGTACATACCCAGTACAAAAATATGCATTAACAAAAAAAAACAATATCTTCAAGTCGGGTTCCGAGCATTTTTCAACCCCCCGTATCTCCGAAACCCTTGAGGTACAAACGAAAAAAAAGTTGGTACAAACAGGTACATACGGTGTACTAACATATGCAAAAATAAAAATAACGATATCTTCAAGTCGGGTTCTGAGCATTTTTCAACCCCCCGTATCTCCGAACCCCTTGAGGTACAAACGAAAAAAAAGTTGGTACAAACAGGTACATACGGAGTACTAACATATGCAAAAATAAAAATAACGATATCTTCAAGTCGGGTTCTGAGCATTTTTCAACCCCCCGTATCTCCGAACCCCTTGAGGTACAAACGAAAAAAAAGTTGGTACAAACAGGTACATACGGAGTACTAACATATGCAAAAATAAAAATAACGATATCTTCAAGTCGGGTTCTGAGCATTTTTCAACCCCCCGTATCTCCGAACCCCTTGAGGTACAAACGAAAAAAAAGTTGGTACAAACAGGTACATACGGAGTACAAACATATGCAAAAAAAAAAATTACAATATCTTCAAGTCGGGTTCCAGGTTCACACAGGTATTACAATGCCTTACGTGATGACAGCCATAATGGCAGTGGTAATGCATTGATACGGGTAGGATATTTGAAATCCAAGCAATGCTGCGAATTCCTTAATATTACAAGTAGATCTAATGATATTTTTTATCGTACATTGTCGAATCAGTCAATCGAATCAATTCTTAGCGATGTCACTTTCTCTTGTTACGTCTACTTAGCTAAGTTGTAGTCTGCATTAAAACACATGACTAAAATTACATATTTTTTTAATCTTTTCACCGCAAGTCTTTCCTATTGCTTATTATTATTTGTTAGCCCACAATTTTGGTAATTATTCTTATTAGCGTGGTTACGAGTTACGACAATTTCAGAAGTCATGATAACTGCGTTGGACAAAGATGCTTTGTCATCAGCAATCAGTACTCTGATCACTACTATAAGATCATGTAAAGTAACTTTCGTCAAGTCCAATTTAGCATTCGATCCAGTTTCTTTCCTCATACTGTTATTTTCATAGATCTGTCATAAAGGACACCTCACACGAATTTAATAATTAACTGTAGAGCAAAACCCGGCATATACCAATTAGATATGTGAACCACCACTAAAATTGCATGAATAATTAACACGAGGCAGCTGTGCCAGTTGCCAATCTCAATCCCAGAGATATAATCATACGAACACTCACAGGGCTTTGAACTTGGTTCCTTGATTACTTAATTATTGATTAAGCCGAGCAACATAGTTAGGCATCCCTGAAAATAGACACCTAGTGACGGATTATCACAAAAGCTTGTTAATGATTATCGGATTTAGTCCATAGAAGTTAGGGGAGATTATTTTGGGATGAAAGCCATCACTGTCTTGGAAGACGTGTTGTACATTAAGCATTTGTTTTATTCCTTTCCTGTACCGTTAGTAAAGTTATTAGCGGATGTGGAACTTTATATGGTATTTTACCGAGCTGGGAAGCAATGGAGTTTGACGTCTAGTTTCAAAATAAACGAATCTAAATTAGGTATTTTGGATAGGTTAAAGAAGAAATAATATTAATAAAGATTTAAGGCGATGATAGCTCAGTGGTAGTGACGTCGGATACCGAGACGAAGGTCCCGGGTTCGAATCCTACAATGAGCTTGAGCTTTCGGTGAAGGAAAACATCGTAAGGAAACCATAGCACGGTGGTAGGGTACTTTGTAGTACCCGCCTGGCTGGCTACCACCCTCAAGTTGAAAATTTATCGCCAAGCACCTTTCGGTGTGTTCCGACAGCTGCACTTGAGAGCCAGCTCCTTCTAGGCGTTGTGTGCTTACCACCTTCGGCTACATCATCACTTACCATGGTGAGATTGCGGTCAAACACAGGCCTATAAAATGTAAAAAAAAAATAGGTCAAAGAAATTAAAACAACAGAATGTTATTTATGTCATTGATTAGTAGGTATGTTACATCTTTTGGACTGACCGATTGGGAGTACCTACGAACGTGCGCCTTTTACCGCTACCAATCAATTGAGAGGCGTCTGAAAGAGATAAGAGCTATACGAGAGACGCATGAGAGAGTGACCCCTCTGTACTATTTTTAATTCTGTGGTAGCAGTACATTGAAGTTATGATAAACATGACATTTACAAACTAGGTCATAGCAAATTTTACATCATATCGATGTCTAGATACTGTGTACTTTGCCTCGAATACTCCAAGAGCTAGAAACTTGGCATGTTTTGTTCGAAATGTAAGCATCGAGACGAAGGGAGCAAGGACAAACTTTAATACTTACTTGAAATATCAATCGACACCCCTGTAGCTTATAGTCAACTGGATAAGTTTATAAACTTATACAGCTACCGGCAATACTGTTCGAAGCACGTACCTAGAGAAACAAGTCACAAGCACCCAATGTCATTTTGTAAACACTATTCTGTTACTAATATAGGTATCTGGGCATATAGAAACTCAGGTTTCCGCTAACCTATACAAATTCAAAATTGTAGGTAAGACTTTGCAGGTCTTTTGGTCCAAAAATCTTGATGCTGTTTTTCATGTATGTGGGTTTTTACTTGCCAGGCAAGTTCTTTTTAACAGACGAAAAAACGGAGGAGGTTTACAAGTCGACGCGTATATTTTTTTTTATGTATGATCACGCATAACTTTTTACAGAGTTGTCCGATTTTGATAATTCTTTTTTTATTGGATAGAGTATACCTCGAGGTTGGTCCCATATAAATTTGGGTGCAAAAAACCTACCCTAAGGGTGGGAAAATAGGGGAGACCTACAGATTTTAATGCTGAATTGTGTATAACATCAAAAGAAATCAAAAATTTAGCATGTAGTAATTAGTAGATTATAGCCACAAAAAATTATAAAATAAAAACTTTTTAACAAAAAAATTAAACCACCGAAAAAACTGAAAAGCAAAAAATAATTTTGAATATACTTAACTTGAATTTTATAAGGTTTTGCAGTCGGGGATAAATAAATATTACAAAAAAAAATACATACCTACGTAGGTTAGTGGTTTATCCCCGACTGCAAAACCTTATAAAATTCAAGTTAAGTATATTCAAAATTATTTTTTGCTTTTCAGTTTTTTCGGTGGTTTAATTTTTTTGTTAAAAAGTTTTTTTTATATTGCCCAAGTAATTTCACGCCATAGTTTCCCAAATGATAAAGGACCCCGAGCTCTTCCCAATGCGTCTTCATTTATCATGGAGACACCAAATGCACTTAATAACCGCATCCATCATCACATGTGTGTCTCTCCCAACCATGATATAGACTTAGGCATGGATTTATGGTGACATTTACCACGAGGAATCTTTACCCCAAAAGTGAACTTCGGACACACATGTATTTATTGGCCTATCTGTTATTGATTAATCCGTGTTATCACTTGATGACACTTCTATAAGTTATTCCAGAGGCCAAATTCTTGCGTCTTCGACATTCATGGCATCAACCGTAGCGGTTTATGTAGAAAAAAAAAACATTTTAACAGACATTCGAGAATAAGGGTGCAGTAGGGGGACAATAGCCCAATTTCTGCCAGCGACACGTTTGCCGAAAGTTCATTTTGTATGGAAAATAATAAGCTAAGAATAAGTTACTTGACTGCACCAATGATATTATAATAGATATATGCTACCCTCATACTAAGCAGCGTTCAGTTATTGTTGAATTAGTTGAATGCGATAGATAATACGGAACGTATGGTACAGAAAGAGATAGCTTTATGTAGCCGTTAAGCAAAATTAAGACAATTGTCTGAATTTGTCTGCAACAATTAGCGTGCGTTAATGCGATATCTACCTCTTTTTATTATAATATTATTGGACTGCACACAAAATCCCGAATTCCACACGGAAAATGCCGAGTTTGGCTTCTGTTTGGACTGGTCCTTTCTGCGAAATCATTGATGTCTGAACTTTACCCGACTCGTAACTCGTAAACGTAGTAAAATACCTACACATATTCTTCACACGGCTATCTGATACCTAAGCGGACCATATAGGTAGGTAGAATAGAATGCAGAAAACTGATTCACTACGTAGGTAGGTAGGTAGGTAGACTAGTTGTAAACATAATACCTACTTAGGTACCTATTACACTTTTAGGTACCTATACACATAGCCTCGAAATCTCGAAATTTTAATTTGTGTCCTAGATAGATATAGGAATCAGCCTTACCATGAGCCATGAGTGGCATGTCACATGGGCAAAATAGGTAAATGGACTTTTGGACGCTCAGGGTTCAGGTAAGCATAGGGTTTTGCGAGAAGGGTGTGAAAGTGAAGAGATTTTTTTAGGGTCGGCAACGCGTGATTGATACCCCTGCGGCCCTGGTGTTGCAAACTTCTAGGTAGGTAGGTACCTATATGCAGAGATTTCAAAAGGCATAGTGCTTAATACCTAGTTACAAATAAGTAGGTAGGTATTTTCTTATGATTAGACAATTTGTCTACATTTAGATCGGTAGGTAGGTAGGTAGGTACCTACCTAGGTATTGACTGAAAATAACAAACAATAATAAAGCTCTGATAAAATTTCATTTCCTAGTCAGAAAGGTGTCAAGCAAGAAGGTTACCTGCTGATGGTAAGCAACCGACACCTCTGATGTTAGATCAAGTAGGTACCTACCTAGGTAGGTACCGATGCCGCATATTTTGAAGCTCGCAAGGGAATCAAAATCTATAGGGAACCTACTTCCCGTTGACCTAGATTCATAAAATTTGGCAAGAAGCAATTCTAGGTAGGTATATTATATTTATTTAAGCCTTTATTATTTTATTCAATATTTGGCTTATTTTTATTATAATATTTCTTCCCACTGCTGGACAAAGGCCAGCACAAGCTAAATATATTTTTTGCCATTTTATTTCTACATAATAGAAAAAAAGGGGAAAAATCTTCGGGACTCTAGGCCTATTCCCGTGATTGAACTATTCACATACCTACCTACCGACAATTTTCTACGGAACACTCGGTGCGCGAGTCAGACTCGCACTTGACCAATTTTTTTAGTATGTCCCGCTTTCGGCTACAGAACCCCACTTTTTTACTCAAGAGGGAACCAAATCCCGCTTTGCCCGAAAAAAAATCTGGCAACGCTGACGACGCTGACGACGCCTACCTACAGAGGTAAGTTCAATCAATAGGTTGGTAAGATGACAAAGGGGAAGGGGATTATTAACTCGGGTAAATAGGTAGGTAGAATAACGCCACCCTCCAGACAAATAGGTACCTACCTATTTGTTTGTAAATTAAGATAAATAGGTAGGTACCTACATAGGTTATGCTGTTTAAGTAACATAACCAGCTTTTGCCTATTATGTGCCTAGGTTTAAATCGTAGACTATAAAAAATAAAAGTAGAAACCTGAGAGAGTGAAGTAAATAAAATACCTACCCCTGCCTTTTGGCAGCTGTTTACGTGTGGTATTTTTTTACGAAATGACAGTAGGCAGCTACCGAAAGGGCTAATTCAACCTAATTTAGAGATGAATACAGTTCAAAACGCCATGACAATATCTAAAACTTTTTTTTTGTATTTTAAATATGAACACAAATGTATAGAATTGAATAAAAGAAAAATGTGCCCGCCCTTTTAATTAAATCAAGAAATAAACTTACCTTATAAATAAATCGCCTTCAGAAATAGTTCATCAGTATTGATTTCCATAAAACAACGTTCAGAAGACTTCGATTATTCACATTATATTTTATTTCATTACACTGTGTATGACACAAACAATTTCTTGTTCGAGAGATGAATCACCGAAGAATGCACTCCTATACACAACAGGATATTCACTCAACCCCACTTTTAACACATAAAACACCACTTTTTCGATAATAATTCGTATTTCGATTCGTTTTCACAGTACCTAAAATAAATTTTCGATAGAAGACAAAAGTTTTCGATGATTATACGCACGCGACACGGCAACACAGCGTACAACCCAGCCTTTGACTGCACGACTGACATACAAAGTATAACCTAACGAAATCGAAGGGGCCCACGCGGTTGTACACGCAAAACAAACTGTTGCTCTCCTCAACTTAGCAAGGTTACCGCGCTATTACTATAAACAAGAGTCAAAAAACTTTACTTGGAGTTGTTTTAAGGTTACAATTCACTGTTAGTACGTTTGTTTGGGTTTTGGTAGTTAAATTACATTACTGTGCGTGTTTCAAACTTGGTTTTGTTCGTCAATAAAGTATTTGTTTTTGTTTAAAGTCACGAACGCACTAATTTACTCGCCGCCCGTGCACGCGGCACGCTTATGAATGCAGCAACAGATTGCATTGCATTTGCTTGCACTGAAAGCGTTGCTAACTTCACTTTTCTTGCGATAGGGTAGGGAGGGGACATTCGTACCTGCACTACTAGGTACTTACTTTTTTGGGAGTCGTATCTTTTTTACCAGTTTAAAATCTTTTGAACAATAATGAACTGGTAAAGGCACCTGATAATAGATAAAACACAGTAAGATAGGTAACGAGAACTGTTTGTTACTCACGAGAAACATTGGATTTGGATTTTTACATTGAATATAGGTACCTAGGTACTTATTTATTTTACTATTTTATTTGTTATGGTGTTTAATTAAGTATGTACCTAGGTACCTGTTTCAAATAAATCATTACCTTGTGGTATTGAGAATTTTGGTGTTGTGCGTAATCCTTCTGTTTATTTTTAATTTGTTTTACATAACTTCGTAATTAAAAAGTGTGTTACACTTAATGGATTTATAATACCTAGGTAGGTTTTACCTATGCGTGGTAAAAAACACAGATTACAGAATAAAAGGCAGATGGAGCGCTCGGAACACAAAAGTGAAGCCAAAAAAGTAAATACAAATTCAAAATCAGATGCCTGGTGGACCTATTCGATTTCCAGTTTGTATTTGCTTTGTTTAACCACAGTTTATTAATAAAGAAGTGTTTTTTGTTAAATAAAGTTTGTTACACAACGACGTAAAATATTATTTAAAAAAAAATGTAGTGTAGTGGGACATTCAACAAATGCGAAGCGAACTAAAATCAAAACGCAGCGAGAGTTTCACATAGCATTAGCAAGGAAAGACCCCATCCAGAACTTGAGTTAAGAAGCTTCGCTTCAAAAACAATGTGTAGGTACTTGGTAGGTACTTACCGAACTGACTGACTAAGCTAGTAGGTAGGTAGACTAGACTAGACTTAGAATACAATAAAAAACGTTTTAAATAAAGAAAAACCCACCTTCAAAGTGGATTTACTCTAAAATATATAAATAACGAGTGACGTATGAACTCTAATATGACGCTGTTTTGAAGTCAGCGTATGAGCACGATGACGTGCTCCATAGATACCTAATTAACATTTTCAATTTTCCGCTGACTTCTTCATCTTTAACAGTGCCTAGTACTTATCTAAAAATAAAATCAAAGGCGTTCTATGTATTTTTTCGAATTGGCTAAAACATAAATTAAATATTTGATAGTACCTAGTAAGTATTTATCTAATTAAGTAGCATTGATAATACAAGTAATGTACTTTCTTTAAGATATGACATTATCACACATCTATTTGTTTCTGCAGATAAAGCGAAAGTGAGTCTGTCTGCTTACCGGATCACAGAAGCTACTCTGGGAGCGCAGATACAAAAAAACAAAGAAGCCTCTTAGATGTCAAATTAAGAGTTTGTAAAAAAGTATCTCCTTATTTTGTGATATTTTTAGCTGCTCCCCGCTGTTTCACCCTGCACCTACGTTCCCGGGGCCTATAATACTCGGGCATAATGTAGCTTCCAATTGGTGAAAGAATTTTACGAATCCGACTGGTAGTTCCAGAGATTAGCCAGTTTAAACGACCAAAAAAACAAACGAACAAAAAACTCTTCCACTTTATTGTACCTATAGTAAGTATAGATTTACCGTCAGTTATACCAATTGTGAAGTGAAATGAACCGACGGTAAAAAACCTACATAATCAGTTTTTACGGGTATCGATGTACGACGAACATACTAAACATACCTATTCAATCCAGCAACATACTCGTGGCATACGATATGGAAAGATATTGCAGACGGAGGTAAGCCGACAATAACCGCCTTAGTACTAGGCCGTTAAAATTGAAGATGGAACCTCTTAGGCTATGGAACTTGTTTGAGTCTTCATCCCAAGGTATGTTGCCAAGAGTAGACTATCTATTTTGGCCATACCAGTATGTTTTTCTCCGGTGGTGAACGAATACCAAGAAGCTGCATCGGCCTGAAAGCCAATCCTTACTAAGCGACACAAATCCGTTAAATCCATACTTAATTAAACCGCTGAACCGATCGCTATGAAATTTGGCATGCAGATAGCCTATGGTATGGAGAAGTATATAGGCTACTTTTTATCCCGGGAACGCGGGTGAAACCGCGGGGGACAACTAGTTAGTTATATTCTATTGTCGTTTAGATAGTGTGTGAGGTCCGTGAAATCTCTATTCTTGTGCTTACAACAAAAAAAAGCTATTTTAAGAATATATAACAGTTATTTATGACATTCTAATAAAATTTGAAATATGAACGTAGTCAGTTTGACATGAACTTAGTTTTGACGGGCCAGTCGGCGCAGTTGGTTAAGGTTCACCTTACGCGCTGCAGGTCGTGGGTTCGATTCCCACACAGGACATGCATTTGTGTGCATGAACATGTCTGTCTGGGTGGAATTATGTATATTAAATATGTATTTACAAACAAAAAAGTAGTATATATGTATTATATCAGTTATCTGGTTTCCATAGTACAAGCTCTGCTTAGTTTGGAATCAGATGACCGTGTGTGAGGAATGTCCCGGGGATATTTATTTATTTAATGTAGACTATTTTAGATTAGATAATGGAGTTTGAAGATTTTAGGATACTTTTCAGCCACCATTTTGTTTTTTCCAAATGGCGGTACACGAGTCCGGCACGATAAAACCTATATTCATAGATTGGGGATTCTCATATAAACAAAAAATTGTAACCCCTTTAGGTTTCGAAGATTTTTATTCGGAGTCTGGCATACTCACCAGGCGCCATTTACAAATGAAGAAAATTATCTTAGTTATATCTTAGTGACTTAAACAGCTTTTATACAAGGTGTCTTATTTTAACCCGACTTACGAACTGGTGGTACTTTCAGTATTTGACATAAGTGTCTTACTAGGGCCTAAATTGAATAAGGCTTTGACTTAGACATGTTAAAATCATTTTAATCCAACTATTAGTTAATTATCATTTATCTAATATTTTCACTTAAAATCTCTTTCCTGTAAAATTTACTCACTGTCGCTTACTGAGGATTGCCTTTCAAGCGTTGATATGATAATAGTCATCAAAACCAAAGAATAGATAATCCCCGTGCCCAAAACAACTATTCTGTTCTTGTCTTTGTACGATATTCCAGTCTTTGTTTAAATTGAGTAACATCACTATTTCAATTAAAGAATGACATTGACAGTTCGATCTCACTTTTTGGCGGGAACTTGCAGTGACGTTGGGATTTTGTTTTAATTTTCATAAATTCGTGTATTTTGAGTTTTATTGCATATTATAGGCGGTAATTTATCCAATAAAGATCAATCCATGAGCACCAGTGAAGTGAAATGAAATGAATATGTGTATCGTGACTTTTCATGTTGTCTCAAAAAGTCCGTGAGAGTTTTAGTACAATGATTGTAGGAAAATATGACTTTTATGGACAGTGACTGACTGAGGATAACATGTGAAAGTGATTTATTGTGTCTGGAAATTATAATATAACTCGACACTGGCAGAAATAAGTCCTTATTTGGAATTGGTTGCCAAACTTAAAACTAAGAAGAAGAACACTTATATCACACCCTGGCTACGGCACTATGCTTCCACGAGTTGCACGTAGCCGGAACATTTAGGAATTATATAAGTTATAACTTCCCTAAATCTATTATTACTATCCATACTTTTATTGCACGTCAAATATACTTCAACAGTTTGCAAAGTTCGTTTCACCAAAGTTTCCTTCCACATGTTTGTACTACCCTAATTAGTCACGTTGGAAACGGAACCTTTGCGTAAGTAAATAATGTAATAAAAAATAACTGTTAGAACTCAATGTATTTGAGTACCTAAAGGCAGAAAATAAAAGCATTGCTAACTTATTACTTCGGGGCGTTACGAAAGTAAAGTAAAGCCTGAATCCACCTAGTTCTGCAGGTTGAATGAATTGAAGCGCTTTTATCATTGTTTCTTGAGAATAATGAAGAGACTTAATTGGCTTATATAAGTATGCTTATTTTGAAACAGTTTAAAGATTTGAAAAAATAGTAGATTGGGGGGGATCCAAGGGGATAAAACAGTGTCTTCTGTCGCGGGTGACGATTTAAATCGCGAGTGTAACGAAGGACTCGAGGTTTACTCCTGAGCGTAGCGAGGGTGTTAAAAACTTAAATAACGAGCGAAGCGAGGGATTTAAGACTAGTCCTGAGTGTAGCGAGGGATTTAAGTTCACCTAAGACTAAGACAGCTTTATTGATTGTGATTTAAATTTGGAATACTTACCGAAATTTATACTGAACTACATCTGTGTTTACACCATTGAGTTTGTATATAAAGCATTATACATCTTTTTGAAAAAGGAATACGCAAATCAACTCATCAACAATAAATGTACCGAACAAAAATGTAACTCTCTCTATCAATAATTGGACCAATGTTTCGAATGTTAACTTTTACTTTTAATTGTCATTATTTTTAATAAATGCTTATCTCATATTACACTACTTTACAAATATATTTTTTTTCTTTTACCCAAAGATAATACATATTGAATATGGTTTTTACTGACCCTCTTACTACAAAAATAAATGTCTCATATTTTTGTCACGTCCAGTTTTTTTAATAAACCCTTATTAAGTTATGAGGCTATCTTGTTAGTCGTGTTTGGGTTATCATTCGCTATTGTTGTGTTAAGCTATTATATAACATTTAAATTTATTTTAAAATATCCTCAAGATAATGTAAATTAATTCCAAATACGTTTTGCTTAGTTTGTGGTTAAATTATTCTGTCAAAGAAGAAGAGACCAGTCACTGAAGCCGTAAAACTAGCCATTTTCAATATTTCAAAATCTCGGTAACAAATCTTGATAAAAATTGGTTCCTGGAGTAGTATGTGATAATTGTGGACTATATTATTAAACTGGGCTGCAGGAAAAAAAATACACTTGCAATTTGGCGTCCCAATGTTATGGAGAGAACCAAAAAATCACTCTACTGAATGTTACTTCTGCTTTCTAAAAACTTCAGGTTTTAATGACAAAAACAAGAAGCATATACAATACCCTGATATTACGTGGGTCACAAAACCTGTATTCCATTCTGAAGGAATGTCTTACCCATCATTGCCCAACACTTTAAGTAAGGCAAATGTACCTGAGTTCATAGAGACTAAAATAAATGTACTGAAATTTCTTAAAAAATAAATGTGAGGATTTTAAAGGATTTTTTTCCAATTTATTGAGGAATTACTACAGAGTAGGGGTGAACATGTCGGTAAAAAATCATTTCTTACATTAACATCTGGATTTTTGTCCTGAGTACCTGGGAAGCGTAAGTGATGAAAATGGTGAACGTTTCCATCAAGACTTGAAGACTTATGAAGTTAGATACCAAGCTTTTTGGGATAAAAATATGTGAGCCGATTACTGCTGGTCTGTATTAAGAGAAACTGACGCTAATTAGTATAAAAGCAGGTGTAATATGTGTCATTTTAATTTTTTTCTAAGTCAAATATAAATAAATGTTGAAAATAAAAATGGTAAATTTTAAAGAAACCTGAGGTCCTATTTTTTTTTCCACTGCAGTATCTTACTAAGGGTTCATTATTGTACCGATTCACATTAGTTTCATCGATGGGTAAAAAACCTTGTAAAGTAGTGTTATTATTGTGTTAATTTTTTCGCAAATAGTACGAAAATAGTATTTTTACTTGGGTACCTATTTAGCGTTTACGGATTCATGGCAAAAGATGATGAACATTGAAAACTGTAAATCCATGTGCACCAATGACGTGAAATTAAATGAATATGTGTGTGTATCGTGACTTTTCAAGTTGTCTCAAAAAGTCCGTGAAGAGTTTTAGTACAATGACCACTATTGTACTAAAACATGACTTTTATGGACAGTGACTGACTGAGGACAATATGTGAAAGTGATTTATTGTGAAAATTCAAACTGAAGTCACTACACTACGCGAAAATTTACTTATCTGATAAATTAATCCGAAATTTCAAACTTGAGGGACCCGTAGTGCCATCTAGTGAGGCAGCTTATAAATATTAAAACAAATATTGGAATTATTTGATTATATGTTATTTACATAAATATCACCAATTACTAAGGCGCATTTCATTACATTAACAATGTCAGATAAGATTACATTTCTATTGGAAATATTGGTTTAGGTACATATTATCTTTATATATAAAATTCGACTGCACGTGTGTATGTCACTGAATTCCTCCTATGTGTTGAAATTACAAGTCTGGATAATAATAATACATCTAAATCATATAAGTCAGATTATCAAAAAAAATTAAGGGGAGTACCACAAGGAAGTGTACGCGGGCCACTTTTATTCATTTTATATATTAATGATCTTCCAAAGGTGACGAAACATCCATGTATTTTATTCGCTGATGACATATCTTTAGTAATAAGTTCCAATAAAAATGACATACATAAACATGAATTTGACATAAATGAATCAGTAAATAATATTATAGATTGGTTGGATAACAATTGTTTAGAAATTAATTTAAGTAAAACTAGTTACATGAATTTTTGTATTAGAAATGGGAAAAGTCTTTTAAATGTACATTATAAAGATCAAATAATTAATGAAGTAAATGAAGTTAAATTCCTAGGACTAAATGTTGACAAGTCCCTGAACTGGAAACCGCATATTGACAAAGTTAATATAAATAGATTCGTTTATGTCTTAAACAGATTAAGACGAACTGCAGCTACTGAAACAGTCCTAGCTGCGTATCACGGTTATGTCTCCTCTCTCTTGAAATATGGATTACTAATATTCGGTAATAGCGTAGACATAAACAAAGCATTTATCACCCAGAAAAAATGTGTCCGAGCAATCTGCGGTATTCCACCGTGGTTTTCATGTAGGCCCATCGAAATAATAAAACTAAAGAAATGTAACTCGAGCTCAAAAATCATTCCACGCAAACTGAACCGCGGTGGGCGTTGCCAAAAAAGAGAGACGCACCGCGCTGACAGTGCGCCGGTATAATTGAGTCGATGCGTTCGTGTCGCGAGGGACTTAGAACTGTGATTATTATTGTGTTTTGCGTTGTTTACATTGTGCAAATATGCCGTCATGTGTTGTTAAGTGGTGTAGAAGCCATACAGATATGAAGAATGCTGGAATCACTTTTCATATGTGAGTAAATAAACATTTAATATAAACATAAACATGAAATTCTATACTTGTGACTCTGGAAAGTGTTATGCAACATGAACGCAACATGCGTATTTATTTAACACGTTTTGATATTTCACTTAAACTGTGATGCATTAGTACCTATAATTATAAAGAGGATAGAACCTTTGTGGGATAGCGTGCCAGCCGCCATTTAGTTTTTTTTTTTTTCAATAAAATAACCTTATTCGACTTTTGTCCCGTTTTGACGTCGGATGTCAAAGAAAAACAAAAGTAAAATAAGGTTATAATAATATTGTTTTAAGAGCTTGTGGTTCGCCCTCTGATCTGACCTTAACGCGACCCATCACTATAATTCGTATGTAAAAACCATAAACTGATTAAAATACTTCTTAATTTTAGATCCATACAATTATAACACATAAAGAAATATTTTAATCCAAAAAGCACATCACAAACTTTTAAATGAATATAATAGAGTGGTATAGTTAAATTACAACTAATTAATACAACTTATATGCATAGTGCAAATATACGATACTTTATCCTCTTACAATCAATAATGCATAACATCGTCCACGCATCTCGCACTGCAGCAGGCGTATGAACCAATTAGCATTATCTATCTCGCCTATAACCAATCATCGCGCTTGCCGGAATACAACGCGTTAGGCAAGCGCAGCTAATTGGCTTATTTGCATGTGTGTTCTTTCGTTCGAATACTAGAGATATTTTGTCAATGTAGTGAAGTGTGGAGCCGAATTTCGCGTTGATTTTGTTCACAATTACGCTTCCTTAGTTTTATTATTTCGATGTGTAGGCCACTATTTAAAAAACTTAATATAATGCCATTAGCTTGTATTTACATTGCTGAAGTGTGTTTTGTGAAATGTAACAAGCATTTATTCAGTACGGCGAAGGACGTTTATCCTAGAAACACTAGACATGCTAACAGATTGGTCTTGGCGCACAAAGCCTCCACAGTATTTTTACAAAGGAGCTGCTACGCAATGTGTATTAAAATTTTTAATAGTCTTCCAGAACACTTAAAAACATTGCCTTTAATCAAGTTTAACATTCAGATCCGAAAATGGCTCCTGTTCCATAGTTTTTATTCCATTACTGAATACTTTACACATTGCAAGAAACATAGTTAGTAGCCATTTTAGATTATATTGTTAGTTATATAATTTTTGACATATTATTATTATATCCAACATGTTATAGATTAATGTACTATTCCAGAATATTATTATTGTTATTAAATTTAAAGTTGTATTTTTAAATTTTTGCATGCCTATATGTATATGATGGCTCGTGTGACCACTCAATATTATTTTTGAACATCCTCTGTACCTACACATGATTGCAATAAATGATGATTTGATTTGATTTGATTTAAACGGCTGGACCGATTTGAATGATTTTTTTTGTATGCGTTTGGGTGGCGCCCTATATGGTTTAGATTCAAAAATCAGTCCGGCAGATGGCGGTGCATACAAAAATATTCATTCAAACGGTCCAGCCGTCTAGGAGGAGTTCAGTGACAAACACAAGTACAGTTGAATTTTTTTGTATGCGTTTGGGTGACACCCTGGATGGTTTAGATAGGGTAGGGTAGGGTAGCACCACGCGAACGAAGTCGCGCCGGGCAGCTAGTAATAATATAAAAATACATATAATCCATTCACGTAATTCCATACAAAGAAAACGTTGTCTTTCTTATTATTAGGTTTCTACGTTTCTACATCAATTTCCAAGTTATAAGTAAATAATGTCCTTTGTATTACCACAGGTAGGTATTACTTTCCATTAATTTTATATTTTCGTTATCATAATAACTATTAGGTGCGGGCGTAGACTTATAAATGTGAATATATATTAGCGCCTGACTGATTTATAATAGCAATCAGTCGACTATTGTCAACTTAGAATTATTTTAGCGTAGGCTTACGAAACGATACATTACAATTTAACATAAATATTGTTCAGATTTTGCGACACGTGTATACAATCAAACTGATCCTTTGAAATAATATTTGCTTTCAGATAACGGAATGAAAATAGCTGTCATTTGTTTGGTACTATACTGGGTAGGTTGAGAGCGCTATTGATGAGGTCCGGTACAGTATTTTCTGTATATTTCAAAACGAGGTAGGTTAGGTATTACTTGTTCCTTTTTGTAGCTACTTCTTTTCGGATTCATTATTCATATTATTTTTAACCGAATTCAAAAAAGGAAGAGGTTCTCAATTCGGTTGTATGTTTGTTTTTTATGTTTTTACCTCATAACCGAATTAAAAAATAGTTTTTTGTTTGGAAGGGTACACTTCCCGTTTGGTCCCATTGTCATCAGGTCAGGATTTGATAACTTTTTAGTGTACTTTGAAGTCGGTTTAAGTTTTTTGTAAAACTGTTTTAAATTTTTGTCACGACGATTCGAGGAATGACAGGTTGAAATGCAATCATTTTGTACATCAAAGTAGGTACCATCAAAGTACCTATAGTAGACAATGGGCAGTTTTTACATAAAAGGCTTTATTTTAAATAAAACTCATGAAATTCTCATGAATATTCGATAATTTTATTACATAAAATACTTAATTAATTTCTTTTAAATATTTTATTTGTTCAATTCACACTAATTTAAAAATTCGTTTACTATCACAGACTTGTTTGTATTTACTGTATCTTACTACCCATTATAGGGTAGTTAGAGGTATTGGATAAAAAACTAATTTTGGAGATCATTTAGGTAACAACCAAAAGCAACTTCACAATAATAAAATGCTATGTTTATTTACTAAAATTAAATGTGAATTTTAACATAGAGTTAAGTGAGACATAATTATTTACTAACGGCCTTACTCATAAACGCTATTTAACTAAATCTACTGAATAAATGGTCAAATAAATAACGTCACCTTGCTGTCATTGTCAAACAATTTGACGTTATTTAGGTGACCACTTAATCAGCTTATTAGTTAAATAACGTTTTATGAATAAGGGGGTATGTCGACAACAGTTCTGTGTATGCAAAAGTAATACGCACGCTATCCCTGAAAGTAAATTGTTTAGAATCAACTTAAGTGATTTTTTACACTTGTTAATTTGTGCCCAAATCCCTCAGGTATGTGACAGATAATGGTGCTGATTCAGTTGTTTACAACTAAACTAATTTTAGTCTCACTATGTCTCTTTTTAACAAAGAACATAAGAAAAGGATGAAATAATTTTTTGTCCTGTCCTGTCCAATGGTTGTTTTCAATATAAATTTAGTCGCCATCTATCGCGGTTACCGTCTAAATACCCGCAAATGAAGTCGGCAAAGACTAATTCATTTTTCAATAATGTTCGTAAAAAAGAGATGTGTTAGTTTAGTGCAATTTTTACAACAGAATCGGCACCATTTTTGATTTTCTGGAAGAGGACAATTTCACTAAAAATCATTTTATGTTAAAGAGAATTCATCAAATTAGTGAATGAATTGAATTTGAAACCTGCACCAATGATATTAGGGTTTATTTTCGATCTGTTCTTGATACTTGATCTGACTTCATCTCGTTCTACAATACAGGCCTAAAAGTTACGTAAAATGGCGGTGCATATACAATTTAATTTTAAATGTATGAATCAAATCGCTTCAGATGTTGCACCCCTATTTTCAATCACAAACGTCATGAGCGGCTTCCAGAAAATTCCAACCAGTTTCCAGTCGGCCTGATGGAAGTACAGTATAGCATTTATCTCCCCAACTGCCTTATCTATGTTCTCTTATCATTCTAGACTTTGATATCTTCACCATACCAACCACGTAATCCCATTATCATAGGGAGATTCATCTCTAAAAGCTGTAGAATTTTACTATGAGTATATTAAGCCTATTTTTTAAAATCTTCCATGGTCAGTAATGGACAAAGGTATCATAGGAAAGCACAGCACACACTAAGGCCTGATCAAATCTCGATCACTAATAGCTCGTGTTAATCGAAAATAAACCTAATGTCATTGGTGCAGGTTCCAAGTTCAAACGTTTTAATCTCGACTCGAAACATAACGTACTAGAATGCGAACCTAAGTCCAGAAGGAACTGACTCAAGTGCAGATATCGGAACACACCAATAGATGGCGACAGATTCTTCTAAAGATATTTGTTCAAGCAATTTATGTCTTATGATAATATAAGTAGAGTTATTTACAATCTATCCCATAGAATAAGGAATCCAATTTCTTTGATCTATCCTATACGTAATACCTCATAGTTTTAAACATGAATGTTACAAATGACGTTGTATTCGCTTTCAGTCAACCGGAATGCCTTAGTGGACTCCTTGAACTGACTGTAATCACAGTAGGAGTTGTTCTCGCAGGCGCTGAAGCGGAGGGTTCTTGCTGAGGACTCGCCTGCTTGAGGTAGGTATACGGGCTGGAAAAAAAATTGACGGATTAGCTATAGGAATTAATAGAGTTAGGGCATAAAGGATTAGCGCGACTGGGGAAGTATCTTCACCTTACAGAAGATCGTAGCCAAATAACACTAATGTGGTGTTCTGTTCCTGAAGTAAGTAAGGTCGCCAGAGCTCCATAAGGAGACCCTTTCGGGTGTGAAGAGGTTTTTACAGCGTCGGCAACGAGTGAGTAATACACCAGATACGGGGATTACATAACTTTATTGCAATGAAATTCAAATTGAAATAACCTCTGAATCGGTAGAAATATTACAAAATCGGAAATGGTTCCATTTCTAATGAACCACTGTTTGTATTTGCAGTTATCAGAACGTAAAAAAGTTATCAGAAAACCGCTATATTGAATCGATTTCAATCGGAAAATGATTGAAATTTATTTACATAATCGCCCCACAGGTTGCCAGCGTCTAACAAGCGGCGGTAAGCTTTTTTGAAGCGCTCGTGGTATAGCTTGATTAGCCGTTGCTAATCGATCGGCAAAGTTAAGATCACCATGTGAGGGACGGTATCTTGATTTTAGAGCGTCTTCCGTGCCGCGGAATACACGTAATGATCCGATTGGTCCCGGCTATCACTTAATTGTGATATTCAAATTCAAAAAGCATTTATTCAATTTAGGCCCTGATAAGGTACTTATGATAGTCGTTAAGCTAGTTGCAGGCGGCTTGAAAACTCCAACAGTAGGTTGACCACCAGCCTACCTCCACCAATCCGCAGTGGGCACGCGTGGTGGAGTATGCTCCTCAGAGGGACATTATGGGCTGATGATGATGATACTTATTTGCTACCATTGTAGTTCATATTATATGGCTATTTGAAGAGATGATAGCTGCGTGGTAGCGACATCGTATGCCTTGGCGAAGGTTCGAATCTACATTGCACGGAGGTAGCTTACTTTGTAGTACCTTCTTGCCTAGTTACCACCCTCAAGTTGAAAATATGTTACCAAACACAACCAATCGTCACGCAGCTGGTCTATACAAAGGTATGTCTGAGACAAAGGCTACATTATATCCAGGAGAAACCATGGGACGGACAAAATTAGGACCAAATACTCACCAAAACGCTATAAGACCCTTTACTCCTGGATCTGTAAAGCTCGATGCTGACCAAAGCACCGTACTCAGGGATGCTGTACTCGCTCCTCACTTTGGTCACATCCATCATGGCGCCGATGTTGAAGTCGTGAGCGGAGAAGATACGAAGTCTTTTGTTGACGTGCTTTCCGGATATAATATCATCGGCTGCTTGTATGAAGTTGTTTAGGAGAACTCCTGGAAATTTAATAGATAATGGTAAAACGATAGAAAATTTGATGAAAGTTGGTTCTAAACACACACGGCCACAACAGAAAGCATAGTCTTAGATGCTATGACACGCACTCAGAAGGGGTTTGAATAAGAGTTAGAAGAGTGTCATTTTGGTACTACATCACTTCAACTAGCGACCTTACTGACCCCAGGAACAGTAATGTTACTTGGCTGTGATGGTGTAAGTACTTCTACAGTTAGTCTGATCCGAACATATGACAGGAAAACCCGTCCCTCTATTAAAAAAGGGGAATTTTGATGCGTTTATGGAGGTGCAAGATGGATGACACCTCCATTTAAAAGGGAGGATCTTCCACTAGGCTGGTCGCCGAGAAAATTTCGTAAGCGAGATGCAAGATGTTGGGGCGCCGCGCCATCTATCCATCGGCGTGTGTACTTCATTATATAATCATGTCATGAATTGTTTACCTCCACCAATTTTCTTCATCTCATCGTTCCTGAAGTACAGCCTGTAAGCCAGTCTTGCTGCTTCACTCAACCTGGGCAGCAGTGGCTTCGCCCATTCAGGAATATCTAGACCCAGACCAACCTGTGAATAATAAATCATTAGGTTAATAGCATATCGAAGAGGTATCCATGATTTTGTCGTGATAATAGGCCATTTTGTTGCGAGATTTTCTTGTAAAAGAAAATTCTGTAAGTCTGTATTAGTATTCTTCTGTATACAACTTTATTTTTCAACACACTTGCTCGTAAAGTGACATTTATTGCACCGTTTTTAGTATCTTAATGCAGCTTATTACGCACTAGTGCTTTTTACTTTACATTACCGCACAGTTTTATGATAAGTATAATCCCGATTATGTTAAGTTGGTACTTCAATGCAATTGATATGTGTGTAGATGAAGCATTCTTAATTTAAACGGGTAAAAAAGATTTAACAGCGCACAGCTGTCAAAAAAAAAAAACCTACGCGCCATATTTGTTAACGTTCTCTCATTGTGTGATTGATTATTATTAAAACATCTAGTCCAAGAAATACAAGTCTGTTTTTTTCCTCACAAGTGTGTTGAAAAACGTCGTATGACACGCGTGCATTGATCATTACACTCTCGGCTCTCTATTCGCCTGCGTCTGTAATTACCGACTTTGCACACATGTATCATAATGTACTATTCATTGTCATACCTACAAAAAAATTGATGCGTGTGAAAAATATCCCAAGATATTATTTATTTAATGAAAACAACACAATTTGTACCCTAAAATTCTACTACTTTACTTACCCTAATTATTCAAAGGCACACATTATTAAATTAAATATTCATAGCGGAAATTCGAATAAAGTGAAAGAAATGATAATATTGTCGGGATATAATAAAATATTAGTGGAACCTTGATATTATTTTATGTTTTTGAAAGTATACCTACTTATTACGGTCGAGGTGACATGGTTAAATAAATAACTTCCTATTTAAGTTCAAAAGGCTTAACTGTTTTTTTTGGTAAACAGAAATATTTTATTACCAAAAGAATATTTTAAAGTGATAATTTTTTTTTTTATTTATAACACACAGTAAACAATCAAGTGTAAGTACATACACCATAAAAAGCCTTTATAAAGCGAGCGAAAACCTTTCTAGGTTTATCTGTGTGTAATTAAAGAGATTTAAATGTAGCTAGTTGTTCCGAAATATATCTGCCTTCCTATCTATCTCTTCCTTTAAAGTCAAATTCATACATATTCAATGGTACCTAGTCAATCTATGTAAACCTAGTCTATCAGTTTTCTGTATAGGTATTTGGCGGACTACGAACTATTAGCTAATCTCTACAGAAAACGGGTTTATTATGGCTAGGCCAGTTTCATTCACAATAATATTAATTACTACCATAAAAAAAAAACATAAAACTCGTAAAATATTGATTCCAAAGGCTTAACAAACCGGTGCTTAAAACCGGTGTTTGTTACGGATTGAAAAGGTAAAATATTTTGCGATTTCGTGATAAATATTATGTTCGTGCAGTGGAATACTCAATTAATCTAAAATAATAAGTAATGAATACAGTTTTTTTTAATTTTATTTTTTCAATATATTATTGGGATTAACTTAGGATACTTTTTAACCGACGAAAAAACGGAGGAGGTTTACAAGTCGACGCGTATATTTTTTTTTTGTATTATCACGCATAACTTTTTACAGAGTAGTCCGATTTTATAATTCTTTTTTTATTGGATAGGATATACCTCGAAGTTGGTCCCATATAAATTTGGATACAAGAAACCTAATAGGAAAATAGGGGTGATTTATGGTTCACTCACAGATTTTAATGCTGAGTTGTGTATTACATCAAAAGATATCAAAAATTAAGCATGTAGTAATTAGTAGATTATAGACACAAAAAATGATAAAATAAAAACTTTTTAACAAAGTCAAAGTCAAAGCCATTTATTCAATTTAGGCCCTGGTAGGGCACTTATGAAGGTCAAAGCTACTGAAGTTACCACCAGTTCGTAAGTCGGCCTTCAACTGAGAAGAACAGCAAGGTTACATTTTTTAAATATTTTTTTTAAACAATCTGACTATTGGCTGTTTTTTTCCAAAAAATTATACATACATACTTTTTATTTTACAAAATTAAACAAAAAAATTTAACCACCGAAAAAACTGAAAAGCAAAAAATAATTTTGAATATAACTTGAATGTTATAAGGTTTTGCAGTCGGGGATAAATAAACAAATATTACAAAAAATATACATACCTAAGTAGGTTATTGGTTTATCCCTGACTGCAAAACCTTATAAAATTCAAGTTATATTCAAAATTATTTTTTGCTTTTCAGTTTATTCAGTGGTTTAATTTTTTTGTTAAAAAGTTTTTATATTTTAGATAAATAACAACCGAAAAACAGTAAAAACAGTAGATACGCGGGTGAAACCGTGGGAAACAGCTATTAAAAAATAAAACTTACCAGGCTCCTAAAGAGGTCGAACAAGGTCTGGAACCTCAGAGGGTTCTCCGTGAAGTTTTGACCCGTCTTCTCCGCCAGGAATGGCACCAGGTCCATGTATGGCGCGAACTCTTCGTGCAGAGATTCTTCCTTTACTTGCTTCATTAATGTCGTGAATCTTTCGCAGTTGGAGTAGTAACGGAGCTGGAATTAAATAAACAATAAATAAATATCCTGGGACATTCCTCACACACGGTCATCTGACCCCAAATTAAGCAGAGCTTGTACTATGGAAACCAGATAACTGATATAATACATATACTACTTTTTGTTTGTAAATACATAATATACATAATTACACCCAGACTCAGGACATACAGACATGTTCATGCACACAAATGTATGTCCTGTGTGGGAATCGAACCCATGAGCAGCGGCGCGATAGGTGGAATCTTAACCAACTGTGCCAACTAGCTTACGTCTTTTTTGTGCAAATAATGGTTTGTTTTTCTTCTTTAAATGTGTGGCATTTAAAGAAGAAACAAGTTCTTTGTTAAAAATATTTTTTTTAATACAAGATTTTTTTATTGTGACTGTACTTGTGACAAAGTACTTATCAAGACGAATCAAACGAGCCCAAACTCGATGGGGTTATATGGTTTTATTACGGAGTTCCTAGGGCCACCTTCCAGCTCTATCTGCAAAATTTCAGCTCAATCGGAAACCGGAAAGTGGGTCAAATTTAATTTGCAAAATTCCATTACAGACAATGGGACAGGTGAAACTAAATAAAAGCTTGTAAAAATAGAAAAGGTAGTCTTTGCTACCTACTAACATTATTTTTAATGTTACTTACTATCTTTTGAGTTTAGATACTGATTATAAAATGATTGTTAATTTCTCTTATTAACCGACTAAACATTGAGCTATTTCAGCTATTATTACTACGTAGTAATAACAAAACAATAACAGAAATTCTGCATTGTTATTTAAAACTTTTTAGAGCTAGCTCACTTTGTAGTCGGTTTTTTCTGGTAAAGGTTATATTTTCTCAAAACTTTATGTTGCGGTATTTCTACGAAAATTTTAAGTTTGTAGAACCGAGTTTCGGTTATTATTTCAGTTGCCCGATTGTGGTTATTCTTGCAAATATCCATACTCAAGGGTAATTCAAATTATTATTATTTTTAAACCTATAGTACCTATCTGGAACTTATTTTACTTATTTTACAACTTATTTTTACATTTATAAGAACATTATAATTATCTACCAATAAATATTCAGCAGTAAATTTTTACATCGCGGAAGTATATTAAAGGTCAGTCATTTTACGACACGAGTAATTTTTAGGGTTCCGTACCAAAGGGTGCCAACGGGACCCTATTACTAAACCTCCGCTATCCGTCCGTCGTCTGTCCGTCTGTCTGTCAGTGAGCTGTATAGTGTTGCCAGGTCCCGTGTGTCAAATTTCGGAACGTAAGGATAAAATAATCGGGATTTTGGCATTCAAATCGGGACACTAGTGAAAGTCTGAATTTGGTGAGAAAATATGAAAGTAAAAATATTTGTATGTAGTAGCAGCTTAGTTATATTCATTTCAAAATTATCAAATATAGTAAGGACTCATGAGGTTATTGAAAAATCGGGACATTTGGCGTCCCGATCAAGGGTTAATCGGGACGTGTCGGGACACCTGGCAACACTAGAGCTGTAACTCATGAACCGTAACAGGTAGGCAGTTGAAATTTTCACAGAATGTGTATTTCTATTGCCGCTATAACAACAAATAATAAAACAAAATTAAATAAAAAAAAAAGGTTTCTTTTATGGAACATACATACAAGAAACGTCTCTAAAGAAATATATCTTTAGTCATTGGATAGGTTTCGTTTTAACATTTTGACCATGGTGATTATGTGGCCAAAGGCGGTATGCATACAGTTTAGGAGGAAACTTTCACGTGATAGATTTCATATTAATCTGAATTTTCATTCTAATAAAAAATAAAGATTATTATATATCTCTACGAAATCTCTAAGATTGATTCACCACTCACTTAAAAATCCATCTTTTTGACCTAAAAACATTATCTTCGATTACCTAATTGATTTCAAATCGACATACCTATTTGAGACCACGCAGGGCCCGCATCTGTGAGTTAGGTACTGACGTAAGTATGGACTTTCCATCCACAAATATAGAAGGAAACATTACTAAGCCAGCTTGCTTGTGATGGGATTTGATAATACAGGGTCATTATTTTTAAATAGTCAGACCTTAGTACACACGGCTACATATCAAGCTATACATTCCCAGTATAAGCTGACCTCTCATTGTATTGAAATTCTTTACAATGCGAGATCAGTCTTTTCTTTCTTTCTTTCTTTCTTTCTATCAGAGTCATCAATATGAATCTCTGAAATATATAAATAGGGATAAGCTTTTACCTATTCTTGGATTTCTGTCTCTTTTAATCACTAGATACAGTAGATAAATCCATATGTAGTAGTCCTATCATTAAAAACTATATTGCATCCGTGGTAACAGCGTTATGTACAGTAGTGCTTCTGAAGGTACCTACATGAAGCTGTTGGTTATCGCTTTATGGAGGCATCCTAAGCGACTTGATATTCCTTTTAATCTCATTTATGAAAAGAGGCCTGGAGCAGTGGGAGACACATGGTAATTTCTTTCTTTTTTAATAATCAAATGGGCTTGCGTTTGGCCACTGACCCGCCCATAAGGGACGAAGACGAAGATGGAACACGCTTACCCAGAAGGAACCTATTCACTCTGGCCTTGAAAGTCCCTAAATTGTATGAGTCAAAAAACACACGCAGGAAACAAGTTCCACTCCGATGCTGTCCGCATTATAAATGAGGATGCATAACGCTGTGTCCGTATTTTCGGTATGTCAACAACGTACGGGTGAAAATTTTCCCGGCGTCTTGTGGTTCGGTGTAAGAATGGGGATGGTTGAA
Organism: Polyploca ridens; assembly: GCA_951394255.1. Taxonomy (NCBI): domain Eukaryota; kingdom Metazoa; phylum Arthropoda; class Insecta; order Lepidoptera; family Drepanidae; genus Polyploca; species Polyploca ridens. The sequence goes on from OX596263.1 coordinate 1,759,312, forward strand.
AATAAAGAGAAAAGGTGTTTTTTTCATATAACTAAGTCTGTAAACAAGCATACGGACCGCCTGATGGTAAGCGGTTACCGTAGCCATATGGACTCTTGCAACACATGGCATTACTTACGCTTTACCGACCCTTCCCCCCTCCCCAATGAGCTCTGGCGACCTTACTCACGCGCAGGAACGCAACATAAAGTTATTTATTTGGCTGCGGTATTCAGTCAAACTGCTCTTTGAGCGAATAAACGCTATGCTCTATTGGTTCTCGCGAAGGACGCGCGTAAGTATTATAACAATTGATGTCGGTGTTATATTTTTAACCGCGAGCCAAGCTCTTAAAATGTATATATGATTATTGTCATCAATGTTGCCATGCGATCTTTTATCACATCTAAAAGTCTGATTCCATATTATTGGGTCAAGTTTGAACAGATATTTACGTTGTTATCAGTTGCACGTGACTTAAAGCTGTTTAATTTGACTTATATTCGTGGTACAGAACTGTGAAACGAGAATTGGAGTAGTAAATCGGTAATAATAAATTGACTGGAAATCATTGTATGATTGTAGTTACTTTACGAACTTAGAGGAATATATCTTTATTTACAACAAAATACAATCTATATATAGAAAATTTCCTGAAGTCTGCCGCTGCTTCCGATTAACGGCAGGGTTCCCAGAAGGCTGGCAGCGTTTCCTCTTTGGATAGCCAAGATGACGCGTTGGCGGTAAAAGCTCCCCGCCCCCTGGTCTCCGGAGGAATATATCCCATTCATTAATTATTACTTATTTGCTGGCAAAAAAACCTGTATTCAAATACTACATCAAGCGATGATAACATCGTAGTGTCGAATGAGAAGACAAAGGTAATAGGTATAGCACTGCGGTAGTGACTCGGTTAACTAAAGCTGGCACGTTCAACACATGTACACGTCGCGCTTGTGTAGTGTCTGTGAATAAGCGCGCGGCGTCACGTCGCACTGCATGCGCATCGTAACAAGTCTGTCCGTCTCTCTCGCGCGCCACCAAGCTTATGAGTATGAAGGAGACAGTTATTGTTTTACTTTTGCATTCGTAAATTAGAATTGACTGACTGATTAGAAGCATTAATGTTATAAAACATGCTGTATCGTGAAATTGAATAATATGTGAGTATTGTGAACGTGTCAGCTTTCGTTAACCGACATGTAGTGCCAAGCACATACCGGTGTGTTTCGATAGTTGGAAATGTTGGAATTGCTTACTAGGCTTGTGCATTTTACATGCTTTATATTTTGTAGGAGTCTGCTATAAATATCTTTTCTTTTTTCAACGTATATACAATAATTTTTTATACAACTAAGGTAGCAAACAAGCATAAGGCCCACCTGATGGTAAGCGGTCACCGTTAGCCTATAGACGCTTGCCAGTCCAGGGCCGACTCTCTTCACAACATCACACCTCTTCACACCTTTGTTGTTTAACCTCATTCCACCATCCCCATTTTTACACCGAACCACAAGACGCCGGGAAAATTTTCACCCGTACGTTGTTAACATACTAGCCCAAGAGCCCACGACGATCTGACCTTCGTCATTTTATAAAACCTGAAAGTTTCTCTGTGTATGTCCCTAATAGAGGTAAAAACGATCCCCAAATATGAAGTTTGGATTGCGGTGGCTTTGGAAGTTATCAGGTAACAAAGGTGTCAAAAATTGCACCTCAAATTCGTTAAAGTATAAAGGTCAGTTTTTATATATTTTGTTTGGACTAATATTAGAAATCACGTCGTCCATTGTCAGACACTTTGAACGGTGGAAACTCCCTGTCAGACACCTTAAAGTATTAAAAAATATTATTCAAATTTCGTCATTTTATAAAAGCTGAAATTTATATATGTTACTTGACGAACTATCAAACTATGATTTCTCAGTTGTCAGACACTTTCGATGGTGGCTTTGCCGTGTCAGACACATTAAAGGTCTACCGTAGGTGCGAGCGCGAGGTATATTCAATGTGATTTATTTTACAAACGAAAAGAGATAGACCCATAGTTATTTTGGAGAGTTTGTAGATTAAATCATGAAATTAATAAATCATGCAAAAAAGTCTACATCAATGACCCAGTTTTAGAGTTACAGATCAAAAATCTAAAAAAACACTATTTTTTTGAACATTTTTTTATGTAGTATCGTTATTTTTATTAGATTTTTGTTCCATATTTTTATTTTATTTCTACTTATCAATCAGATAAACTTTCTAGCTTTCAAATGATACTACTTTTAACAAAATACACCGATTACTTAAAAAGAAACAAAGACAAAACTAAAAGATGAGCATTTCATTAAAAAATAAATTAAGAGGACTCAATTCGTCATATTTTTCATACAAAACCTCTGTACTTATTATGGCGTTGTTAAACATTTTTCGTTAGATGTTTTGAACAAATTAGTATCTTGTGCACCATATCTAGCCGTGTATCTAGATACACGTGTGTAGATAGATAGGCGTAATTTAAAAAAAGTGTGAAACAAATTCAGTCAAAGCCTCCGAAAAACAGCGTTTTTGTCTGTACTTTGGCCATATCTAATGTACCTATAAATTGTAAAAGTAAAGAAAACGCTAAGATACCAGGCTTGCAAATGTATTGGAGATTCTAAATAACCAACATTTTTTTCACAAACTTGTAAGATTTTTTCACAAGAAGTACACGCCTGGAACAAGTTTTATGAATGCGAAATCATGAATGACGACCTAGGAAAGTGGGCGCGAATGATCAGCGGAATTTACCGACTGATAATCGACGGCTATGATGCTGTCTCTCTTTTTTCGCAGTCAAACATTACGTTGGATGAACCAACAAGCTTTTAGACTATGCTTGCGTCGAAGTTGCGCCGGCCACAGAGGGCCGCCTTAAAGCGCCGTACGCACTATTAAGGTACTATTAAGTATTTATTTACTTGGAGTGTAATGAATTAACGTTAATTCTCCCATAAGTACTAATTTATTGTAAAAGCAAACGCGATAGGTAGTTTACTCACGTTAATTCTTTACACTCGGGGTACCTACTGAAGCATATTTTCATTTACCACCATACCATATTTTCAAGGGTGTCAGTTTTTATATATTTTATTTGGAATAATATTAGAAATCACGTCGACCATTGTCAGACACTTTCGATGGTGGGTTTGCCGTGTCAGACACATTAAAGATCTACCGTAGGTGCGAGCGCGAGGTATATTCAATGTGATTTTTTTTTACAAACGAAAAGAGATAGACCCATACTTATCATGGAGAGTTTGTAGATAAATCATCAAATTTTATAAATCATGCAAATAAACTACATCAATGACCAAGTTTTAGAGTAATAGATCAAAAATTTAAAAATACATCGTTATTTTGATATTTTTTTTATAAACATCGTTATTTTAATAAGATTTTTGTTCCATATTTTTATTTTATTTCTACTTATCAATCAGATAAACTTTCTAGCTTTCAAACGACACTACTTTGAACAAAATACACCGATTACTTAAAAAGAAACAAAGACAAAAATAAAAGATGAGCTTTTCATTAAAAAAATAAATTAAAACGCCGAACGCACTATTAAGGTACTATTAGTATTTATTTACTTGGAGTGTAATGAATTAACGTTAATTCTCCCATAAGTACATATTTATTGTAAACGCAAACGCGATAGGTAGTTTACTCACGTTAATTCTTTACACTCAGGGTACCTACTGAACCATATTTTCATTTACCACCATACCATATTTTCAAGGGTGTCATTTTTTATATATTTTATTTGGAATAATATTAGAAATCACGTCGACCATTGTCAGACACTTTGAACGGTGGAAACCCCCGTCAGACACCCTTAAAGTTTTAAATAATAATGCTCATCTATTCGTTTTTTTCCTTGTTTCTTTTTACGTAATCGGTGTATTTTGTTCAAAGTAGCGTCATTTGAAAGCTAGAAAGTTTATCTAGTTGATAAGATGAAATAAAATAAAAATATGGAACAAAAACTTAATAAAAATAACGACAATTATAAAAAAAACAAAATAATTGTGTATTTTTAGATTTTTGATCTGTAACTCTAAAACTGGGTCATTGATGTAGACTTTTTTGGATGATTTATTAAATTTCATGATTTAATCTACAAACTCTCCAAAATAACTAAGGGTCTATCTCCTTTCGTTAGTAAAAAAAATCACATTGAATATACCTCGCGCTCGCACCTACGGTAGACCTTTCATGTGTCTGACACGGCAAACCCACCATGGAAAGTATCTGACAACTGAGAAATCATCTTTTGATAGTTCGTTAAGTAACATATATAGGTGTTGTTTTGGTCAGCGACAAGCGACCCAGGAGCGGTAGTACAAAAAATACATTTTACAAAAATGGACTTAATTCCATTAAATACTGTAAATGCGTTGAGAAATACCTTATTCAATTTGAAATAAAATTATCGCAAAGTATGGTTACTAGCCACGTGCACTGACGAGAGCTAGGCACAAGCCGCCATCACCCCACCCCTTTACCCCCTCGCACTCCCGTTGAGTATTACGTCTATATTTTAGCTTATTACATGATTTTCAATACTATACGATATTCTGTATGGAAGGTGGCGCCACTTTGCACCGTAAACATCGGCTCTGTATAAATTTGCTATTTAAAAATATAAAAAGTGATTATATACGTTACAAAGTTATTCTGACAATAAAGTGAAGTGGAAATATGCTTTGACTGTATAAAAATCTCCGTATAAACTAAGTGAAATGCGTAAAAAATCAACAAAAGACTTTTGTGTTTACAGTGAGAATTAACAATAAATTAGTTCTTAATATACCAAAACAGCGATTACACAGTCATTAACGCTGTTAACTAAGTGTGCAATCAACAAAGTGGGCTGAAATAAGTAGTGGAAAGTGAAAGTTAAGAAAAATCATAACCTCAAAGACTATCATAACATCAAATATTCCATGCCACGAAGACTACTTTTACGACGACTTATACGTCCGACAGCGCCATCTATCGTCGAGTAGTGAAAATCGTTGACTAAATGCCGATAAAATCTGAATAGAAGAAAATATTTCCACTACTCACCACAAGAGGACACTATAAATCAATATTACTTAAATACACTACCAAAAAATAACAGACATAAACAATGGAAGAACTTACCGCAATGATAAAAAATTTACAAATGAAGTTTGATGAACAAAGAAATGATATAAGAGACATGAAGCAGAGTATAACTCAATCAATAAATAACAACATAGATAATAAATTTGCAATTTTAGAATCAAAATACGAAGCACTGGAGAAAGTCGTAGAAGATCAGGGCCGGCGTATACAGCAACTAGAAAGAACGACAAGGAAAAAGAATTTAATCTTCTTTGGAATAGAAGAAACCGAGAGAAGCTACTACGATTTGCAGAACAGTATACTGAGAATTATAAATGATATTATGAAAATAAACTGCAACAGCAATAACATAGAAGAGGTGAGGCGACTGGGAAAAAAACAGGAGGGTGGAAAAATAAGACCCATTATTGTTAAATTCAATACATTGGGGTTGAAGATAACACTCTTAAAAAATAAAAAATCTTTAGCCGAATCTACATACTACATTAAGGAAGATTTTCCCCCTGAAATTCTTGAAGAACGCAAAAAATTAAATGCCCAACTGCTAGAAGAAAGAAACAAGGGTCGAAAAGCATTTCTGAGCTATAATAAACTTGTAATAGCACCGGAACCTAAACAGAAACATCAAGACAAGCCTAGCCGAAGTTACAATTACAATAAAAGGCGTTTATCAGACTCACCTGAGGCTATCCATGAACAGTCGGGCTCTGGAAATAATACAAATAGCACAAAAAAGGCATCCAAGAAACAAAACTCTAATATCGATCAGTACATAATTAGAAATCAAAACAAAAGCATAGAATCATCTTCAAACACCTTACCAACCTCCACCGCCCTCATAAATATTGCTACACCTCAGTCAAATTTTAATACGATCAAATATTGACAAAAGGCGACCTCTCCATGCATACCCCCACCACGGCTGGTCACCGCGGGGGCGAATGACCACAACCCTCCATTTCAAAAACTCTACATATGCACTTACAATGCAAGATCTCTCTTATCAAATGAAAGATTAATAGACTTTAAACTAGCAATTTCAAAAATAAAGTATGATATAATCGGCTTAGCAGAAATAAGAAGAACAGGATATAATATCGAAGAAGATGATGAACATATATTCTGTTACTATGGCGAAACTAAAGGTCAATACGGAGTCGGATTTCTTTTAAAAAAGAAGTGTAAATTAAATATAGAAAGCTTTATTGGAATATCCGAACGAATATGTATTCTAAACCTCAACTTTGAAAACACAACACTCTCCCTTGTTCAAGCCTATGCACCAACAATAGAATCAAGTGATAAAGAAATAAATATATTTTATAACCAACTACAACAAGTCCGTAAAACATGCTTTAAACATCTTATTATACTGGGAGATTTCAGATTTCAGATTTCAGATTTCAGGCTCGTGTTGGACAACGTCTTGCTGGCGAAGAGAGAATACTAGGCAACTACTGCTACGGAAAAAGGAACAAAAGAGGCGAAACCCTTCTGCAGTTCTGCTGGCAAAATAATTTGTTTATTACAAATACCCTATTCAAAAAGAGCACGAAAAACATGTGGACATGGCTATCTCCAAAAAAGAAAAAAAGTCAAATAGATTACATATTAACCAGTAACAAAGCAATAATCACCAATGTCGACATATTAAATAGACTATCGTTCCCCAGTGATCATCGTCTTATAAGAAGCACCGTTTTGATCTCAAAAACAAGGAAGAGTAGAGCCAAGTACAAGAAGAATATCACCAAACTAAATACACCAGAAGAAAAAGAACTTTTCCTGAAAAAATTAATCGGACAATTTGATAACATAACAATAGACGAACCTGAAGATGTAGAGTCCTATTATAACAAAATTAAAGTATGGATTTCAGAAAGCCTAAATTGTATAGAAAATGTAGCTACAAGAAAACACAACATTATTTCGGATGACATAAAACGTCTTATAGAGAGAAGATATGAATTAACAGCCAAGAAAGATATAACAGAAGAAGAAAAGATAGAACGAACTTTCTTATACAAACATATTCACAAATATATCAGAAAAGAGCATCAAGAACACAGGATCAAAGTAATAGAAAATCATCTCATCTCATCAGGAAGCTTGAAAAAAGGTTTCAAAGCGTTGAACAATACAAAAAAATGGATTCCCTGCTTGAACGAAAACTCTACAAAAAGCAAGACATTCTCTAGAGCAAAAATAATAGAGACTGCCACATCATTTTATAAAAACCTGTATTCAATGCACATCAAAGACCAAAAAGAAACCCCACGACTTACTGACAACTCTACCACTCTAGAAAGATTTTCATCTTCAGAAATAATGAGGAAGATAAGCGGCTTGAAAATAGACAAAAGCCCTGGACCGGATGGAATTCCAAATGAAGCATTAAAAATAGGCAACTTTCTTCTAGTACCACATATAACAAATCTGTTCAACAAGATTCTCGATGATAAAAAAATACCTACAGAATGGGCCATATCTGATATAGTTCTGCTGTATAAAAAAGGTGATCCGGCTAATATAAGTAACTATAGACCCATTAGCTTACAACCGACCATGTATAAATTATTCGCCTCATGTCTTGAAGAACGTCTTGTGAAGTATACTGAAAATCATCAACCACCTGAACAAGCGGGCTTTCGAAAAAACTTCTCGACTACAGATCACATCCATTCGTTAGAGCTAATCATAGAGAAATATGAAGAATACAGAAAACCACTCTATCTAGCTTTTATCGACTATGCCAAAGCGTTCGACTCGATATCCCATAATAGTATGTGGAGAGCTCTACACGAGTGCGATGTACCGACAGAAACTATAGAGCTTATTAAAGACATATACAGTAAAAGCATATCTCGTGTAAAAATGGAAACGAAAGGCTCTGAAATAAAAATCTGCAGGGGAGTTAGACAGGGAGATCCGCTCTCGCCTAGAATTTTCATCACTGTTCTGGAAAGCATCATGAAAAAACTAAACTGGAAAAGAAAAGGTATAAACATAAAAGGAGATTTCCTAAGCAACCTTCGCTTTGCCGATGATATCATTCTTTTCTCAGAATCAGCATCTCAATTAGAAAAAATGGTGTGCGAACTTCATACTGCCAGTTATGAAATCGGCTTGGAATTAAATACAACAAAAACAAAAATCATGACAAATGCTGAAAAGAGACCTGTTACAATCAACAACACCCCATTAGAATATGTACATGCTTATATATATTTAGGCAAGCAAATATCTTTTTCCAAGACAAGACATCAAGATGAAATACATAGACGGATAAACATTACATGGAATAAATATTGGAGCTACAAAGAAGTGCTGAAATCAAACGTCCCTGTAAAACTTAAGAAGAAAGTTTTAGATTCCTGCATACTTCCGTGTCTCTCATACGGCAGCCAAACGTGGATATATAATAATAACACAAAAAACAAAATACAAACCTGTCAAAGAGCGATAGAACGAAGTATACTAAACTTAAAAAGACAAGACAGGAAACGTAATATTGATATAAGGCAAAAAACAAAAGTAATAGACGCCTTAGAACATTGTAAGAAACTAAAATGGAAATGGGCTGGTCACGTGGCGCGTATGAATAAAAATAAATGGACATATAAAATAACAACATGGGCAGGCCCGCTTGGTAAGAGAAATAAAGGAAGACCAAGGGAGAGGTGGACAGATGAGTTAAATAAAGTGGTCGGCAAAGACTGGATTGAAAAAGCAAGAGATAGAGATGCATGGAATGAAATGGAGGAGGCCTTTACTCATAGAGAGGTCCTTAATGAATGATAATTATACTATATTTTTTTTGAAAAAAATATAATTAATTTTAATTGAAAGAAATTAAATTGCATGATTTTTTAAAATTTTACATACCTTCACTAAGAATAAATAACTACTAAATTAAAATCCTATTTTATAAAGTGAATTATATAATGCATGCTAAAGAATAAAATATATAATGTAATTATAATGAAATGTAATTATTTATTAAGGAAATAAAGAGGCTATAATATATATATATATATACATGATTTTCAAAATAATATTATTTTTATTTTTATTATTATAAACAAATAAAGTGTTTTTTTTATATTTTTTTTAGCACCAGTATCACATGTATTATCGACCCTGGGTCGCTCGTCGCTGACCAAAACAACAACCTGTATAAATTTCAGCTTATATAAAATGACGAATATGAATAATCCTTACTATAATGTTATAATTGCGAAAGTGAGTTTGTTTGTTTGTTTGTTACGCCTTCACGCCTTAACTACTCAACGGATCATCATGAAATTTGGCATGCAGATAGCCTATGGTATGGAGAAGGACATATGCTACTTTTTATCCCGGTAACGCGAGTGAAACCGCGGGGGACAGCTAGTATTTTTTAATACTTTAAGGGTGTCTGACAGGGGGTTTCCACCGTTCAAAGTATCTGACAATGGATGATGTGATTTCTATTATTATTCCAAATAAAATGTATAAAAACTGACATCCTTGAAAATATGGTATGGTGGTAAATGAAAATATGGTTCAGTAGGTACCCCGAGTGTAAAGAATTAACGTGAGTAAACTACCTATCGCGTTTCCGTTTACAATAAATTATTTGTTATGGGAGAATTAATGTTAATTCATTACACTCCAAGTAAATAAATACTAATAGTACCTTAATAGTACGTATGTTACGTTACGGTGTGACGGAGGAATCGATGACAAACCGAAACTCACTACGGTACAATTTCGCAATACCTACAGCACTTGCAATGATGAATCGCGATGATGAAAGAACTAAATCGCCGATGCAGCGATACGTCACCACGGTGGACACCGCGCCGACGATCCGCTCCCAAGATCACTTCTGGTACATACATCGACCATTAGACACCTAATTAAGTTAATTTGAATATTGTATTCTTTTTATTAATAAATTAAGTTAAACTTATTGGTTTTTTTTGCATCCTTCGGCTGTAGCCTACGTAATTGGCGCAGTCGGTAGGATCTCGAGTCAGTGCGTGGCGCGAACTACAAGCGAAGATTTCCGTAATCTAGCCGAAGCAAGTCCCGCGTGGCTGACCGGCTTTCAGCCCATCGAGATCCTAGAACCTAGAGCTGCAGCCCGACGGTGTATCAAGATATCGATACCGCAGAGATACCAATAATGCGCATGTAAGTACTTTAGAATCTTTCTGGAGTTGCTTCCTTTTTCCTATAAGTCTTAAGTTAATTTTCCAAGATTTTCCACCCAAGGCAATCGAGGTCCCCTAGGCTAGAAAAAAATAATCGATTAGATTTACACGACGCAAACAGAAATATTAATTTAGGTAGTTGTAGTAATTTATTAGAATCAACTAACATGACTCAGAAAATGGATCAGATCTTAAAAGCACTCCGCCTGGTCCCGGAATTTGATGGAAACCCGCACGTGCTCACTAGATTCATAAGATTATGCGATCAATTTATTCGTGAGTATTTAGAACCGGATCCAGATAACGAATTCATTAAACTTGCACTCATTAACGGTATATTAAATAAAGTAACTGGGAATGCCGCCCGGTTAATAAATTCGAATGGCATTCCGGAAAGCTGGGATGGTGTTAGAACCGCCCTTATCAATAATTTCGCGGATCAGCGAGATGAGACCTCACTCTACAACGATCTCGCATTATTAACCCAAGGATCTTTGTCTCCGCAAGAATTTTACGATAGCTGTCAAAACCTTTTCAGCACTATCATGACGTATATCAGTTTACATGAAACGGTGGCAAGTACGATAGAGTCGAAAAGGGCACTTTATAAAAAGTTAAGCCTACAGGCATATTTGCGTGGCCTTAAAGACCCGTTAGGATCGCGTATTCGGTGCATGCGGCCTGATTCTATAGAAAAGGCGTTAGAATTTGTGCACGAAGAAACAAATACTGTATATATGCAGCAACGGAACGAGAACTCCGAGCGGAGATCGCAACCTCAGTCACAAATGAGCCAGGCCCCGAAATTTTCTTACGGTTCCATGCCACCAGTGGCATCATCATCACGACCTTACGGATTTAATATGCCAGGGTTATTTAGAAATGTTTCCTTCCAACAGTTCCAGCGTCCCCTACAATCATGGAAACCTAATTTAAACCAGGTCCCTTTTAATAGAGGTCCCACGCGCACGCAGCAAATACTTGGTGCGCCGCCGCCTAACTATAGACCCCAGAGCAACGTCTTCAGACTTCCACCTAGGAATCCGCCATTTAAACCGAATAACTCGGTGCAACCAATGAGTGGCGTCAGCCATTATGTGACGAAAACTTTACCACCTAGTGGACATGATTGGACTAAGTCTGGAAACCCTCCACCAAGAAATTATTTTAAATCCAGAGAAATGAATTTCAATGAATGTTACGAGGATCAGTATGAACCATACTATTCCGATTATTACAATCATGACTGCTATGAATATCCCGAATATGTATTTGATAATGATGAACGTCAATGTCCCGATATGTATTATTCAGACCCACCTGAAGAATCTCATGATGATGTTTCTCCTAATGAACATGAGGATTTTCAGAAGGGTACGAAATCAGAAAAACCAAAATAGAACTTAACTTACAGACCCAAAGACAATTACCATACATACAGATTTTGAGCCCTCCTATCAAACTATTAATTGACACAGGTGCCAACCAATCTTTTATTAGCCCTGAAACTGTAAAGAAATTCTATCCTTTCTTGCCATGGAATTATGATCCCTTTGAAGTGTCTAATGTTCATGCCACTACTCGTAATGATTATTCTATAACTTTACCTTGTTTTCAGGAATTTAATGAAAATGATGACGTTACTTTTTTCATTTATAACTTTCATGATTATTTCGATGGATTGATTGGTTTGGATCTTTTAAATAAATGGGAATCGAATATAGATTTAAGAACTAAAATGCTTATAACACGTCAGGCATCTAATCCCATTATTATGTACGACTCGCGAAACTGTAATTTGTACGAAGATATAATTCCGGCACATTCATCAAAATTGATTAGAGTACCGATTAATATTCATGACGGTGATGCATTAATTCCCGAGCAATCTATATCGAACTGTATTGTAGGTGAATGCATAACTAATATCAGTAAAAATCGTGGTATTATTGAAATCTCGAATCTCACTCATAATGACGTAATCTTTTCCATGGATCGCCCAGTTAGTGCGTCAATTTTTAATACTGAGTGCAAGCGCACTAAACAACTACCATCCTCTCGCGCAGATGACGTTTTATCTCGCTTACGTACCGATCACTTAAATATTGAGGAACGTACTAATCTTGAAACATTATGTGCCTCATACGCCGACGTATTTTATATCGAAGAGGAGGCTCTTACCTTTACTAACCGGATTAAACATCACATTCGTACAACTGATGAAGTACCAATCTATACAAAAAGTTATAGATATCCATTTATACATAGGCAGGAAGTTCGCGATCAAATAACAAAGATGCTAGATCAAGATATAATTAGGCCTTCGGAATCTGCATGGAGTTCACCTATATGGGTGGTCCCTAAAAAAGCTGATGCATCAGGCAAAAAGAAGTGGCGTCTCGTAATAGATTTTAGAAAACTCAACGAAAAAACCATAGACGACAAATATCCGATCCCCAACATAACTGACGTTTTGGACAAATTAGGTAATTGTCACTATTTCACTACGCTAGACCTAGCTAGTGGCTTTTACCAAGTAGAAATGAACCCTGACGATATATCGAAGACCGCATTCAATGTTGAACACGGTCACTTTGAATTTTTGAGAATGCCAATGGGACTCAAGAATTCCCCATCGACATTTCAAAGAGTAATGGACAATGTTCTTAGAGGCCTACAAAACGTTATTTGCCTAGTCTATTTAGACGATATAATAGTCTTTAGCACCTCATTACAGGAACACATAGACAACCTAGAAAAAGTATTCAAAAGACTGAGAGAATCGAATTTTAAAATTCAATTAGACAAGTCAGAGTTTTTAAAATTAGAGACAGCTTACTTAGGTCATATTATCAGTAAGGATGGTATTAAGCCTAACCCAGACAAGATTTCTGCGATACAAAAATTTCCACTACCTAAAACACCTACGGAAATAAAACGTTTCCTAGGCCTATTAGGATACTATAGGAAGTTTATACCTGATTTTGCTCGTATTACAAAGCCTATGACACAATGTTTAAAGAAGGGTTCCAAAGTCACGTATAACGATTCTAACTACCTTAGTTGTTTTGAGAAATGTAAAACCTTACTAACAAACGATCCAATCCTACAATACCCTGATTTCACTAAAGAGTTTGTACTAACAACTGATGCTTCAAATTTAGCGATAGGCGCGGTGCTCTCTCAAGGGCCTATAGGCTCCGATAAACCGATTGCATATGCCTCACGAACTCTAAACACTAGTGAAATAAATTACAGTACAATCGAGAAAGAGCTTCTTGCTATAGTCTGGGCAACTAAATACTTTCGCCCATATTTATTCGGCCGTAAATTCAAGATAGTTACCGACCACAAACCCCTTCAGTGGATAATGAGTCTGAAAGAGCCAAGTTCAAGGTTAACTCGTTGGCGATTAAAGCTTAGTGAGTACAATTTCACAGTAATTTACAAACGCGGTAAATATAATGTTAACGCCGATGCTCTCTCCCGGATTGAAATTAATAATGAAGAAACAAGTTCGATGGCAGTCAATACATCTGAAAAAGCTCATTCAATTTCAGGATCATCCACACTTACAGCCCACTCTAGTGGCCACTCTGAAAAAGCACTCTCAAATTCAGGGTCTTCAACTCTTACAGTTCACTCTGATGCCGAGAACCCCATCTTAGAAGTCCCCATATCAGATGAACCTTTAAATAAATTTAACAAACAGATAAGCTTTACAATAGTAAGTAATATAAAGAAACGTGCAACGGTTACCAAGCCATTCGAAACCCATACGCGTACATCCATTCAATTATCAGAGTCAAATCTCGAGGAAGACGTTATTAATGCAATAAAAGAATACGTCAACCCCAAAGTAAAAACAGGCATAGTAATCCATCCACAAACAGCCATGTACAGAATTATCCCCATTATTCAAGATAAATTTAAAAGTTCTGCAATGAATTTAATCCTTACTAAAACTGAAGTAGAGAATGTTAAAGATTATTTGCGTCAACAGGAAATTATACAAAGATATCACGAGGGTAAAACCAATCACCGTGGCATAAACGAATGTTACTTGGCTCTATCAAGAAGGTATTATTGGCCGAAGATGAAGGAGCATATTGCAAAGTATATAAATGCTTGTAATATATGTGGCCAGGCTAAATATGATCGCAACCCTGTGAGACAGAAATTTTGTATAGTACCACCTCCGACGAAACCCTTTGAGATATTACACCTAGACTTATTCACTGCTCAAAACGAAAAATATCTTACCTTAGTAGATGCCTTTTCTAAGTATGCTCAAGCATACTATCTCCGAGATGGTACAGCGGTCAGTGTAGTCCAAGCCCTTCTAAAATTTTGCACTCACCATGGTGTCCCATTGACAATAGTGACAGACCAAGGTCCCGAGTTTACCAACCAACTCTTTGCCGAATTTGTGAAACTGCATAAAATCCAACACCATAAAATACTTGCTCATAGCCCTAATGATAATGGAATGATAGAACGTTTTCATTCCACCATTCTTGAACATTTAAGAATATTAAAATTAGAACAGAAAAGTGAATCAGTTGTAAATCTTATGCCATACGCAGTTCTTGCCTATAATAGTTCCATTCACAGTTTTACGAAGTGTAGACCTCTAGAAATTATAACTGGTCATTTTGACCCACGAGATTCAATAGATATCGATCTATCGGAACACCTACTTCAACAATATACACAGGAACATAAGAAGATGGTTGCTAAAGCGTACGCTATAATAAACGAGTCCTCTTTACATGACCGTACAGTACTTACCGAAAATAGGAATAAAGATCGTGAACCTGAAATAGATTACAACCCTGACCAATCAATCTATGTACGTAATCCTATGGCAAGTCGACAAAAATTTGCTCCTCGTTACACACATGATACAGTTTTAGCAGATCTCCCCATACATATATACACGAAAAAGAAACGCGGACCCATAGCTAAATCACGCCTGAAAAGAACACCAAAATCTTCATTGTTACAGGATACTCCTGCCGATATTGTTCTACCTGGTACGAGCGCAGGACGTAACAATTGAAACATTAGAAGATGGACCCGGTTTGCTTCCTTTTAAATTAGGCCCTACCAAAGTTATATCCCATTATCATTCTTTTCTGCAAACAATTGAACTTGACGAAATTTACAATAAAATTGAAATTGTAATATCTCAGTTAAATGAACTTAGGCCTCAACTTAATAATAAAACTCTATCATTGTATGAGCCACATATTGAATATTTGTCTGATAAGATTGAAAAGGTTTCGGAACAATTGCGTTCTTTTGAACCCAATCGTGTTAAGCGAGGACTCATCAACGGAATCGGTTCAGTCATTAAAAGCATTTCAGGAAATTTAGATTATACAGATGCTATTAAATATAATAATGCCATTAGAATTCTTCAGAATAACGAACATAAATTAGAATCTGAAATTAATAATCATATAAGTCTTACTAAAGATTGGACATTACATCACTCTAAAATTTTGGATAGCATAGTAGAAAATCAGAATAAAATAGTTTCAGTTTTAAAGGTTATTATGAATAATGATAGTACGAAGGAAACGGATTTAATTAAATATGCACATTTAGGTCAGCATTTTATAATATTAAGCGATAATATAGAATCTTTATCGGAAGAGTTATATAAGTTAGAAAATAATTTAGCTTTTATTCGTGCATCGAGCACATCTCATTCTATTCTTAGCTTAAGCTCACTTAGTAATATGATAAAGACGTTGAGAACTTTATACTCAAACCAAGAAGTTCTTGAAATAGACCTTAGGAATTATTATGATATAATTAAGTTGGGATATTATTTTATCAATAGACAGATAGTGATAGTTTTCAAAGTACCGATTGTCTCTCCTGAAATCTTCAACCTCTACAAATTATCCATTGTTCCTAATAAATACCATAAAGTCCTCATTCCAAATTCACCCTATATAGCAATTCATGGAAATGTTTCTATGTACATAGAGACAGAATGTCCGAAGATCAATCTGTGGTATCTCTGCGAAACAAAACCCAACTACAAAATTGGAATTCAACCCAACTGCGTTCCACAGTTAATCAATCAGCAGCAATTAGATTCATCATGTAAACTTAGTTCTATTATACTGACGAAAGAAGCTTTAGAACAACTGGATGATATACATTATATAATGTGTTTCCCAAATTTAACCAAAGTCCAAACTTCATGTGGTCAAGATCAATACAGAACTCTTCAAGGAAGCTATTTGGCCGTAATCCCGCATAACTGTTTACTGAGAACTTCAGAATTTACTATAATTAATACTGACAATCGTATTAAGGGACAGGTACTGAAGATAATTGGATTATCACAGATGAATAGTTATTCTAGCTCAAACGAAGAACTAAGTACCATTCAACTCAATTCTATAAATTTAGAGAGCCTGCATGATAGCAACACTAAAATATCAATGCAGACACCAGTAAAACTAGATCAAGTCACAGACCAGACTATGTATCACACTACTATACCCATGTACTTCATATTATCAAGTACATTGGTTATAATCATGATCATTGCGGCCCGCCGTTACAACTTATTCAACTGTAAGAAAAACGAATCTCCGACACTGAAACCTGAACATCAAGAACAACCACAAATGGTAAAACCTGAAAATATAGAATTGAATCCAGCAACATTTCTACTGAACGTTAAAAAATAGTTGCTGTTCTACGGGGGGAGGTGTTACGTTACGGTGTGACGGAGGAATCGATGACAAACCGAAACTCACTACGGTACAATTTCGCAATACCTACAGCACTTGCAATGATGAATCGCGATGATGAAAGAACTAAATCGCCGATGCAGCGATACGTCACCACGGTGGACACCGCGCCGACGATCCGCTCCCAAGATCACTTCTGGTACATACATCGACCATTAGACACCTAATTAAGTTAATTTGAATATTGTATTCTTTTTATTAATAAATTAAGTTAAACTTATTGGTTTTTTTTGCATCCTTCGGCTGTAGCCTACGTAATTCGTACGGCGCTTTAATTTATTTTTTAATGAAATGCTCATCTTTTTGTTTTGTCTTTGTTTCTTTTTAAGTAATCGGTGTATTTTGTTAAAAGTAGTATCATTTGAAAGCTAGAAAGTTTATCTGATTGATAAGTAGAAATAAAATAAAAATATGGAACAAAAATCTAATAAAAATAACGATATTATATAAAAAATTGTTCAAAAAAATAGTGTTTTTTTAGATTTTTGATCTGTAACTTTAAAACTGGGTCATTGATGTAGACTTTTTTTGCATGATTTATTAATTTCATGATTTAATCTACAAACTCTCCAAAATAACTATGGGTCTATCTCTTTTCGTTTGTAAAATAAATCACATTGAATATACCTCGCGCTCGCACCTACGGTAGACCTTTAATGTGTCTGACACGGCAAAGCCACCATCGAAAGTGTCTGACAATTGAGAAATCATCTTTTGATAGTTCATCAAGACAAGTAACATATATAAGTTTCAGCTTTTATAAAATGACGAAAGTTGAATAATATTTTTTAATACTTTAAGGTGTCTGACAGGGAGTTTCCACCGTTCAAAGTGTCTGACAATGGACGACGTGATTTCTAATATTAGTCCAAACAAAATATATAAAAACTGACCTTTATACTTTAACGAATTTGAGGTGCAATTTTTGACACCTTTGTTACCTGATAACTTCCAAAGCCACCGCGATCCAAACTTCATATTCGGGGATTGTTTTTACCTCTATTAGGGACATACACAGATAAACTTCCAGGTTTTATAAAATGACGAAGGTCAGATCTTCGTGGGCTCTTACTCTATACCGAAAATACGGACACAGCGTTTTGCATCCTCATTTATAATGCGGACAGCAAGGGAGTGGAACTTGCATCCGGCGGCGTCTGTGTTTCCTGACGCTTACAATCTAGGAACTTTGAAGGCCAGAGTGAATAGGTTTTTTCTGGGTAAGCGTGTTTCATCTTAGGCTTCGTCAACGCACCTTATGGGCGGGTCAGTGGCCAAACGCAAGCTCTTTTAATAAAAAAAAAACCCTTTTTGAAAAAAAAAACTCCCAATAAATCAATACCATAACTTTTACACTGATTTCAAATTTCAACAGTCACTCCTTCAAAAGGTGATAGTCGTCCCCAAATTGATAAGGACAAGGATACAGTACAAAGTACAAGTAATAATAACGTGCAAAATGTATCTCTAAATAATATATGTTACGGAACTAATAACGATAAATAATATTATTAATATTGCAATTGTGCCTGTGTATCGATAACTATATGTAAACAATGATTAGAGTTCAAGAGTGATTGATTATATAACTCGTTTGGTTTGTTAATTAAGTTAAAACGATTTTCAATTAATACGAGTATTTTGTTAATGTTAATACGTGTTACGATCAAAAAATTGTTTGTAAATAATAAATAAAATTTTAAATTCGATCCATTGAGCTATTATTACTACGAATAGAGAAGACGCTACACATCACAAATATGTTCCTTTCAATTGAGGCCATCCGGCCACACTTGTTGCTGTAGAACGATGACCGAAACGCGTAAGTGCCGTGAAAATTACGGTGTTTGCGAGAAAAATACTCCTAAAAGCGTTCTGATAGCGCTACGTGTTATAGCACCATGGAGGAAAGCTTCTTTCTTTCCTCCATGTATAGCACTAATTATTGTTTCAGCGCTAAAGATAACTTTAGTTGACTATGAAATAGGATATTATGCTTATGATAGCTTCTGTATTACGTAGCTCAATGATTAGATCAGTGAATTCCTAATTATCGCCCTTATGCTCAATTAATAAACACGTAAAGCCAGTTCCTTCTAGGCTTTGTGTGCTTACCACCTTCGCCCAAATCATCACTGACCATGGGAGATGGTAATCAAAAACAAGAGTATCATAGTAAAAAAAAAAAACGCTACTCACGTAATCCTGCGACAACGGTAGAGCAGTATAAGGCACAGGTTGCCAAACTTTGCCCACACCCTGGTCCCACTGTTGTTCAGGCTCAGGAGGATATACCGCTGCCATGGCAACCTGGGCAGTCATCTTCGTTCTTTCCTTTTCTGTGCTTCGGACAGCAATCTCCTCTTGAAGATACGTACTTGAGATGAGGTTGTGCATTTGACAACCGTAGCGCTGTTTTATAAACTTGCCGATTTGGTAAGCACGGCGTTTACCCATCTGTAAAATAGTAAAGGAAACATATATATTGCTATTTCACCTCAAGTAATATGGAGCGCGTAATGAGTGAGCGAGCGCGAGCGACAAACTCGTTATTTTTCTCTTAGTTTTCAGTTTTTTTCTCGTTTATAGTATTTATTTCAATCGTCATTGGTTAAATAAAAAGTTTACTAATTTACCCATGTTTGCAAGGTAACAGTTCTTATATATCTCAAGAAATAAGTTAGTTGTGAATGATTCCTGATTTACTTCGATCTAATTGAATTTTGATAATGCTTTTTGAAAATCTATAAAACTACGAACCTAGATAATTCTTTTACGATCGCTTACAAAAATTTCATTCAAATCGGACTAGTTATTATCAAATAAATAGGTAACTCCTTTTTATGAGATAGCAGATACGGTTCTTAATTTCGCAGCTGTAGTGAACTGGCTTATAGATTAAAATATACAGCGTACATTGTAAGAGTCAATGTTTTCTTGTATAAATTCCTATACAGTAGTATTTTGTTCTTATCGGTTCTTCCGGTAAACATGATTGATTGAAACCCTAGATTGATGTATTACTGTAGTCGGTAAAATACTGTGTTATTTATAATGCTTTATTTATAGATATTGAGATTCCTTGTTCTCTTTAGTTTTACTTTACTTTACTTTTTTTTTTTTTTACTTTTATAATCTGTGTAAGTACTTCTCAAGAATAGATCGTGTTAAGTGGAAATAAACCTAATATCATTGGTACAGGATCCAAATTTTAATGTCTTAATCTCGACTTAAAACTTGAACATTACTTAATTTTTAACCGACTTCAAAAAAAGGAGAAGGTTCTCAATTCGAATGTTTTTTTTTTATGTTTGTTACCTCATAACTCCGTCATTTATTAACCGATTTGGAAAATTCTTTTTTTATTTGAAAGACTGCAGTTCCCGTTTGGTCCTATTGTCATCAGATCAGGATTTGATTACTTCTAAGTGTACTTTGAAGTCGGTTTAAGTTTCCAATTATATTGACATTCTCAGTTTTCCTTGTGTCACGAAAGAGTTTACTTACAAAAGGGAATTCCATAAACGTTATAATAGGATATTGTTTCTCAACCTTTTTAGTGTCGCGACCCCCCAAGTAGCCGAAATATAAAGTCTAATGTCCTTTCGACACATCACTATATAACGTTATTTTTAAAATACCAGAGACCGAAACCAACCCAACCCAACAAGATTTTAAGGTGATATTGCTATATAATAAAAATTACAAAATTAGCTGGATGAGCCGTTCTTAATAGATCGGCAAAGTTAAGCTACCACCAGTGAGGCCGGTATCTGGATGTGTGACCGCCTAGTGGTATTTCTACTCGAGTGTTTTTCTTGCTTCCGAAGGCGCGTAAAGTCGTTGGTCTCGGTTATTGGGCCAGTGGGACATTATAGGCTAATGATGATGATGATAATTATTATTACGAAGATTTATGTTGGTTTTAATATAAATATTTTCATACAAAAGTGTATTTAATCCTGCTGTATATTTTAATAGGCATATCATAGATTTGCTTTATAGTTTTAGCTTTAAATAAGAGAACATCTTTTAGGAATAATTGTATTTCTTTGTTTTACTTACTACATTACTATAAACTTATAATATATAACGTAAATAAACTTTATAGTTGATCGTAATTTACAAACATTATGAAAACATCGTATAATGCAGTACAAATTACTTGTTTCGTTCGCGATTTTTTCTGAAGAGTTAGAGCCCCGGGGGCCACGACTCCTAGGTTGAGAAACAGTGCATTAGAACAATATTATCCGATCAGGAAGATCAGACGTGATCGCATTATGTAAAGACGTGACATTTTGCTATTCATTTCTCGTTGAAATCACTCAAATGCAAGGTCACGGTCGTTAAGATATGGAGTACTTGGCTACTGAAACATGTCAGCGAACGCAAGTTAATATTTCTGTACTAATACTATAAGGAGGTAGAGTTTGTATGTTTGGATATAGGAGTTAATCTCCAGAATTACTGATCCGATTTTGAAAATTCTTTCACTAATTGGAAGCTACATTATCCCTGAGTATTATATGCTACTTTTTATTCCGGAAGCGCAAGTGAAGTCGTGGGGAAAGCTATCAATTTCATTTGATGTTAGATCTCTGGGTAAGGCGGGTCTTTCCTGGGATGGAAGCTAGTCTAGCTAGTATGGCCTCCTTTCTCAAATGAGGGTAATAGAGGATGGTATACTCCACCACGAGTGCCCTGCGGATCGGTTGAGATAGTGGTCAACCTACTGTTGGAGTTCAAGCCGCCTAGGAGGCCTCCAACTAGCTAACGACAATTAATTAAGTGATAGCCGGGACCAACGGCTTTACGTGCCTTCAGAAGCACGGAAAATGCTCGAGATGATATACCACTGGGTTGTCACCAATCCGTATACCGTCCACACCGCTGATTACTTTGCCAATCGATTAAGAACGGCTAATCAACAAGAACTTCATTACTTATAATGTTATTAAACGTGAAAATTTATGTATGCTGATTTTCAGTAAATTTTGTTAGATTCTGGAATACGCTTTAGGGTACTCCAGATTCATCCATAGAAAAACAAAAAAAAAAACAAAGAAGCGCAATGACGTTTATTATGTTTAAAATCTATTCTGCCAATAGGGATGATTACTAGGGAAAAAAAATCTAATTACTTAATTCTTAATACCGTCAGTTATATTATCAAAAAATATTGGACACGTATTTTTTGCATTACCAAATCATTCAACAAAGATAAAGCGAGTCACAGTTCGGGAGTGGGGGCTCGTGACGTCACTTTAGAGAAAAGTGCACTCTAACGTGACGTCACGCGGAACTTCAACACAAGATATCTTCGTATTGGTTTGCTTAATTGTCAAAAGAAAAAATACGTGTCTAATATTTTTTCATAATCTAAAAGAAAGACTTAATAGATTTTTAGTCATCTAGCCATTCCACCACCGACAATGCCCTTTGATTGGCCAAGTCAAGAAGACACACTAAACTTTCGATCACCAAATGTCACGTGTCAGATAAAGACTTCGGAGTTAGCTAAGCAACGTTTGATAACTTTATTATGAATAATGGGGTTAGATTCAGTACTGTTCATAATCAGTGCAAAAGCACTTACTAGTTGCATCCCAAAAACGCAAATGAAAACGGAGACAGAAGTTAGTTTGCTATATAACATTTAGTGACTTACGTTTGTCAGTCCTTCAAGACCCTCTATGGCAGTTAGGTTTAACAGTTTTTCTTGTTCGTCTGACATTGAGAGTTCATCGGAATCTGGTGTCCTTTCGCCATGACGATGTACCTGGTAAACAAACATTCAAAGTGAAAGCCATTAAGTAATGCTCTAATAGGCACTAAGGCCTAATCAGAAAAGGAGAATCATCTCAAGAATAGATCGATAATGGTGCTGATTCTGTTGATTATACTGGGTGGAGACTTCGAGAGAGTTGAACAACTTTTACTAAGGGACTAGTAGTGAATTCTCAAAATAAAATTTTAACTCTTCATAGTAAATGTCAACCTTGCTCGATCATAATGTATGAAAAGTAAAAATTTTATTTTGAGAATTCAGTCTTGGTCCCATAGTAAAAGTTATTCAGAATGACTAACCCAACATAGGTTTCGAAAATATGTCATCTCGAAATCTCCACCCGTTATAGTTATAAATTAATTTAGTATCATTATATCTCTTTCTAACAAAGAACATAAGAAAAGGATGTAAGAAATTTAGTACTGTCAAATTAGTCCAATGCTTTTTTTTCAATATAGGTACATTTAGTCGCCATCTATCGCGGTTACGTCTAAATACCCGCAAATGAAGACGGCAAAGACTAATTCTTCTTCTCAGTCGAGCACTCTTGTCAGAGTGGTCGTGGTTGCAAAAGATGGTGTACATGGAGGGTCTTCAACGTCAATGTTCTCCTTTACTTGGGTTACTGCTTTTGCAATGCTTCTCCATTTATGGCGAAGCATTGCAAAAATAAAGACTAATTTGACAGCTTTAAATATGTTTTATCCTTTTTCAATAATGTTTGTAATAAAGAGATGTGATGTGACTAAAATTAGTTTAGTACGATTTACAATAGAATCGGCACCATTATAAACCTTATTGTCGGGCCAGTTGGCATGGTTGGTTAAGATTCCACATCACGCCACAGCTCGTGGGTGTTCGATTCTCACCCAGGACATGCATTTGTCACAAACTTACACAATTCGCTCCACAGATAATATATACATCTAAATAAATAGATGACGCGAGTGTATGTACTTCGCCGTGGAAATATCTTTGCAAAAAGGGAGAAAGATGTTCTTCTTTTGAAACTGTTTAGCGCGGACAGGGAACTCGCATAAGGCTGCATGTCCACCAGAGATGTGTTGCGAGGGATGTGTTTAGGTAACAAATAGGATAGCTTCATTTTCACGTTAAAAATCAAATCTAACTAAATCAATCTTGGGATATTATGGTAGGTACAAAAAAGTGACATGCTTGGTTTTTATACGTATGGAGGGACTTCCGTTATCTATTTAGATTTATGTCTGTGATTCGCGCTGTCTTTATAATAGGTATTATTATATCATCCCTTGAAAGCGAGTGAAACAGCGGGAGAAAACTAGTACTGTAGTAGTAATTTACCACGTAGGTATATGTCAGATAAAAATACACAGATTACAGAAATACCTAGGTACCTAATTATTCACGGTAAAAATTTAACACATCACATTATTGTATGTTTACAAAACGTGTTTTGCATAAATTATAGTTAATACAATGGTTTTCAGATGTAACAAAGAGTCATGTTCTATGTAATTCTGCCATCTCAATGACCACCATTTTACTAAAACATGACTTTTATGGACGGTGGTAGACTAGAACTTTAATCTGTGCTAGAACCACAAACATAAAACTAAATAGATACAAAAGTCCCTCCATCCGTATGAAAACCAAGCGTGTAAGTTTTTATGTACCTACTATAATGTTACAAGATTGATTTATTTGGCTGGCATTAGATTTTTAACGTGAAAATGAAGCTATCCTATTTGTCAGCTAAACACATGTCATCCCTCGTTACACATCTCTGGTGGACATGCAGCCTTATGCGAGTTCCCTGTCCGCGCGAAACAGTTTCAAAAGAAGAACATTCGACGCCATTTTTGCACAGATTTTGACACGCGAAGTACATACACTCGCGGCATCTATTTAGATGTATATCTGAGACTAGAACTTCATACTCGACATTGGCAAAATACACAAGCCGTGTGATGCTAAAAACGTATGCGATAATGACCTTTATTTATTTACGTTTAAATACAAACCATTAAATTGATCGTCATGCCTTTATGAATATCGTTTTCACAAATTCGGTCCCTATTCTCATCCGTTTATGATACAATGACCTTTTTTGTCAAAATTCCGTAACCAACCATGTTTTCCTTGTTCAATGAACTTGTCCAACATTATACCTACTTAATATGCATACAATTCCGTACGATTTATGTTTTAAAATCATTGTGATTGATGGCCAGGCCTTGAAGAAAAACGCTTCCAAATAAAGCCAGCAAGCCTCTTGATGTACAAAAAGGTCAGTTTAATATGGATTCACTTGCAACATTCGTCAATTTACTAGGTATTTAAATGATTAAATTAATCATCAGTTTTTGACCTATGACTTGAATTTGACATAATCAAAGTTAATAGGTTAACGCGTATTTGAAGCGGTAATTACTTGTAATGATTGGAAAGACACGTTATAATATGATTTCGATTATCTTCATTATTTATTACAGTGCGACTGACGAGAGAATGCGTTTCTGACACCTCATCATGGAAACGGCTAATATAATTATGATGGGCCTTCACTAAGCTATGCCTAAGATAATACTGAACCTTCCTGTCGAAGGCCCATTGCAATAGCACGCAATAGGTTGAAACTAGTGTTGCCAGCTGTCCCGATTTGCAGGGGTCTAGTGATACGTGTCGATAAACCCTTGATCGCGACGAAGAATGTCCTAATTTTTCACTAACGTCATTAGTCTGTGCTACATTCGACAAATTTTGACAGGAAAAGCGAATATCTGTTATCTGACCATTCGATTACAATTAATGTTTATGAAAAAAAAAATGTTAGAAAGTTATAAATCTTTTCAACTTTTTGTGTTTTGTTAGATTGCATTTTGGCGGCGCTCCTGAGCCCCTGCGCCCGTGTGCGCCGCACGCCCTGCACTATAGGTAAAACCGGCTCTGGGTGACGTCGTCACTTCAATGTTTTACTTACCACATAAGCGAATACCAGCTCTTGTTCCTGTAATACTTCATTTGCAGAAGGTTGGACTGTTGATGTGAGGCCTAGGGCTACTAAGTATAATAATACTAAGTATTTGAACATTATCTGAAACAAAAATATCAGTATTAGTAATGGTGCTGACTAGCTGTGCTCGGCGTCTTTACTCGTGTTTGTAGCCTATATCCCACTTCTATAAGTAGGCTAGCTGATATAGGCGCGTTTAAAAATACCTATATAGAAACGTCAATTTTATAATGTTCATTTATTTAGTACAATCTATACTCATAATGCGCTCGTGATGTAGCATGATTAACCGTTCTTAATCGATCGGCAAAGTTAAGCTACCACCGTCGTGGTCGGTACCTGGATGAGTGACCGCCTAGTGGTATTTCAAATCGAGCGTTTCCATGCTTCGGAAGGCACGTAAAGCCGTTGGTCGCAGTAATCACTTAATTGTGATAGTCGTTAAGCTAGTTGGATGCCTCCTAGGCGGCTTGAAAAATTCCAACAGTAGGTTGACCACTAGCCTACCTCCACCGATCCGCAGTGGGCACGCGTGGTGGAGTATCTGCCCATTCTCTTTCACCCTCATTTGTGAAAGGAGGCCTGTGCTCAGCAGTGGGACATTATAAACTGATGATTATGATACTCATAAATTATAATATTATTATTAAAAAGTAATTCTAAGTATAGATTGCTCTACATGCATACTATTCAAATGGTCTTATCAATAACATTTCTTAGAAACCAGGTCATAAAAATAAGACAATGTAAGATAAAAACTATGTTTACTATTTTTGTAATGTTTATTAAGTTGGAACATTTATCAAAAAAACGCAAAACAAACGAAGAAGTTATCAAAGAACGTTCAAAGTTACATTTCGCCAAGTTCAAAATTGTCGTGTCATGAACTCATGACTTTCTTAGCAGAAGCAATCGTGTACAAAATTAAATGCTAGATGAAAAGATCGATCTTTAAGTAACTCGATCCAAAGTACATTATCTGACGAGTTACCCAGGCTCTTATTACGTCGCGCAACGATTTTTCCTTTTTTTTCTTAATTATATTGGCTTACCTTTGGCCACAGACCCGCCCATAAGGGACGACGACGAAGCCTAAGATGGAACATGCTTACCCAGAAGGAATCTATTCACTCTGGCCTTGAAAGTCCCTAGATTGTATGAGTCAGGAAACACAGACGCCGGAAGCAAGTTCCACTCCCTTGCTGTCCGCGTTATAAATGAGGATGCATAACGCTCTGTCCGTATTTTCGGTATGTCAACAACGTACGGGTGAAACTTTTCCCGGCGTCTTGAAAATGGGAACGGGCTTGAAATGGGGATGGGAATGGGTTTAAGAATGGGAACTCTTGTGAATACAGATTTGTATAATATAGTTATAATTAATGATTATTCAGACAAATTGCTAATTATGCTTATTGTTATTGTATTGTATAAGATCAATAAAAATGATTTTTTTAAATTAAAAAGTCGGCCCGCCTGAAGATTAACGGTTAGCGGTACTACACAAATTAACTAAAACATTAGATGCATAATGTTGGAATTCTTTGTGTATTTTCTTTGCTGAAAAGAGCGGGCACTAACATCATAAATCATTCTTTTCAAAACACACAGATTTCTATACACACAACAGCATAAACATTTGCGTCTTAATTACTGTACTAAGCAAGCCTAGCACTAATTGATACCTTTTTTTGTGAATGCAAAAATGACGGCTTCTGAAGCAGCTACATTCTCCAATAACTGACGTCAGAAACGTGACCTCAATGCGATTTCAACTTTAAATATGAATTAACAATTTGTTTTGCGTAATTATTTCTAATAGTCTCAATCCGGATGCAAGTATGTAGTTTCTAATGACATTTGCTATCCAATGCAGCTAGTCTGATTACGAGGTCTTTGGTTGTTGTTGTTTGGATCATCATCATCAGCCTATAATGTCCCACTGACCACAGGCCTCCTTTCACAAATTAGGGTGAAAGGGAATCGACATATTTTATACTCCACCACGCGTGCTCACTTCAGATCGGTGGAGGTAGGCTAGTGGTCAATCTACTGTTGGAGTTTTCAATCACCCTAGTAGGCCTCTAACTGGCATAACGAATTTTAAAATCGACTAAAAAAATGTTACTATTTTTAGGAACATAATAGCTTAATGGCTTTTTTGTTATATGTAAAAACTAAAAGGTACGGTGTGATGGCCATTTTGACAGCCTATAATATATATGAGGCAAAATGAGTCATGTGTAGACAAGGAGTGAAATAATCTCAAGGCCAACTAAACGTTTTAAAGAAATTTCTTACATCTACTTCTGTTTCAAATTTGGAAATGTTTGATGACGGAAATCCAGAATGTTGAAAAGTTGTTGATGCACTTGATATGAAGCGATCACCGCAGTCGATAGACATTTGCAATATCAGGGGATTGCATATATCCGTCACTTACTAACGTCATATGACAAAAAGAGCCGATATAATAAATAAATAAATAATAAAATGCATTTATTATCAGACAACAGGGTCCCTAGATTGTTAGTAAATACAAATCTTAAGAGCTAAGTTAGTACACATTTAAAACATTAAAACAACAGACAAAAACGACAGTCAGATTATGAAGCATAACACCTGACGTGCAGCTTCATAAACCTGCCTAAAGTAGGCCCATATATAATATATAGATATGTTAAAACCTGGGATTTACTAGACTTGGCTTAAACCTTCTCATATAATAAGACATAAAGACTTTTAATGACCTACTCTCAAATTACGAAAAAAATATTTTCATCAGTTCATCGTGCTTTTTGGAGGTGGTCATGTTATTTTTTTAGTTGTTCGTCAAGTTTAATTACATTTAATTGATAGTTTTACGACTAACATCATTTATTTTTTTAATCCATCAGATTGACTGACAATAAACGTGATCCAAAACGGTAAAATGTCTAGATTACGTAGCTTTGCAATCAAATGTATAATATAATTATAGGCGGTCTTCGGATTGACGTTTTGACAGTTATATAGAATAGATACAACCTGACGTTGATTGCGTGGTTGTTCTTTGACTATTCCTATCGATACTACCTACAGCAAAAATCTTTTAAAGTTTTTTTAAATGCGAAAGTGTGTTAGTTTGTTTGTTATGCCTTCACGCCTCAACTTCTCAACGGATCATCATGAAACTTGGTATGCAGATAGCCTATGATATGGAGAAGGACATAGGCTACTTTTTGATCCCGGGAACGCGGGTGAAACCGCGGGGGACAGCTAGTAGTCGTATAACTTTCTTAGAATACCTATCATATTTTTATTACGGGGAAAATCCTGTTATTTCTTCAATACTTCAAGTTATTCTTCTGGCGCCGAAATCATCGGTAATACTATTTCAATTTTGTAAATATTAAACCTTCTCATATAATAAGACATAAAGACTTTTAATGACCTACTCTCAAATTACGAAAAAAATATTTTCATCAGTTCATCGTGCTTTTTGGAGGTGGTCATGTTATTTTTTTAGTTGTTCGTCAAGTTTAATTACATTTAATTGATAGTTTTACGACTAACATCATTTATTTTTTTAATCCATCAGATTGACTGACAATAAACGTGATCCAAAACGGTAAAATGTCTAGATTACGTAGCTTTGCAATCAAATGTATAATATAATTATAGGCGGTCTTCGGATTGACGTTTTGACAGTTATATAGAATAGATACAACCTGACGTTGATTGCGTGGTTGTTCTTTGACTATTCCTATCGATACTACCTACAGCAAAAATCTTTTAAAGTTTTTTTAAATGCGAAAGTGTGTTAGTTTGTTTGTTATGCCTTCACGCCTCAACTTCTCAACGGATCATCATGAAACTTGGTATGCAGATAGCCTATGATATGGAGAAGGACATAGGCTACTTTTTGATCCCGGGAACGCGGGTGAAACCGCGGGGGACAGCTAGTAGTCGTATAACTTTCTTAGAATACCTATCATATTTTTATTACGGGGAAAATCCTGTTATTTCTTCAATACTTCAAGTTATTCTTCTGGCGCCGAAATCATCGGTAATACTATTTCAATTTTGTAAATATCATGTCTATAATCCAAAGAAAATTATCCAAAATGAGCTTGTGTAATTACACAAGCTAATTAACAACAATGAGACTAATAACAATGATGATAATACGCATCTGCATATTATAAAATACTTTTTAATATACATTGTAATTTTTTGTACCGGCACGATTGACTGTGGCCTCATTTTTAGCCCTCTCCGAAATCAAATCAAAATCAAATCAGCACAATATCTCATACTGATACCACAGTTTTACCATTATACTGTGCTGATACGCTGAGATAGCCTCACACAGCTCTTAATCGTGTATCATCAGAGGCCTTAGCACGAAAATCTATCGCAAGCGTAACGTATTCGTATCGAGAGAGTTAACTCAAATTTGTATGGGAATGTGTCATTCGAATGCTGCCAAACGTTCAAATCGGTAGCACGAACAACTACGTTAACCTCACGTCACACTACGTAAACGTGGTTTGGTATATAATTTGAAATTGGAACTAATTCTGACGTATGGTATCGTCTACTCGCAAGCCAGCTAACGTAGACTTTGTCACCGTGATTTTTTCAGTGAGAGCGTTACGTGAACACCTCGCGTCTTAGGTAGGTATTTGGAATGTTTTGAATGTATTCTTTTTTTAAGTATTAAGATTTTTATTTGTATTTCTTTATTTATAATCTTATAACTAAAAATGGTGAATCATTTAGTTAAAATTATTTAATTTTATTTTATTCTACATTAAATATAGTATTTAAGTTAGTTTTAACTAAAACACATTCAATTGGGGAGCCTCATGTATTGTTTGACTTCTATCCGAAAAAAATATTTTTAGGCCATAATTAGCCCATTGATTCTGAAACATCCTATATATACGTAATTATAATAAGTGTATAAATGTTAGGGGATGTCAATAGTTCAACTCTTTATATGAAATCCCCTAAAACTGCTAAAACACAAATCTAGAAATGAAAATCGTCGAGTTTATTTCTAACGGAGTCACAAGACTCATCCTCTTCGTCTGTTATGTTCTAAATTCAAACCTTTAAACACGTGAACTCTTTGCTGTACGTTCAAAAATATTTCCACATTCATCACATTTCAATGGTGAAAAAGAAAACATTTACATGGGAATGATGATGTAATACCTTATATCGTTAGCTAATAATATAAGATAAGCTGATTATTTCATTTAGTTTATGTTATTGGAAATAAATATTTTAATATTGTGTACCAATAAAATCAAAAATGTATGTTTCAAAATTTCTAGACGAATTTAACGTAGCTCGCAAGCTAGGTTTCGAGTAGACGATAGAACTTCTGTCAAAAATGACATCTACTCGATACGATGACGCTACGCAGGCGATACGAAAGTGGTTCGTGCTAAGGCTACAGTATATAAACCTATCCGTTAGCGTGCGATAACTTGCCTTACAATCGTTCAGCGATATAATAACTTCTTCATCCCTTCTTTCCATCATCTCAGCTTCAACATCTGTCCTACTCACATCATCTTTTCATCAGTCGGAAGGCATAAATCTAATTAAATAATAATTTGTGCCAGACACGTGCCGTTATCATGGCTCGTGCGTGTTCAAGGAAGCTTGCCTGCTTGTATATCTCTTGAACTTTAGACCATTACTATATCATTTGTTTTTCTCGTAATTTTATTAAAAAAATATAATTATACTATAGCACGTGTTTCAACTAAGATAATGATGAACTCGATGACTTTCCTGTTCTTTTTATGACGTTTTATGCGCACGATGACATTAAAAATGTTTTTTTTATCTTCAATATCATATGAGTCAATTCATAGTCGCTGTCGAAGCGAAAGTATGTTTGTTAGCCTTATAATTTTTATCTTCTTTTTATTAATTACAAAAATAGAGTTATAGATTCTATACATCGATACTGACAATGGTGAGATTATAGTCTTGTAATAAATGCACAGACCATATCAAATACAGGTCAGACGCTATCTGATACTGTTGTAAGGATCTGATACACTAACTTTCGTCTAACTTTCGTAATACAAGGTAACTATTTTCTGATTTACTTGACCCACCACTTTGACAACACTTAGCTTCCTAAATTCGTCTCCATCTAAAAGTTATCTGGAAAAGTTCTTAGCAATAAGATTATCACCACCTTTATTAGTGTGTGAAAAATTGAGAGGGAACCGTTTAGTGTGTTATGGACATATGAGGAGAAATGAAAGCCACGCCACTAAAAGAGTTATGAATATGAAAGTGGATGGATATACGGGAAGAGGAAGACCGAAAAAGAGATGGATGGATTGTGTGAAAGATGATATGGGTAAGAAAGGAGTGGATGCTGGAAGACGGATAGAAGAGACGAATGGAAGAAGCGTGATATTGCTCCGACCCCAAATGATTGGGAACAGGGCAGGCAGATGATGATGATTAGTGTACAATAAAGAGTTATCTATCGTCTCTGTTTAAGTGTATTCCAAACCGGTAGTAATTGTAGACTCAGTTCATAAGTTTTATCAGGGACTAAATTGAACAGAGTTTTGATTTGATTTGCCGAATTTGGGGCCAAAGTAATATGTACGTTTCTTCTATTTATCGCTTCTATAGATACGTAATTTTGACTTCTTTCCTACTGCCAAAATCTTCTTTGTTCTTCATTTTCACATTATTTTTTAGTCTTACATCTGAAAGATCAGTTCCATTTCATAACAGGTTCAGAGCAAGTGATTCTCCTAAATTCTTCTGTTATTTTCCATCGATCTCTTGACCATGCTTGTCTCCAGACATCTCATTGTCACACTTTTGAAACATAGTGTGATTTAAAAGAACAATGGTATTGTATCCGCATCATAACAAGCTACATATTGTATTTTTAATTTATGTAAAATGATTAGTTGGCTATGGTAATGACCGACAAGTACGATAGCTCTGTTTTTTCTTTTATCTCTTTAAATGCATTGTTTTCGCAAAAAGCAGAATGTTTTCATAACAATTTGCAGAACATTTTAATGACCAAGAAGAAATATGGTTGTTACTCGTTCGCTGGGTTTAGAAAATTTACTGTTAAGATGCAGTTCCTGATTTAGCAGGATTCTAGTTATTGCGTTCAGGGTTGTAAGAGATGATGTGAAAAAAGGTAAGCAAGCAAGCAAAAATAAACCTTAAAACACCATCTATCACGACGAACTTTCATTTCAAGATATGCAAGCTCCTTTTAGTCGTTTATGTACAGATATTCAATGCATATCATTTATAAGTCATTGTGTAACCCTGCATGCAGTATGTCGTCATATTGAAGCTAACCGACCAGTAAATGATCATTTTATTAAAAGGAGAAAGGCTGATTTCCAGATTTAAAATTACAATTAATAAATAGTTCTCGGTGTAGCAAAAATATAATGCGAGAGAAAAAAACACAAAGAGCGTTATACAGGGTGTTGTTTTGGTCGGCGACAAGCGACCCAGGAGCGGTAGTACAAAGTATATATTCCCCAAAAATGGACTTAATTCCATTAAATACTGTAAATATGTTGAGAAATACCTTATTCAATTTGAAATAAAATTACCGCAAAGTATGGTTACTAGGCACGTGCACAGACTAGAGCTAGGCACAAGCCGCCATCGCCCCACCCCTTTACTCCCTCGTACTCCCGTTGAGTATTATGTCTACACTTTAGCTTATTACATGATTTTCAAAATTTTTATTTTTTTATTTTTATTATAAAAATAAAATAAAGTATTTTATTTATATTTTTTTTAGCACCAGTGTCATTTGTATTATCGACCCTGAGTCGCTCGTCGCTGACCAAAACAACGACCTGTATATGTCTTCTAATGCTAGGACTTCATTACCAGTAACGTTATCATAGGTACATAAAATCGACGGTTAAAAGTCAGACTTGTCCATAAAAATATGTAAGCAATAATTTCGAACCAAACTTCGCCAATTTCGTAATAAGGTAATAACGTAAACTTAAAGTGTAAATATGGTGCCATAAGTTGCTTCAATAGCGCACGATCTTGTTAACAAAATGCTGGTTCTAACAACATCTCAGTCATTAGTTCAAGTGTGCAGACATGTCGCCCGTGACCAGACAACATAAGGTTGAGTAAAGGTTGTCTTGGCATCTAATACTAGATGCCATCACGCGGTATCACCTGCGTTCCTGAGGGGTTGTGTTAATCCAGATCATTTTCTATCTGTGTGCCCAATTACATCCAAATCCATTGAGCCCTTGATGCGTGATTTAGGCACAAACATCCAAACGTCAAAATGTTCGCATTGTAAATATCAGCCAAATGAGAATTAGCATTTATATTATTAACGATTCAATAACATGAGGTGGAGAGGGATAATTGAATTTCAAAACCTTCGTTTGTTTACGTCGCATAAGGAAAAGTCTTAATAATAAAATCAAGTAACTTGTAATAAACAAAGAAGTAATTGCGCGCTAAGATATCAGGGGTATTACCATCTATAAAATGGTAAAACTGTGGCCCAAGTCTGCTATTACCTCAGAGTAAATATAACCTAAAGGCTATTACCTCAAAGTAAATATAACCTAAAAATTTACAGCAATGAAACTTTGAATTTAGAAGACAGCGACCTTACTCACGCGCAGGATGGTTATTTGGCTGCGGTATTCTGTAAGGTGGAGGTACTTCCCCAAACGAGCTGTTCTTTTAGCGAAATAACGCTATGCCCCTCTTTAATCATTTAAAATAACCGACTTTCACCCAATTATTCAACCTTATTTTCTTATACCAAAGCACCCATATACTACAATAATATTCAAAGATTATTAATTATGAAGATATAGGTATGAATTAAAATTGCCTATACATTCCTATTGATGGGTTATTTTAATTATCTGCAGTGTTTAAGAAATTTAAATTTGTCGTTTACAGCTCTATCGTGTCGATGCCTTTATCAATGTCATTGTTAGAGATGATAGATAAAAACATTTAGAGCAAATGCAAAGTGTAAAGAACATTGTAAATACGTACGTAAAAATGGCCAATTAGGTACAATCATCTTTATATATAAAATTCTACTGCACGTGTGTATGTCACTGAATTCCTCCTTAACGGCTGGACTGATTTGAATGGTTTTTTTGTATGCGTTTGGGTGGTGGGTGGTTTAGATTCACAAATCAGCCCGGCAGATGGCGCGGCAGTCGATAATATTGGTCTTTACCTATGAAATTGCCGTTTTGTATGAAAAAATTTAAACGAATTTTCTTCATGTATTTTTTATTTGTATTAATCGAAGTAGCGTAAGCGTTTCGCTTCCTCTTACCTTATACGCACGGCCAAGCTGTGGAATGCTCTCCCGGACAATGTGTTTCCAGACACTTATAACATGGGTATATTCAAGGCCAGAGTGAACAGGCATCTTATGGGTACGCGCGGTCCACCCTAGACTACATCTTCGCTTACCATCAGGCGGGATTGCGGTCAAGCGTAAACCCATTAAATATAAAAAAAAAAAAAAAAAAGTAATCACCCATGCAATAAATGCATCTTTGTCAACGCAGTGGCAGTTTATTGATGCCCTTTTTAATGAAATCAGCTGGACGGGAGGCAACAAATTCTTCAAAGGCATTTTGTACTGCCTCTCGGGTATAGAATTTTTTTCCCGCCAAGAAGTTATCCAAATTCTGGAAAAAGTTGTAGTCTGTAGGCGCAAGGTCTGGTGAGTAGGGCGGATGACGGAGAACTTCCAACCCCAGTTCTTGCAACTTGGAGACCGTCTGCTGTGCAGTATGAGGTCGCGCGTTATCGTGTAGGAGCAGCGGAGACGAGCGATTGACCAATGCTGGTTGGAGATGTGCCAGCTTCTCCATCATTGTGTTCAGTTCTTCACAGTACACATCTGCAGTAATGCTCACCCCGTTTGGTAAGAAGCTGTGATGAATCACACCGGCGCTAGACCACCAAACAGTGACCATTACTTTTCTAGGGGTAAGTTGTCGTTTAGGGCATTGTTTAAGTGCTGAACCAGGATCCAACCGACTTGCTGAGCGCTTGCGGTTATCAAACAGAATCCATTTTTTATCGCAGGTAACAATGCGGTTCAAAATTCCTTCATTTGTGTGTCTGTTAAGCAGTGCAAGGCACGTTTCGACGCGTACTTCACGCTGGCGATCATTGAGTTCGTGGGGCACCCATTTGTCAAGCTTTTTTACCTTGCCAATTTGACGCAAATGGACCAATATTGTTTTGACGCTAACGTCGAAAGCTGCTGCTAATTCAGCCGTCGATTGTGTATCAGCTTCC
Source organism: Polyploca ridens (assembly GCA_951394255.1). Lineage (NCBI taxonomy): Eukaryota > Metazoa > Arthropoda > Insecta > Lepidoptera > Drepanidae > Polyploca > Polyploca ridens. Next base: position 1,795,531 of record OX596263.1, read on the forward strand.
ACAATCGCCTTTAATTCGTCATTGTCGACCAAAGTCTTCGGACGACCGCGAGGTTAATTTTTCAGGTTGAAATTCCTAGAACGGAAGCGAGCAAACCAAGAACAGGTGGTGCGTTGGTTTGTAGTGTTAGCTCCGTAAACGTCGTTGATGTTGCGTGCCGCTTGTGCCGCGTTGCTGCCACGACGGTACTCATATTCCATAATTACTCGAATTTTTAACGTATCCATGATGACGAAAAAGATTGAAATGCGATGAAAATGTAACACTAATCAATAAACAAATGACTACTTTTGGAAAAAGAATTCCATGTTTTTAAAATAAAATTAATTTGAAATTAGAATTCTTAGCCAAACAAAAATTATTTTGATTTGAAATGGCCAGTACTGCCGAACGGCAATTTCATAGGTAAACCTATTATAAAAAGTCTCAGAATTTTGTCCCCCTGAATGGGTACAAATTGCTATCTACCGTTCGAAAAAAAAAATTGGTGGATTCATGGTGAAAATAATGTATAAATAATGTATCTATGTCGTGGTTAGTTGGATAATTACGCAAATTTTCATGATCTCATCCATATTTATTTAGGGCTCCGGGTTTAATTGTATTATCGTATGTGACTGAATTTTATTATCCAGAACTTTTTAAGCAATCGTATTCCATATATCTCATTTCACTAATATTATAAATGCGAAAATTTGGGTGTTTGTACCTCAATCACGCTTCAATAACTCAAACGGATTTCGATGAAATTTGGCACACAAATAGAATATGTTCTAGATTATGGTAATCTAGAACATATTCTAGGATAGTTTTTATCTCGGGAAAGCAATAGTACCCTCGGCTACACATTTCAGTATTATTGATGTAAGAATCATTCGAAGCTTCCACGCCGTGTGAGGTAGTACGGTAGTCTAGGTAGTTCAGGTATCTTGTAGCAAACTACTTGAGAAGCTCCTATACCTAAGTCGATACCTGGTAAATATCAACTTAATTAATTAAAACATAATACATTTTAGTAATGATGACATTAGCGGGCCATCCACTAACGTTCTTTCCCACCGGAATCTGAAATCGATTCGCAAGAATGAAGGTATTAAAATCCCTGGTTCTGTCCTGTCACGAATGACATGTCGCGATAACTGAGTAGGTTAGTGCCCGATTATGTTTCCCACACGACTGAGCCAAATTAAAATAATCCTTAAGAGTGCGTATAAAGCAAAATAACAATCTTAGAATTGAAATTTACCCAAGTAAATAGTATTTAAATGAAAAAATATTTTTATATGGGTATTTTCATTATATACGCGAGGGTTCTATCTGAGCAAAAACATAATGGAATGAAATTTCCTCGATAGAAAATAATCACAAAACTACCTATAAAAATTATGAATTTTCGGTTTTATTCGTTCATGGTGTATCTAATTAAGATAAAAATTCGATAAATAATATCACTAACATATTTTTTTTTTATGCCTCTAAGGTGGCAAACAAGCATACGGCCCGCCTGATGGTAAGCAGTAACATATGACCTAGGGCTACTACTAACGATTTTTTAAATATTCTATACTTTACGAGTTATTTAGATAAAAAGCGCTTAGTTCATTTTTGTTCTACGAAACACGCTATCTCCATCTGATCTCCACGCGAAGATTAGACATAAGTTTGTTTCATCTGACATTGCCATATTTTTCTGGCTTGGTACGCACTCTTAATGATAATACAAAATGACGGGCATTCCTCATAAAAGTCAACAATCCTCAAGAAATAACAGGATTGTGACCATCCACTGACATTTACCAATTTGATAGGAATGTACCTTTATGTGTGGATGGTGATCGAAGGATTGCTTATTCTGTCGGACTGGCGTGTCATGTAAGATTTTGTTAGCAGCCTCAACGGGTTTATTCTATCATTTCGCGTTTTCCTACTGATTGTACGACAGGACAAGTCGTAAAGAAAGAACTTTAGTGGATGGCCCGCTATGAGGCGCCACCTTTGTTCCAAGTTATTGGTCTCTTACTATTCTCATTACTATATTTACTGCCTCTTCGAATCTTATAAAGTTTTTGTTCTGTGTATAAACAATGTCATTGGGCTATTATGCCGCAGCAATAAAACATATTGACTCAGAGAATACTAACGAAATACCTATACCTATTAAAGCCTTAAAATACGGTATGAACATCACTACTTACAATGAAGTAAAAAAGATGGCAAAAAATACATTTAGTTAAAGAACACAATGTACAGTTTTGCAATTTAATATTATGTCTGCGTGATTGGCATTATGTTTTAAAGCCTGTCATGTCTTTATGGCGTATGTTGATGGGATTTAATCAAGTTTGTTAATTGTCATGATGATTACTATAGTCGTAGTACTGGTTTTAGAGACCAGTTGTTCAATAGATTTTCAATTAATTGATGTTGTACCTACCTATGTACATTCTTCTAGATTTTTTTATAAAGAGGTGATTTTAATTTTGTATCTAGGAGATTATCTCCGGATCCGATTCTGAAAATTCTTTTAGTTATAGGAAGCTACATTGCTCTTGAATCATATAGGCTACTTTCCATCCCGGGAACGCGAATGAAACCGCGGGGGACAGCTAGTATAAAATATACAGTGTATTACGGAATTTTTTACAAAGAGGACCCTATTCTGGCCATGCTAAGATGTCATATTTGACAAGAGGGTGTGTTTCCTTGTCTCTTTTTGACACATGGATATATATGGGCTGTTAACAGTGACCTATTAATAACGCCCTAGTGTAGTGCCAATATCTGATAAGTTTAGATCCGTTTCTCGTTGTATGTTATGAAGGGATTAAAGCCACGTGACTAAAAGAGTTGTGAATATGAAAGTGATGGCAATACGGGAAGAGGGAGACCGAAGAAGATGGATGGATTGTGTGATTATAGAAGTGAATGCGCATGTCACGGATAGAAAGAAGAAGCGTATATGTACAGGTGTTGTTTTGGTCAGCGACAAGCGACCCAGGAGTGGTAGTACAAAAAATATCTTTCCCAAAAATGGACTTAACTCCATTAAATACTATAAATACCTTATTCAATTTCAAATAAAATTACCGCAAAGTATGGTTACTCGGCACGTGCACAGACTAGAGCTAGGCACAAGCCGCCATCGCCCCACCCCTTTACTCCCTCGCACTCCCGTTGAGTATTACGTCTACACTTTAGCTTATTACATGATTTTCCAAATAATATTTTTTTATTTATATTATAAAAAAAAATAAAAAAAAATGTTAGCACCAGTATCATTTGTATTATCGACCCTGAGTCGCTCGTTGCTGACCAAAACAACGACCTGTATATTGCGCCGATCCCTACTTGGGAACAGAGCCGGCAGATGATGATGATAGATAGATAACTCTTTATTGTACACCAATAAACAAAAAAAACAGTAATTAATTTTAAGTTCTCTTGTTCTCTACAAGAGAACTTAAAATTAATTACTGAACAATGGGCGGTCTTATCGCTAAGAAGCGATCTCTTCCAGACAACCTTTACGGTACGGATGATACGGTAGCTTAGTGTTTTAAGTGATGATGTGGCCGAAGGTGGTAAGCATAAAAAGACTAGAAGGTAATTGGATTTCAATTGTAACCAGTAGGTGGTTGCCGAGAGATATGCTAAGGAATAAAAACCAGAATCATTTTTTTTTTTTCAGATAACACATTTAAATTTATCTTTATTTACTTGACTTTTAGGTATCTTTCGGTTTGGTTTTTACTTCGTTTTTTTTATCTAAGTTTTATCTGTAACATCCATCGCTTATTTGCTCTATTTTTTTGTGAGTCCCATATAATTAATAGGGTTATCCAAAAACACAAGATTATTCTATCTCTATTCTGACATACTATATGGTGCCTATCATCATCATCATATCAACCTAAGGATGTCCACTGCTGAACATAGGCCTCTCCTATTAACTTCCACTTGGAACGGTTTTGGGCCGCTTGCATCCAACGGAGCCCAGCGACTCTGACCAGGTCGTCGGTCCACCTAGTAGGAGGTTGTCCCAGACGGCGCTTTCCAGTACGTGGTCGCCACTCGAGAACCTTCCTTCTCCATCGGTTATCGGTTCTTCGAGCGGTGTGGCCTGCCCATATTATTATTAAAAAAAAAATGACTAGCATTCTACCCCCCGGTTTCACCCCTTTTATTTACTTACATAAGAGTTTGAATTTTGAAAAATTCTTCGTTGCTAATAAATTCTTGTTCCTCGTACCTACTTTATGTCATAGAATAAAACTAAGTTAATTGTTACAAATGTTAAGAAGTAATTCGAATGCGTTTAAAAGTGTTTTATTAGCCCTATTAATTTTTTAGTAGGCAACTAATCTCATTACCTAAATTAAACCGGAATAATTAGATAAATCTAATGTATAAAATACCTAGGAAATATAAAAACCTTATCACAATTAGGTCAAATTGATAAGTATTTATAAAAACTGAAAGTGTTCGGATAATAATGATATCTTCGGAAAATGTGACGTGATCTGAGGGAAAGATCAGTCTACTGAAAAACAATCAATGGGTCTCAGCAAATCTCTTGACCATGATGTTTTATTATTATAAAAAAATCGATGAAAAACAAAATTCTAATCATTTATTCAAATAGACCTTCGCAGGCACTTATGAAAAGTCTGACTTTAATACTCTATACCGGTTCAGAAGGTTGTATTTGCTGAAGATACGACAAAGACGGTAAACAAGCACGGCCCGCCTGATGGTAAGCGGTTACCGTAACTGGAACACACGAGGCACTACTCACGCGTTACCGACCCTTCCCCCTCCTCAATGAGCTCAGTGGCCCGATTCTCGTAATACGAAACTATCCAAATGTCGCTAGAGTTTAGAAAACGTCGAACTAAACATTCGGTTTAAGTTCGTATTCCCGTGCTACTTCAATCGAACGATACGAGTAACTCAATAGGATTGAAACTCAACGACAAGCCAGCAATTACCTAACTACTCACGTGGGCAAAAATAATAATTGGCATAATAATCCTAACTGATTTACCAATTAACTTTTATTTGAGAAAAAAATAAAAAAACGTTACTTTTTCGATTATCAAGTTCGATACGTTACTCGAACTTTCTTAGGATCGTTTTTCCGTGCAAAATGTGTTACGAGAATACGAAAAGCAGTTTCGTTCGGTAAATTGTTTGGAAGTCGTTGACGTTTTGTTACGAGAATCGGGCTAGCGACCTTACTCACGCGCAGGAACACGTGACGTAAGGTGATCGAAAGATTAAGTCGGAGGACACTAATCCCCTTATTAATAAATAAGGTTTAAGTCAGTCTTGTAACACCCAGCTCTTTTTGTTTGTATGACATTAGAAAGTGACGGATATATTTAAAACCTAGGTATTACTATACTTGACTTACACCTTATTTATTAATAAGGGGATTAGTGTCCTAGAAGTCACACGTACCACACCCACACCACAGCGTTGCGACAAAATGTGGTCATGCTGCGGTTACGTGTGAATACCGCTGCGGATTTTTGCGGATGCGTTGCGGTAACTACATTTGTACAGTAGTACCCAATTAATATGGCTTACCGATGTACCTGCGCAGAAGATACATTTTCAAAGCGCGGGAAACGCTATTGGTCGGCAGCTGCCGCCATGTTAGCGCGCGCCGTGTGGAGGGGCGTGACTTGCGAGTGAGACGAAACTAACAGCTGCAGTGTATTATGAACCTTATAGTAGTGATCTAAGGTTGATTGTAAGTTTTAAGCATTCTTTCGTTAATCTTCGGGGCCATACTTTCTTTTCTGTGCGAACGAAGATTCACGACGCGCCATATCAGTTAGGTAATACTGTACTGCTAGTTCACGGTGTCGCTGGTGGTTGCGTTGTGGTTGTGACGTGGCTGCGATGTGGTCGTATCACACACGCTGTCGATAGTGGCAGCAAAATGTGGTCCGTGTGAATTCAACTATTAATTTTCATACAAATTAGCGCCCGCCCACGTGGTGTGGTTGTGATGTGGTTGCGGTTGTAGTGTTGTTTTGGTACGTGTGAATAGCGCCTTACACCGATTTAGTTAAAAAGCGATTATGAATAAGGGGGTAAGAATCAACACATTTCCATGTGTACGAATGCTTGTCCTAAGTGGGAATCGAACTCTCGACCCGTGGTGTAGCAGTCAGGGTATTTAGCCTCCATGCCAACAGGCCCTTCAATTTATATCATCAACGTGAGGATAAACGCAAATTAATATTGTTACATCAATGTTAATTTAAAAAAAAGTTATTTATCGTCCTTCATCCTTACTAACTAAAAAAGTATGTTTGTAAGTTTGTCCTTTTTTCACGCAACGGGTCGGGGTGTTTTTTTTTGAAAAGTAATAGTTTATAGGCTGGAGAGTAACGCAGGCTACTTTTTATCTCGATAATGCCGGCAAAACTGCGGGACGGAAGCTAGTAATAGAGTATTTGAAAAAAACAAAATTAACACAAATTGATTGTCTTTTCTGTTACATACAAAACTGAAACAAAAAAATAAAATAAAATCCGCATTTTAAGCTTTTGAGGATAATATTTTTTTTATTTCATTTTCATTTTAAAAATATCTACTTCAAATCCTGAAGATAAAGAAATACTAAGTTTCCAGCAAATAAGACTTTAGGTAGTTAGTGTTTTTACGTTGTTTGAAATTCTTAGTTGTCATATGCTGTTAGCATAATATAAGTTGTATGTACAGCTGTAATACTTTTACAGTCACGGATATTCAAAATAATAAGAAACACAAAAGAAAATGACGTATGAAAATTTTATATTGAGCGAAAATCGACGAATTATAATTATTAATTGAATTTATTCTTTATATAAAATATACGTGCAAATTAACGTCTTAAAGTCTCATTGAATAAATTGAGCATTAACTTACCTAATGCAAAATAATTATAAAAAAATAAAAAAAATACTCACATCTAAATTTCTTCTAAACTAAACACTAAAATAAACAATATAACTAAATAACAAAACTGTGCTTGTTTCACGCCGCTTGCGCCGGTACTGACGCAAACTGACTGGCGTACGATTGTCCTCGATCTCGTATAACAAGCGAATCTGAACTGAAAATCACTGGCATTACATAATATTATGACTACATGACGCTATGGGCTATCACAGACGTGGCCTCAGATCAAGTCATCAGGGTTGAGATAGGGTTTTTTCGTCGTCTTAATATCCAGGGTTACCGAAGCCATATGGACACTTGCAACGCACAAGGCATCACTCACGCGTTACCAACCCTTCCCCCGCGCCCCAATGAGCTCTGGCAACCTTACTCACGCGCAGGAACACAACATAAAGTTATTTGTCTGCGGTATTCTGTAATAGTGTCTGGTGGAGGTACTTCCCCAGTCGAGCTGCTCTTTGAGCGAATAAAGGCTATGCTCTACCTATATTAAAACCTTTTTCTGTCCTTTTTTGACATCGAATGTCAAAGCAAGACGAACACGAGTAAGGATAGTAATACTTTTAAAAGATGGTAGTGGGACCCTGGTACATTCTTCACGGATTCCAAACTAAGCAGAACTTACAGTCAGCAAGGATGTCTATGAACAGATTCAAATTTACAAACAACTATATGACAAAACAACGTTGTCATTTGATGGACTTTTTTAATATCTATGTTTGATGGTTACAAAATTACTGAGCACTTATAATACATATATTCAATTAATAAATCGGTGACAAATATATATTCAATTAATAAGACACTAACAAAAAAATATATATTCAATTAATAAGTCACTTAGAAATATAAATATTCAAAAATTAACACATTATTATTATCTCACTAGGTATTAATTGCATACCAATCTTACTTTAAATTATAAAACTTATAACAACATCCAGATTTTTACTTTTCAAGACAAGTTTGTGTTTCTTGCCTGTTCTTCTCAGTTGAAGGCCGACTTACGAACGGGGGCCCAATTCTCATTCACTCGAATTCATCACTCGTTCCAAATAAAGTTCGAACTCGTACTTTTTTCGAGTGTAAATCAAGTTAGGCTATTCTGACAATTTCGAAGCCGCCATTTTCTCTTATTTTTCGAAGGCTAGCGCTCGAACTGCTTCGACTGGTCGGGACCGTTCGAAACGTATTTCGAATGCGAACTATCAAACGTCAAACAGTTAGGTTGTCATTTGGAAACGTAATGACAGATAAGCCTAAGGATTTCCGTTACGCACAGAAAATATTTTGTCATATTCATTTATAATTATTATATAAAATTGATTAACTTATGAATTCCGGATATAATAAGAGTAAAACGTTGTTTTAAATATTTTATATTCATTAAAATCTTTTAAATTTTAATTTAAGATATAACATTATCACGTACGTTAACAAAACGCAATTATCAAGTGAAACGAAACGCATCGTGCAATTTATATCCATCATAATGGCAACATTTACTCCTTACACTCGAACTTATTTCGAAGGTTAGTTCGATTAGTGCCGAGAATACAGGAATCGAAAAATTGACTCCGCCCCTCGAAATTTTACGGTAGAACTAGAACCTCGTAATGCAAGTTCGATTCGAAGGCTAGTTCGAGGGAAGTGAGAATTGGGCCCCTGGTGGTAACTTCAGCAGCTTTGACCTTCATAAGTGCCCTACTAGGGCCTACATTGAATAAATGGCTTTGACTTTGCTTTCAAGGTTTGTGTCCAGATGTCTTACATTGAGTTGGCTGAATCAGGTTTTTTCTCATTGGTGCAGTAAATAATGAATAGTTTACTGTTAACTAATCAACGACTACTGAAACTCGCATCGTTTACACATCATCCAAATTAAAATCATAATGTTATAGTCACATAATATAATGGAGGTGCGGGGTCAGTTACCACAGGTATTACTGAAAGAAAAGAAAGAAAGAAAAAACATTTATTTCGACATACACACAACATTACAGAATTATATATTACATTACAAAATAAACAAATACCTAAATACATTTGAAAAAATAAATAAATATAAACATTCAGCAATATTGCGCGATGTCGAAAAAGGATTACGACTCAGTTATTACTCCAAGGTATGTGCTACATACCTTGGAACTGGTTTTCAGTCGAACCCTTTCCGACATCACAAAAAAAAAAGAAAACTTAGACAACTAAAATACACATATAAAAAATTACAGTAAAAACAGTACTAACTAAATCCAAACTAACTAAAAATAAACAACAACATTAAACAAACAAACAAAATTCACAAATATATTTGATTTGACACTAAGCTAAAATAATAAAAACATCGTACCCAACACAGTAAATTCCAAATTAATTGATACTGTGGATCTAAATAAATATTGGGCGTTCTAGGAGATACTTTACCAAGGGTCAGTTGGCGTGGCTGGTTTCAATTATCACGCCGCAGGTCGTGGGTTCGATTCTCACCCAGGATCCCGTTTTTCATTATTCATGTGTCCGCATGTATTTGTGTGCATGTTTGCATGTCCTGTACTGAGTCTAGGTGTAATTATGTATATGTCTCAGATCTAGAAAAAATGGTATGTATATCACGTCGGGGTCACCAATATGGAGGTGCAAGGTGGATGACACCTCCATTGAAAAGGGAAGATCTTCCGCCAGGCTGGGACATCGTGCCTGGGGACCGCGGTCCAACTGTACTTGTCGGACAGTTGTATATATGCAGATCGCCGAGAAATCTTTACAAGCGCGATGCAGGATGTAGTGGGCTTGTATGCGCGATGTATGCACGATGCAGGATAATGTGTCGGCACGCCATCTATCTATCGGCGTGTGAACTTCGTTATGTAGTGGTTCGCTACAACGTATTAAAACAAAAAGTAGTACCTATATGTAGTATATCAGTTATCTGGTTTCCAACAAGCTCTGCTTGGTTTGGGATCAGATAACTGTGTGTGAGGAATGTCATGGGATATTTTTTTTTTTACTGTTTATAGGCCTGTGTTTGACCGCAATCTCACCATGGTAAGTGATGATGTGGCCGAAGATGGTTAGCACACAAAGCCTAGAAGGAACTGGCTCTCAAGTGCGACTATCAGAACACACCGAAAGGTGCTTGGCGACAGATTTTCAACTTGAGGGTGTTAGCCAGGTAGGCGGGTACTACAAAGTACCCTACCATCGTGCTATGGTTTCCTCACGATGTTTTTCTTCACCGAAAGCTAAAGCTCATTGTAGGATTCGAACATATTTATTCAAGTATGAATTCAAAAGACTGAGTGCAATGTATCTAAAGTACTTATAGTTCTGTAATTTCCTGATCTCTCATTACGGATGCAGTCAAAAGTCTTGCACAAACAACAAAAAATACTGAAGGTTGTCCGTAATTAAACATTTAAGAAAAATACTAAGCTCAACACACACACATTTTATCTTTGATCTATTTAATATTTATATTCAGACTACAGCAAACAGAAATGACCCTGCACACATTTTTTTTTTATTTGTTGGCGTCACACCGCTTGTGTATTTTGCCATTTTCCAGTTATATTATAAGTTCTAGTCACAATAAATCACGTTCACATAGTCCTCAGTCAGTCACTGTCCATAAAAGGCATGTTTTAGTACACTGGTGGTTGTACTATAACTTTTCACGGACTTCTTGAGACAACTTGAAAAGTCACGATACACACACATTTCATTTCACTTCACTGGTGCACATGGATTGATCTTTATTGGATAAAATACCACCGATATATGCAATAAGACTCAAAATACACGAATTTATGAAAATAAAAATGAAAACGCTGTCACTCTGCAAGTTCACGCCAAAAAGTCCCACATTTATATCCCACTAAAAACATTTTTATGTAAAATGTTGCCAAGACATGGCTCGCACTTCACAAACTTTACACCTTAGCCAAAATATGTGGCTTGGCCGTTTGAATGAACTATCAGTGATGTCAAAATTTACACATTTTACAGTTTTGGTAGTCTACTAACACAATAGCGTCATAATGGCGCTATAATAGCATTCCGATGACTTTCCACTGAACCTACAATCGTGCCACAATGATCTTTTAGTTGTCAGTTTTTAACTAAAATTATTTTCATTAGTTATATTTGTACGTAGTATTTATATACTCTGAGGTTATATTATGAGACCATTATGAATTAGTCGACTGCGCACATCGGCAATGGAATTGCGATAGTATCATGTCAGTTGACATTATTGTAACTTTAGCAGACTTGGCCCCCTTTGAATTTTACTTTTATTACGTTATTTCTTGATTTAATCAATAGTTAATTATAACGTCGATTTATATTATATTCTTTTTTTTTATAATTTCATTATTCTTAGGTGACATATGGAGGTTTACTTTACGCTAAAGAGATAATAAAGCAAAGGTACAACAACATTTATAGAAACCACAATGTTTACTCAGTAGAATGAAAGTAAATATACCAGCTAGTACCTTACAGAGCGACTAGATGGCGCAAAACTTTATAAATATAATGCTGTTCGTTAGTAATCACTTGAAAACGGCTGGACGATTGGGCATTTTTTTAAATGTAAATTTATTTTGTAATTTTAATATGATACTGATAACGACATGCAAATATGAAGAATTTCAATCGTGATATAAAATAAATGTGCTTTTTTGACCAATGTGACCCAAATGTTGTCTCTCAGTAATAATAGGTATCTAAATTAAACTAATAACTTAGAATTCTTTCTTACAATACAAGGGTTCTATATTATACTGTCCTTCTCATTGTTACAGTTATTTATTAACCGACTTCAAAAAAAGGAGGAGGTTCTCAATTCGAATGTATTTTTTTTATGTTTGTTACCTCATAACTCCGTCATTTATTAACAGATTTGGAAAATTCTTTTTTTATTTGAAAGGGTACACTTCCCGTTTGGTCCCATTGTCATCAGATCAGCAGGAGTATTTTAAAACGCTCGGATTCGATATCGGATACGGATTCAAAAAACGACCGAGGCGATTTTCCGCAATTACTATTTTAATTTCCGGATTCGAATATTTTTGATGTTTCTTTACGGAAATATCAATTCGATTCATCGAAAAGTTATCGGAAATTAAAATAGCAATTACTTTTACTGTACTTCCCCAGTCGAGCTGCTTTTTGAGCGAATAAACGCTACGCTCTTGAACGATTTAACCTCCGTTCAAGGCTACGCTCTACCTCCCTTCTACGCTCTACCTCCCTTCTAAGCTCTACTTCTCTTGAGTTGGGTTAAATATGTCATATATAATGTCAATTTGACGGGCCTGTTGGCGCAGTTGATTAAGGTTCACCTTACGCGCCGCAGGTCGTGGGTTCGATTCCCACACAGGACATGCATTTGTGTGCATGAACATGTCTGTATGTCCTGAGTCTGGGTGTAATTATGTATATTAAGTATGTATTTACAAACAAAAAGTAGTATATGTAATTATATCAGTTATCTGGTTTCCATAGTACAAGCTCTGCTTAGTTTGGGATCAGATGACCGTGTGTGAGGAATGTCCCAGGATATTTATTTATTTATTTATTTATTTATTTATTATGTTTTTGCTCAGGCAGAACCCTCGCGTATATAATGAAAATACCCATATAAAAATATTTCTTCATTTAAATACTATTTACTTGGGTAAATTTCAATTCTAAGATTGTTATTTTGCTTTATACGCAGCCTTAAAGTAAAAAACAATCCATACATTATCAAAAAATGCTAAATATGCAGCTTTGTCGTCTATTAGGTCATCATCATCATCAGCCTATCTCACTCCCGAGCACAGGCCTCCTTTCACAAATGAGGGTGAAAGGGAATGGACAGATACTCCACCACCCGTGCCCACTGCGTATCGGTGGAGGTAGGCTAGCGGTCAACCTATTGTTGGAGTTTTCAAGCCGCCTAGTACGCCTCCAATCATAAAGTGATAACCGGGACCAACGGCTCTACGTGCCTTCCGAACCACGGAAACGCTCGATTTGAAATACCACTAGGCGGTCACCCATCCAGGCACCGACCACGACGGTGGTAGCTTAACTTTACCGATCGATTAAAAGCGGGTAATTATGCTACACCACGAGCGCTTCGTCTATTAGGTACATATTTGAACACAACGTTTTTTTGTGGGTTTTATGATAAACACAAAAATGATTCTCCGCACTTCATTGTAGAGTTTAAAAAAAATACGGCCTAAAAGATGTTTTTTCCGGATTTTGCTCCTGAAAACTCTTGTTATGTCCTTCTTTACATTTTTGGAGCATTTTGACGAATTTATGCAAACAAAGTCAGCCAAGCATAGTAGCTTTATCAATAATACTGAGTTGAACATCATATCCATACAGTAAAAGTTAAATAACACTTTGTTGTGCCTTTTAGTTCAATCTGAGCAATTCCCTGTTACAGTGTTTACTTAAAACTTTACCTTGTAGGTATAACTTCGTAACGTCTTCTACACAAATTGGAAAACAAACGTAGTTGGGACAGAGTGGTAGTATATTGACGGGCGAAGCGAATAGCAGTTAGAACTAAAATGCTTTTTAAATTATATTCATTTAATAATAATGTAATAATAAAGTTTTTTTTCTGCATATTTTGAAGTCTGTAAAATAGCATATGCACGGTGCGCCTGATGGTAAGCGGTAACCGTAGCTATATGGTCGCTTGTAACACACGAGGCATCACTCACGCGTTACCAACCGTTCCTTCTCCCCAATGAGCTCTGGCGACCTTACTCATGCGCAGTGGACTTCCCCAGTCGAGCTGCCATGGAAACGAAAAAACGCTATGCTCTACCTCTCTGTCTGTTTGAATTATTTACAACTTGCAACTGATGAGAACATTACTTATTTGTTTGTATCCTTTATGATAATTTTACATCTCTTTTCCTTATTTTTTTTTATACAACTTAGGTAGCAAACAAGCATACGGCCCGCCTGATGGTAAGCGGTTACCGTAGCCTATGGACGCTTGCAACACCAGGGGTATCACTCGCGTGTTGCCGACCCTGCAGAAATCTCTGCACACCCTTTTTGAAGAACCCCATTCTGTACTCCATTGGGAAAACCACGGCGGGGAGTTCATTCCACAGTCCGACCGCGGAAGGAAGCTCAGAATTTTTCACAATAATCTGGGCAAATGAGGGACTAGTCGTCCGCGGAGGGTAAAATCACTCGATCTATCAAAAACGCAGAACTTTTAGTCAATTGTGGGCGATGTGTTGCAGTGCCCCAGAGTCCAATTTCGAAACTCATTTCCCGCTCCGCCCTTGCATATGGTAGCTACATTAAAACGTTCCCACATGCGGCAGGGGCAGGCTGTACAAATACAGAACCAAAATATAGGTTGTTCTACATGTTACTGGATCTATAATGGAGTTTCTGCAATGATACTGAAAAAATACTCCTGTTTTCGTACGAATGGTGTACGAAAGGATTTTTTAATTAAATGTCGCTGATATGTCGCATTGCGGTATACTTCGATGGTCTGATGCAGCCATCGATCACAGTGAAGAATAATACAATAGGTAATTGTAATTTCATGAGTGCGTACCAAGCTAGAAAAATATGGCAATGTCAGATGAAACAAACTTATGTCTTATCTTCGCGTGGACATGAGATGGAGATAGCGTGTTTCGCGGAACGAAAATGAACTAAACGCTTTTTATCTAAACTCGTAAAGTATAGAATATTTTAAAAAATCGTTAGTAGCTGCCATAGGTCATATGTTAGTGATATTATTTATCGAATTTTTATCTTCATTAGATACACCATGAACGAATAAAACCAAAAATTCATTATTATTAGAGGTAACTTTGTGATTTTTTTCTATCGAGGTAATTTCATTCCATTATGTTTTTGCTCAGATAGAACCCTCGAGTATATAATGAAAATACCCATATAAAAATATTTTTTCATTTAAATACTGTTCACTTGGGTAAATTTCAATTCTAAGATTGTTATTTTGCTTTATACGCACTCTTAAGTCAGAGAGAGAACCTTTAATAATACATTGATTAAAAATTTATGTTTTAACGACATTGGTGCCGATTTGTAAAACACACTTAACTAATTTTAGTCGCATCACATCTCTTTCTTAAAAACATTATTGAAAAACGATAGAACATATTTAAATCTGTCAAATTATTCTTTGCCGTCTTCATTTGCGGGTATTTAGACGTAACCGCGATAGATGGCGACAAAATTTATATAGAAAACAAGCATTGGACTAATTTGACAGGACTAAATTTCTCACATCCTTTTCTTATGTTCTTTGTTAGAAAGAGACATCATCATCATCAGCCTATAATGTCCCACTGCTGAGCACAGGCCTCCTTTCACAAATGAAGGTGAAGGGGAATGGGCAATACTCCACCACGCGTGCCCACTGCGGATCGGTGGAGGTAGGCTAGTGGTCAACCCACTGTTGGAATTTTTTCAAGCAGCCTAGGAGGCATCCAACTAGCTTAACGACTATCACAATTAAGTGATAACCGGGACCAACGGCTTTACGTGCCTTCCGAAGCACGGAAACGCTCGATTTGAAATACCACTAGGCGGTCACCCATCCAGGTACCGACCACGACAGGCATAGCTTAACTTTGCCGATCGATTAAGAACGGCTAATCATGCTACACCACGAGCGCTTCATAGAAGGAGACATAGTGAGACTAAAATTAGTTAATTAGGTGTGTTTTACAAATCGGCACCAATGTTGTTAAATCATAAATTTTTAATCAATTCATCAGTTTACACAACAGAATCAGCACCAATGTCGGTATTCAAGCAAGCAGTCCGCCTGATGGTAAGCGGTTACCGTTGCCATAAAAACGCTTGCATTACACGAGGCATAACTAACGGTAGACTTGATTACTAAAACTAATGTTGCTCCATAAGTCGTGTTTTTATTCAAAGAGATAAAAGCCCTATAAATGTCATAAGTTTCACAAACGTTATTTTCCAAATTAATCGTTATAAAACTTTCTAAAGGCTAGCAACACTGCCTCACAACATGCAAGCTTTCTATGAAACAATAGCTTTTGTTGCGGTATTGAAAATTAAAAGGAATAATAACAAAAGTCTAGATTCCTTTTCCTATTTGAACCAACATGAGAAAAAGAGGAGTATTTTTCTGTAAACTGCTCTTTTGATTAGCGTAAGATTTATAAAATCACTATGCCGATAGTATATTCATATTTTTATTGCATTATCAACTGCCCTACCCTACCCAAGTTTATATAGTCGTAAGTAATATTTTCTTAAATTTTCGGCGCAACATTGTTAATTTTTTTTCTGTAAGAACCTTCTACAAAGTATTAGAAAGCTTTAAAAAAATATGGATGAAATCGGTAAAGATACGGTAAAATATATAGATTATTATTATTATTACTAAACCTTCTTGCTGTAACCACGATTTCGCCAGCACTTTCCGAATTATACATATCCTAACTCTACCCCCTTATTACAAAACATGGTTTAAAGCAAAACCAGGTTTTACTGTCATTCGGTCACTTTCTAACGTCATATAATAAAAAGAGACGAGGCTATTTTAAAACCTGGTTTTACATTAGCGGGTTTCCATTGAAATCGGTTCAGTGGTATAACAGACTGTAAGACTATTTAAAATATTTACAAATCTTACATAAGTAGTAAATAAACAAAAAAACTGGGTGTAATCAAATCTGAGATATAGAAATATCCATATGACAAGAGTCACGGATACGTATGTAAGACAGACAGAACCACAAAATAAATCTTTATTGATCTCCGTCAATATTCGTCAAATGGCAAAGGTCGTAAATCTCCACGAAATCCATTTTCGTAACCGCCATATTCGGCAATATCAATTGAAACATACACAAGAGTCAGTTGACACAGAAAGAGTTCTCACAAACTTCAAGAAGGTATTGGAGGCAATCAAACTTTACTATTGAATCGACGTTTTATGCAGATAGGGCTGTCACCCACTTAAAAAGCCCACCCTTAAAAATACCATCGCAATACCAGAGGGACAATTCTGCTAAAATGTTATACTGACACGATACTATTGCAATTCGCTTATCATTGATCCGATGTGCGCAGTCTACTAATTCATAATGGTCTCATAATGAATGAAAAGAATTTTAGTACAAAAACTGTCAAAACTGACAACTAAGAGATCACTGTGGCACGATTGTAGTTTCAGTGGAAAATCATCGGAAAGCTATTATGGCGCCATTATGACGCTATTATTATTTTATTTTTTTTTATTATTGGAATACAGACTTGGGCCCCAGGTCACGGTATTTTTTCTTGGCTTACGTTAGGCAGTTGCCTGACGTGATGACCGTAGATTTAGCATGCTTACCCAAATGCCTATTTACTCTGGCCTTGAAGATATGCAGAGCAGGTAAACTGCCTACTCAGTTGGGGTTACTGGTAGCCGCTGAATGCTTAGATCTATTCGTTTTAAAACTTCATAGCGGTAGTTTAAAAGAAAAAAATTGGGATACATTAATTTCCGCAGCTACCACAGGACCTTCAACCTTCATAAGTAACCTTACATGGCGTAATCAGGGGGGCTAAAAAAGGAATCTAATGCTAATTTGCTAATGCAATATTTTGTTCGAATTATCGGCAGATCTTACGTAATACGTCTGTTTCGGTAAAATAGTCACTCATACAATTCAATTCATTTAAAGATTCGGAACTGATTAATTGCATTAGACCTGCTGTCACCCGTAATTATAATCGCTGACAAAAAAAAATGTTGAAATTTTTTTTCAAAACAAAGTGACATCCCTGACATTAGAATTTGACGTTGGAGGAAGGGAAACTGAGTAGCAATCCAAACAATTTGGTCTCCCAATGATGATTGTTCGATAACTTCGAATGGTTATAAAACTATGTATCTATCTCAGACGAGGAAAAAGGAACATGTCGCGGTCGTAGGGTAAAAAGTTACAGACGTGAATAAAAAAGTTGTAACTATAGTAGATTTCAAATAGCAGTTCGATGAATCATGGCGTTTTGTAAGATTTCTCAATAGTTAATGTTTATAACCACTTTTTGCAATAAATGGCCCTTGGATCATCATCATCATCATCATCAGCCTATAATGTCCCACTGCTGAGCACAGGCCTACTTTCACAAATGAGGGTGAAAGGGAATGGGCAGATACTCCACCACGCGTGCCCACTGCGGATCGGTGGAGGTAGGCTAGTGGTGAACCTACTGTTGGAATTTTTCAAGCCGCCTAGGGTTCATCCAACTAGCTTAACGACTATCACAATTAAGTGATAACCGGGACCAACGGCTTTACGCGCCTTCCGAAGCTCGGAAACGCTCGATTTGAAAAACCACTAGGTGGTCACTCATCCAGGTACCGACCACGACGGTGGTAGCTTAACTTTGCCGATCGATTAAGAACGGCTAATCATGCTACACCACGAGCGCTTCGGCCCTTGGATGCGTAAATATATTCAATTTATTAATCGGATATATACGCATCCTCACGTAGAGCTCTCTATATCCCCAGTTTTATTCAAAAATATATATTTTCCTTCAATATACTCGTATTACCTTGCCCCGGTTCTCTAAGAAATAGGGCTGGGATGGCGCTTACCATTACTATCGATAACTGTTTTTAAAGAAGCATTAAGCTACTTTTAATAAGTACTTATCGGAATAAGTGCACATATTTCTGGTATTCATCAAGTAATTGCATAACAATAACATGAGATATAATGTAGCAATATATCAAAACGTTAACTATTATCGAGCTATCTTCGATGAATTATTAGTATGCATACTTAATACAAATCAATACAAAATTCATTGGTTACAACATGTTGCAATAACATACAAAAACACATAAAAGAATAGCCAAAATAAAGGACTGACTCTTATCATGTAGCATCGATCAGTTCAGGGGCGTAGCTACCGCCGCCGCGCCGTATCAGCCGTATCAAAGATAGAGGACCCTCGGGCTACAGGGGTCCCGGCCCCGTAAGCAAAAATTCGTAAAAAATCTTTACCCTCCATTTGGGTTTCGCTGCAGTCAGGTAAATCCCCAGCAAATTATGATACAAGGCCCGTTTGGGGCGAGCTACGCCACTGGATCAGTTCATTATTTCAAGTCATCTATATATATAAAAGTCAAAGTCCTGAATGACTGTCTGACTGACTGATTGACTGATATATCAACGCACAGCCTAAACTACTGGTCCCAGAGACATGAAATTTAGAAGGTATATTCTTTGTGAAGAGTAGGTATCCACTAAGAAAGGGTTTAACGAAATTCCACCCCTAAGGGGGTAAAAAAGGGGATGAAAGTTTGTATGAAAGTCCGTCAGTCAAAGCTAGGATCTTCAAATTTTGTGTTTAGGCTGAAGATTGAAAATCAATGTATACGTGTCTCAGCGTTTTTAATAATTCCATCCTCGAAGCGGAATGAAGTTGTTTTATTTTATTGTTGTAGAAAAATATGTCATTTGTTTCCCGTGGGCCACGCGGGCGAAGCCGCGAGCAGAAGCTAGTTCACTATAAAACTAAAAAGCGACAAGAGTTCAAAAAAATACAAGTAATTAAATCCATCATATCGATAAGCCTCAGTCACTTCCCTAGCCCGTTTGTAAAGCAATCTCCCTATTTACGAGCGTGCATCGATGCAGACTATTAAATCGACGGTAGATACAGCCGATGTCACCTGAATTAATATCGATAATCCGGTGCACAGCACTAAGCTATTATCGGAACCTAGATAGCATACTAATTAATTGTTTATTAAAGACCCAAGGGTGATCAATGACGGTATTATAATGAGATTTTCTATGGAACTGCGTTTATTGCTGTAATAGTGGATAATGTTGAAGGTTTAGATATTTTTAAATATTCATGGCGTGTACTATGGTCAAAATGTAGCCAAAATTGGTGTTCCAGTGTTTTCTGATGTGATAGCATATTTTTAACTTAAAAAGAAATGAAAATGAAATGACAAATTAATTTGTTCCACCAGAACCGTACCAGAACGCACAGAATGAAAATAGGTAGGTACATACAAAATAATAGCAATAATAAAGAAAAATAAAACAGTAGCAACAATAATAATAATAATAATTGAGAGACTCTCACTGGATGGCTGGATCAAGGGTCAGATACAGAAGGCGGTACTCCTGGACACGGCACGCATCGTCAGGAGGTTCCTCTCTCAGCAGCCCTAACCACCGGTAGTTTGGGCCCTACCCTGCTGCCGGCGGCACACTAGAATTAAGTGTTTTTTATAACATTTTTAGTTGATTTTACAGGAAAATTGTAAAAAAAATAATCATATTTATGTTTAGGATTAGGTTTTTTATAAATTTTTTTTTGATTTTATACATTATTGTTATAAAAAAAGTAATTTTAAGATACCAAATAAATAAAGAGAATAATATGTAATCTGTGCGTGTAAAATAAGAAAAAAATATATTTTCCAATAAACACAATATCTTGGCCAGCAGTTGGCGTGGTTGGTAAGACTCTACCTATCACGCCGCAGGTCGTGGCTTCGATACCCACCAAGAAAAAACATTTTGTGCATGAGCATGACTGTCTCTGCTTGTTTCAAATCGACACACGCACCACGCACCTCATTGGCGCTAGGGGCCTTATCATCAACGTTTATTCCTACCACCTAGGCTCAACTGACTGAAGCGCTCGTGGTGTAGCATGATTAGCCGTTCTTAATCGATCGGCAAAGTTAAGCTACGCCTGTCGTGGTCGGTGCCTGGATGGGTGACCGCCTAGTGGTATTTCAAATCGAGCGTTTCCGTGCTTCGGAAGGCACGTAAAGCCGTTGGTTCCGGTTATCACTTAATTGTGATAGTCGTTAAGCTAGTTGGATGCCTCCTAGGCGGCTTGAAAAATTCCAACAGTAGGTTGACCACTAGCCTACCTCCACCGATCAGCAGTGGGCACGCGTGGTGGAGTATTGCCCATTCCCTTTCACCTTCATTTGTGAAAGGAGGCCTGTGCTCAGCAGTGGGACATTATAGGCTGATGATGATGATGATGAGGCTCAACTGAATTTCTGGCGGAATCTCATAACACCATGATTTTAATGATCATGCTTTTGTCATTGAAATGAGGTTTGTTTCCTGGAATAAATACAGTACATGGCTCCGCTCATTAGCGCTGTTCAAAGGTTGTGCGGATAATGGTCGCTGTCTGTAAGACTTGAGAGCCATTAAAGAAATTTTGCATTAGGTAGGATATACCTAATGAAAAATGGCTTAAAAATGGCTCCGCCATATATATGGTATCGGGAATATGGACACGCCACAAGGAAGAACACATTTTAAGGATTTTTTCATTCCTCTATCAGGCTATTGTTATATATATCCCACCAAAAACATTTTTATTATGTAAAATGTTGCCAAGACATATGGCTCGCACTGTCAAAAAGTTATCAGATCTCATGTAGAGCCAAGTTTATAAATCTACATGTACTTACTCTACAAGCCCTAACTTCACAAACTCTACACCTTAGCCAAAATATGTGGCTTGGCCGTTTCGCTACCATCACATTGGAGTAAGGTGAAAAATGTATTCACTGTTCATAACTTTTTTGTTATTCAATAGTTCTTGTGTGCATTTTTTCAAAAACACCATAAGCTTTGACAAAGGGAGTGTTTAATTACAAACTTATTATAATTCCCGTAGAGCTCTCTGTCCGCGAAGCTTAAAGCTCTATTGTTAAAGCTCTGAATTTAAGCTCTGTTTGTATTGCACGCCACATTTTATGTTGGACTTTATACTGGTGTTGAATAAAAAAAGTTTTTTTTTTTTTCATTTTATTTCGTTATCAATTTCAGGGATATTGATTTCATGTATACAATACTAATAATATCTTTCTTAAGGTCCTAATAAATTAGTGAATTTCCTCTTGATGGATCATTGTTAATCAAAAAATAATATTAGAAACATAATCCGTGGGAAAATATTAGTTCATTGACGACGCATATCCAAAACTACTAACTGCCAGTTTCTGAAAGGAAAACAAAGTTAATCTCTTGTCATCAATTACGTCTGAAATGACAAAGACAATGCAAAGATGAACAGTTTTGATTATAGATTAACTTTGATTTGGCTTTCAGAAACTGGCAGTTAGTCTAGAAACCTGTAATTTGGCAGGTTGATTCCCCATAGGGAGTTCCGCGAAGGGGTTTTTGGAAATTCAATCTTTTACCATTTTTGTCGTGACCTCCTTGTTGTTTCAAAAATCAACACGTAACATTTTTTGCAAAGTTTTTGTATTAAAATAAACAAATAAAAACAATCATATCTTCGTAAATAAAATGTATTTTGCAGTTCAGCCAATACTACGTGCGTGAGTAACAAACATAAAAAAATATGCATTTTTAAAGTTGCCTAAATTTTCAGTATATTTCCATAAGTATTCACTACTAATACGTCTATGTTATATATACAATTTCAAAATTAGAAAACTTTATTAATTCATTTATTCTAGGAAAAGTTTGTCGAAATTCAATGTCCCTCTAGTAAAGGTTGGTCTTCACTGTTAGCGCGAAAAAAATGTTCATAAAATTGAGTTTCTTAACTCTTGACGCTGGATTTGTTATAATAATTTCATAGCAACATTTTTTTTTTAGTTGACGGACATATTTTTGGATTTAATTTGCTAAATATTATAACAAATCTTAAGAGCCCAAGATTTGCCGTAACAGAAGAGATGTATTATGATTAAACAGCAAAGGTGACTTACTGGGTCTGAGATTCCCGACAACTATAACCTATATATCCTGGGAAATTATTCACACGCGGCTATCTGAACCCAAATAAAGCAGAGCGTGAGGATATCTTCATAAGATTCCCGACCTCCCTGGGGGAGCGACCAGGTTATGCCGGGCATTGTACCGGCTAAAACTCCACATTGGTCGCATCTGCGCGGTTGATAAGGGGGCTAGCTCTCGTGATACGCAGAACTTGTACTATGTAAACCAGATAACTGATATACTACATTATACAACTTTTTGTTTGTAAATATATTAAAATACATAATAATTACACCCAAACTCAGGACAAGCAGACATGTTCACGCCACCACCATCATGCTCAAAAAATCAGTGATCAAATGGGAATACTCAGTTCATGCCACGTCAACTGGCCCGACAAACCTTGATATCTTCAAGGCCAGAGTAAATAGGAGTTTCTGGGTAAGCATGCTACGTCCTCGGCCTTGTTATAACATATCCGGGGCTCAGTCGAAGGCCAGACGGATACGCTTCCCGCTCAAACTGACAACACACCCAAAAAACCGTTGACCTCCAAAATAAAGTGTCATCAAATCTCGGTCTTGGTGATTATATTGAGAAGTCCAACTTCTTAAATCGACTTTCAGAACTCACTGTCGCCCATAAATTGGTTGAAATAGCCCCAAGTTCTAATCGCGGGGAACGTCCTATGAAAGCAATTAGCAATTTCCACGGAAATATAAATAAGAGGAAAATCGCCGAAAGATAGAATATAGTACCATGTACTGTCGGTAGCTTTGTACAATATTGGTGGGGCGTTTGAATGGGTGAGTTTGCTTGCATACCAACTTACTTGTTTTTTGTACTTTGTAGTACTGGATACCACCCTCAATTTGTAGATCATTCGCCAAGCACCTACCCGTATTCCGGCAGTTGTACGGTCGGTAGTACATTGGCAATCGCCCTTGTATTGATGTCCGTAGGCGACGGTAACCGCTTACCATCAGGTGGACCGCTTGCCTTCTGACATAAAAAAGATAGCCGGATGGTATGTCTTTGATCCCGTAGAGTGTCGGCAGGTCGCTGGTGTGGGATGCCACGTTGATACACTCGCGCCATCTCACTTACCGGCGACTTATAAAGTTGCGGCAGCTGCGGCCGATGCAGATAATTTAAAAAATACGCATCGATTGCCAAATTACCTTTTTATGCCTTTTGCGGTCGTGCCATGGGACCGTGGGAGTCCAAAAGTCGCTGATTTGTTCAATAAATATTGTTAGATTCAATATTGTTATAAAATAAGTAGCACACTAGGTAGGCTTTCTCAGTTTCTTTTTTTAAGTAAAATCCTTATTGTTCGTTTGTTACGTTACTACATTATTATTACTATTCCAATTTTATCAATCGTCTAAATATTTAATGGGTTGATAATAAATAATAGGTATATAACTTATTCTCTCCTGTCAATAGTGTTTTTTTTTCAATTAATATTAGTTAAACAAACTATAATTAATAATAACCACCCTTGGACATTGTTCACAATATGATTTACGTAGTTCTTTAGTCAAGTTACGAGCGAGTCTAAAGGTAGCATATCGTCTGCTTACGGGTAAAACGTGATAAGTGCAGTTAGTGTCATTTCGAGTAAATGACTTTTCAAAGTTTAAGTTTTAATTTGATCTATTTCAAACTCGTTAATTAAAAACCTGTTAAAGCGAAATGTTGCATTAACTAACCTTCTTTTAATATTTACTCTTATATAATATTTGGTATTAGTAAAAACTGTATAAAATTAAATTAGATCGAAAGCGGACTGCATTTATGATGTTTTACCTGTACTTAACAAAAGTGATATATCTTCTGAATTCAATGATTTCATACGCTAATTTCAGTTTTATGTAATGGCTTATTATATTTTACACCAATTACTTGAATTGGAAAGTTGTTTTTGGACAAAATTCGCTGAAATAATGATATTTTTGATACATTTAACCTGTTTTACCTGTAGAGTTTAGTGTAATTATGTCACTTATTAGGTGCTAACTTCATACAAAAATGATCAATTAAATAAAAATAAATTATTTTTTACGAGGCAAGCACGACTGGCAAAAAATCTCTTCAGCAGCTTTGGCAAGAGACCAGTCAGCTCGACTCGAGAGGGAAAGCTTGTTACTGAACCTCGAGGTAGCTTTTTTAGCGTTATGCATAAGAGATGTTTGGGTCCTGATTAGATCGCACAGTTGCTTGGCTGGTGACCTTCTAGTATATCTCACACACCGTTGGTCACTCGCCATCGAGAGTTAAGGTAAGGCAGTGAGCCTAAATGTGGCGAAGGCGTTCGATCGGGACTGGCAACAGGGTCTTTTAACAAAGTATCCAGCGTACGGGCTTCCCGAGGGGCTATGCAAATGTGTCGCTAGTTTTTTGTCCAGCAGATGCATTAAAGCCGTCGTTGACGGTTGTTGCTCCAATAGCATGGTCATACATTCCAGCGTTCCACAAGGCTCTGTGCTGTCCCTGACGCTGCTCCTGCTGCATATAAATGATTTGCTGTGTATTGACGGCATTCAATACGGACTCTATGCGGATGACAGTACTGGGGACGCTCATTACTCGGGCTGTGCTAATATCCCTCATACCGTGGTGGTGGAAAGCCGCGAACTTCTTTTGTCTGAAATCGAGAGTACACTAACCGTGTGTGTAAGTGTCTCCGATTGAGGTCGACTAAACCTAGTCCATATCAACCCCACAAGCCTGAGCGTTCACCGCTACGAAAACCCTACTTACTGTGGCTTCACAATTCCAGAATACGTCTTTGAACATCGGTAAGAGCATTGGAATCCTTGGCGTCGACATTTCTAGCGACGTTCTGTATGCTAATCATTTGGAAGATAAGGTTAAGCTGGCATCTAAAAAGCTCGGTGTGCTCAATAGAGCGAGGCTGTGTGAAGTACAGCCTCGATCTATTGAGCACCACAGCAAATGGTGTTTTCTTAGCGGTGAATCGAGGCATAGGCTGCAACTATATAAGTCGCAAGTCCAGCTCCATAAGGAGTACTACTGCCATGTGTGAGCAGGGGCACCTAAATACCAGCTTGTGCTTTTTGACTCGGTTCAACGGTGAGCCATTCGAATTGTCTACCCCGAGATCCCGAGCTCACAAATAGCTTAGAACCGCTAAGTCTAAGGAGAGACTTTGCCTCCTTGCGTTTGTTCTTCCGCCTGTACAACGGACAGTGTTCTGAAGAATTGTTTGACCTGATGCCCACGGCTACCTTATACCATCGTCGGGGAGTCCATCCTCATCCTCATATATTGGAACCAAAATGGTTTCGTACTGTGCAGTTTCAAAGATGCTTCCTACTACGGACACAGGCTGTGGAATGAGCTCCCCGCCATGGTGTTCCCAGAGGAGTACAGCATGGGGTTCTTCAACAAGGGTTTGATGAGTCTTTTACCTTAGAAGTATAAAAAAGCAGCCATTTTGATCATAATAATTATAAAAAGATCACAGTTGAAACATTTTATCCAAGTGTGGCTGTACCGTATAAGCTTCTGCCATTGACGAATAGAGTTACATAGTATACTTAGCTTTTTTTCATTACCACCCTTGGGACGTAAAATATCATTTAAATTCCGCACCTTAGATACTTTTAGGCCTACTTTTAGATTATGAGAGGATGCACAATTTATTTCTACGCGGTGCACTTGCACTCGGAATGTGACAACTACGATCAATCGCTCTCGTTCTTACTGGTAAAAAAGTATAAATGACATTTATTTCGTTTTTGTTGTAGAGACATTAGCAAACCAAGTTGAATTATTTCACTAGTAAAATAGAATAAATGCGTTTATGACATATTCTCAGAATAATTATTGCCATTTAACTATTTAAAATATATAATGTAAAAAGTTTTAACCGTATTTATTGTTCTTTACCTGTATAAACTGAAAGGAATTTTGCCATAAGATTATTTATTATGTTATACTAGTATCTTTTTTTCAAAATGTGAGTATATATCACTTTTACAAACTCATTATCTCTGCAGCCATTGGACATTGCATTTATTCGGTTTTACCAGTAGATAGCGCGTAAAAAATTACATGTAACTGCATTTTTAACTCGATTTAGTAAAAAAATGCATTTATCATGTTTTACCAGTAAGCAGACGATATTAGAGATTATTTTTGTCCGTAACTAAAATACCAAAGAAATAACTGTAATAAATGACTTATAATTATTTTTCTATAGAATTATACAAAAATCACTCAAAGTAAATGAAGAAAAACAGGCACAGTAGCGCCATCTCATCGCAAGGAATGTAAATTTATTTTTCCAAGAAAAACTCTAGATGTCGCAGCAGTTAACAACTTCATAAAATATTTTAGGGCGGAATTATAATTATTTGGGTTAGTTCCTATAAAGATTGATAGATGGCGTAACGTGATTTCAAAAGGCTACTATTTTTTAAGGACGCATTTTTATTTAGAAACTTAAATATCTACAAAGATATATAAAATTCATAAAATTAACAAAGCGATCACGTGGCGTATCATCCAGAAAAAAATACCTTTACTGTGTCCGAGCAATAGGTAAGGACTGTTTTTTTTTTTAAGAGAAAATAGAAATACTAATGTGGCTTGATGGTGGTAGGCACAAATAGCCAATAAGTTCTTTCCCCGTAATTCCAGATATGGCCTGATACAAAAAGTTGTTCAGAATGAAAAAACTAATCAGATTTAGAAAAGATGCCAGATTTTTATTGTATTGAAATCCTATCAATTCAGTAAGGTAGTCGACTGCGAATTTTATAATAAGAAAATCCTTCATTTGAAAAATCACACTATTCACAATTTAACACTGACGGGTGTGTGTGAGAGTCTACTTACTAGTTTTACAGCTAGGCACGCAATTGTTATCAGTGAAACGGAGAATGTACATATGGTAAACATTGAGCTATTATTACTACGTATAGAGAAGACGCCACACATCACAACTATGTTCTGTTCAAGTGAAGCAATCCGGCCACAATTGTTGCTGTAGAACAATGAATGAAACTAGTCTGTTTAGACGACTAATTATTACTAAAACACAACAAGTTGACAATAAAAAATGGGACATAACTTTTGCTTTTGATAGCTTCTCTATACGTAGTAGGTAATAATAACTCAATGATGGTAAATGGTAATCTATGCTTGTTTTAAAAATAGCCCAGTTTACTGCCGAGCTTATTCCGAGTTTATTGCCGGCTCTTCACAGCAAATGCAACCACCCGAACAGTTATTAGAATCAGACTATTTGAATGAAATATTTTTGTTTTTTGGTTTTGACTCCGTTCGGACTGCCTTTTTTCACAAACCCGTCACTCAAGATTTTTTAAATTAAAATTACAGAATTTATTCAACGATGTAATTTCAGTGTTTTCACAATTTGTTTCTAAATTTTAAAAGGTCTATCCAATTTGTCGTACAAACTGCTTTCATTGTGACGGAATTCACGGGGGCCAGGCGGGGTTAGGGGGTCAAATGGGGGTGTTTAAGGGGTACATGTAAATTATTACTCTCGCCGGGATTGGGTGAAATACCAAACACTCTTTCACGTAAAAATAGTGGTGGGATAAGAAAAGCGTGTCGAGGTTTTCCGACATGACAATATCGTAAAAAAAGTTTTTGACACGTCTGAATTTGTTTGCCTTTTGGGAATAGTAGAACAATGGTTAAAAAAAAACTATTACGTTAGCACCTTTATGGAATATTTGTCGCTAGTTTTTTGTTTGCTGCCTATTTTGGTTGCATTTTAACTTTTTGGAAAAAAAATGGGAGTTCTGAAGATTATGTTTTTTTTCGAAGAACTTACAGCATACATGAAGTGTTAGTAACAGTTAGTACTCATGTTCTACAATCGGTAAGTTACTAAGAAAATGCCAGATTCTCAACTTAATTTCTAACCACTTTATTACGCAGGATCTTATCATAGGTTTCTTCAGATTCTGTGAGGATTATATTTACTCACGTAGTGTAGGTAATTTTTATGTAGAAAATATAGCCAGAAAATATTAAAATATAATACATTATTATATTTTAATTTTTTGACTATTTCTGTGTTCAAGATTGCATCTTATTTTTTTATCGATAATATAAAATATAGTTTATTGTACATCACTATTACAGACAGTAGTTAAACGGTGAGTGCGCAATATTTTTTTTATTATTTGCAATTGTTATGTTTTTAACGTCATGCATTATTGCACATATAAAATAATTATATGAAACGTTTCACAATGTTTACTATTTATTTAAAGTTATTTATAAAAAACTTTTTTTTTATCAGTAAATACTAAAAACATTTTACCAAGAAAATGTAAGGCGAAACTCACACTGTTCGTTTTTTTTCTGTCGTTCTTTACTGGGTTACTTTACTGCAGGGTTTCCATTAGGTAATTAGTAGTACTACTAGGTACCTTAGTGATAATGTGGCTTAAGGTGGTGAGAACACAATGTTTCGAAGCGAACTGGCTCTCAAGTGCAACTGTAATACACTCAATAATTCCGTAAAACAATAGCAAGTCGGAATGAAATTATTATTTAAATAAAATAGAAAACTCGGTCCCCAGTTTAGTGCTTAGTCGAAAAAATTGCATGTTTTTTTAATAGATTGAGAAACAGGACTGTCCACCTGATGATAAGTGATCACCACCGCATATGGACATTTGCATTACCAGGATTGTCGATATGTTGCCAACCTTGAAAAGTTCTTTTTACAATTTGAAGAAACCCATATCGCAGAGGAAAACCCGTAATGGGGAGCTCATCCACATCCCAATAGTTTGCAGTAGGAACGTCCGAGTGAACCGTTGTGTGGACGATTGAGGCGGCTCGAGAATATGAAGGTGAACTCCACATCGCCGGCGAGCGGTGCGGTGATAGATAGTTTTTTTTTATATACTAAGGTGATTAACAAGCATATGGCCCGCCTGATGGTAAGCGGTTACCGTAGCCTATGGACACTTGCAACACCAGGGGTATCCCTCGCGCGTTGCCGATAATTGGAATTGACGATAGACTGACACCTCAAAAAAGTGGCCGGACTGGGCTGGATTCGGGTGGCAAGATACCGGCCTATGTCCAGCACCAGACATAAAAAAAGGCTGATGATGATGGACGCTTGCAACTCCAGGGGCATCACTCACGCTTTGACGTCCCTGCAAAAATCTCAAAAAACCCCTATGCTGTATACATCCTTGGAAAAACCGCGGCGCGGAGTTCATTCCACAGCCTAAGCATTCATGATACGATTTTATGTTTTCTTTTTCAGGAAGTCCAAGTGAATACTGCCTCTGCGAGACAGGTATCAACCCTCAGAAGTTCAAACAGTGCGTCACCAATGAACGCTCATTGGCAAGTTTCGCATCATCCAAGTTTCAGCAACTAGGAATAGAAGTGACACCCCTAATAGAAATAGGTCCTCGGAATTCTGTCTTCAAGGTGGAGGATGAGTGGTACCTTAAGAAGATATGCAAGATATTCGGTGATAGCTTACCCAGGGGATGTGTGAAGCCGTTTGCCTGCAATGGTACTGAAGGCTACAGTGCTAGAAAGGCTGTGGCGCAGTTTGATCGGATCTGTGATTCAAGTTGTGGTCGATAGTATAGTACTAACACACCCGCTACCACATATCATCCAAGTAATATTTTACCAACATATTAGTAAATAAATTATATAATCTGTATATATAAAAGGAAACCGTGACTGACTGATCTATCAACGCATAGCTCGACCCACTGAACGGATTGGGCTGAAATTTGGCATACAGATAGTTGTAATGACGTAGGCATCCGCTAAGAAAGGATTTTTGGAAATTCCACCCCTAAGTGGGTAAAATAGGGGATGAAAGTTTGTATGAAAGTCCGTCAGTTTTGAAGTTAGGATCTTCAAATTTTGTATTTAGGCTGACGATTGAAAATTAATTTATAGGTGTCTCCGCGTTTTTGATAATTCCGACCCCGAAGGGGTGAAAAGGGGGATGAAGTTGTGTATGAAAAGTTCTTAAATGTCAGAGTAAACATCACTAAATTTATAATTATATAGTGAGGGCATCCACTTTAGAAGGATTTTTGGAAATTTCACCCCTAAGGGGGTAAAATAGGGGATGAAAGTTTGTATGAAAGTCTGTCAGTTTTGATGTTAGAATCTTCAAATTATGTGTGTAGACTGAGGATTGAAAATTAATTTATAGGTGTCTCAGCGTTATTGATAATTCCACCCCCGAAGGGGTGAAAAGAGGATGAAAATGTGTATGGAAGTCCTTCATTTTCAAATTAAACGTCACTAAGTTTACTACCAACGTATATCGGTATTGTTGGAATTTCAACCCTTAAGGTATTTCAAGTTTCAAAGTAAAATTATTTATTTAAGTTGTTTATGCACACCTATATATATAAAATTCGTGGAGATAATCGAGATAATCTGATTTTCATCAAATTTCTAATTGACATCTCTGAGTATGGTTGAAAGAGTGATAATTTTGTTAACTACTCATAGAATACGTACATTGAAATGTATATTTAGACCGCGTGTGACTACCACGAATGCCGTGGTCTTTATATTTTCTATTTGTGGTAACGCTGTGGGATATATAATTAACCCGTTGGTTCTCGCGAGGGACGCGCGTCCTATTATAACAATTGATATCATTGTTATATTTTTAACCGCGAGCCAAGCGATTAACTATAATTATTACTATAAATAATTGTCATTGTATATCTGTTTGTTTACCAAAACAAATAAAAAAAAATTCAAAGTCCTGACTGACTGACTGATATATCAACGCACAGCCTAAACTGCTGGTCCTTGAGTCACGAACTTTGGAGGGTGTATTCTTTGGGAAGAGTAGGTATCCACTAGGGAAGGGTTTTTCGAAATTACTCCTCTAAGGAGGTAAAATAGGGGATGAAAGTTTGTATGAAAGTCCGTCAGTTTCGAAGTTAGAATCTTCAAATTTTGTGTTTAGGCTGACGATTGAAAATTAATTTATACGTGTCTCAGCGTTTTAGATAATTCTACCCTCGAAGATATGAAAAGCGGGATGAAGTTAGGTATGGGAACTCACTGACTGATATATCAACGCACAGCCGCTGGTCTTAGAGACATGAAATTTGTTCATGTCATGTGTTCTTTGTGAAGTGTAGGTATCCAATAAGAAAGGGTTTTTCGAAATTCAACCCCTAAGAGGGTGAAAAGGGGTTTGAATTTAGTTTGATCACGTGTGTAAGTTGTTGGTTTGTTATTAAGTATTATACTTTATTGTGTAAATAAAAACAAAATGTTGAAAAAAAAAATAGCCAATCATATGTATAGCCCCAATTTTTTTTTAAATTTTAACCTATAAATTGAAGGCCGACTTACGAACAGGTAGTAGATTGAGTAGCTTTGACCTTCATAAGTGCGCCCTATAAGGGCCTTAATTGAATAAATGGCTTTGACTTTGACATTGATTCTCGGTGTCGATTAACTCTAAAATTGGTACACATACTCTTCAATTAAAATTATGAGACACGTGTATCAGTTTTTCCAAAATCATCCCCAAAATTCAAAGTCCTGACTAACTCATTAACTGGCTGATATTTAGACATATGCACAGACTAAACTGCTGGTCCTAGAGACATTAAATTTAGGGCGTGTGTTCTTTGTGAAGTGTAAGTATCCACTAAGAAAGGATTTTTCGAAATTTTTCCCACAAAAGTGTGAAACGGGGGTTGAAACTTCGAAACTTATCGATTTGTATTCATTTTTTTAGTTTTATTGTTTGTATCCTTTGGATCGATTTCAAAATCGTAGTAGTAGCTAATCGTAGAAGCAAAATTTAATAGTACCAAAATTTTCCTTAATTTTCAACTTTTTTATTTTTCGGAATTTTCCCATTACTTGTGCTAAGACCTTGCTTTTTGCCAAATTTCGTGATTCTAGGTCAACGGGAACAGCGATATAGGTTTTCGACCCAAAACCTATAGGGTACCTACTTCCGGTTGACCTGGAATTGACAATTTTGGTTAAAAGCAAGGTTTTACAGCACAAGTAAAGGGATAATTCCGAAAAATAAAAAAGTTGAAAATTAAGGTAAACTTGAGTACTTATGTTTTCGCGAAAATCTAAATTACTACTACTTAGACACTAAGAAGTAATCAAATCCTGATCTGATGACAATTCGTCTCATGACAATGAGACGAAACGGGAAGTGTACCCTTCCAAACAAAAAAATAATTTTCCAAATCGGTTAATAAATGACGGGGTACAAACATAACAAACATAAAAAAAAACGAATTAAGAACCTCCTCCTTTTTTTGAAGTCGGTTAAAATACGTAATTGGTACTGTAAAAGTATTAAAATGAGTCCAGACTTCATCATTCTATGTTTAGTCACTGAGAAGATACTTTGTCTACCTTCCGTCTCCATCCTCAGTTCAGCTCGCTGTCACCATAATATTGTATTGTCATCGGAATTTGACAGGCGTTTCGTTGTAATCAATATAAATTATTTATTATCCACTTCTGGCTGTCTCCTATTTAGGTATTTTCACACACGCTTCGAGTACTCTCATCCCAGAGATTAGTTTAGTTTTACGGAGAACTTCGTCATTATTGCTTTCTTTAGGATAATGATAGTTTGTATATTCAATTGAGAGGGAGTGAGAGCGCTTATAATGTTTGTTTGAGAAGAAAAATATGTCATTTGTTTCCTGTAGGCCACGCGGGCGAAGCCGCGGGCAGAAGCTAGTATCTACATAATTAGTATTTTTTACACTTTCATAGATATTTAGGCTAACGCTTTTAAAACTTTTTGAAACCATATGTTGGCTCAAAAAATAACAGACTTAATACATATAAGTAAGGAATCTATGTGTTCAATAACTTTATTAATGAGAAAAAATTAATACATACTTAGGGTCACCGCTCACTATAACAGCACGGGTACGCCTCGGCGTTTACCTTGCCATGCAAGTGAGGCCTTTAAATCGTATGCATTAAATTAAATTTTACAAAGACTAGATAAAATAGTTGACGTCTCGCGGCAAGCGCGCTTGCCACTAGTCCTGCTGACCACACGCTTTCGATCCACTCCTTTGCTGCGTGAAGCCAGCAAGCGATATCTTGCCTAAGTCACGCCACCAATTTAACCGGTGCCGCGCCGCCCGCGAGCTGCCACCTCGCAAGCGGCGCGCTGGCAGCTAGTGATTGGATTGAGTTGAGGCGATGCCGGGTCGATGCTGCGATGGAGCGGTGCTGACAAAGTGAGCGATGAGCTTTAGGCGGTGACACGTTGACACAGAATAATTAACAGAAACGTATGTTTATTGAATAAAATCATAACATAACAATGGCGCTTGGAACTAACGTAAAATTAAACCTAAATTCGTGAAAAAACTGACAATCGGGCGGAGCGCAGTTGAGGGCGAGACGAATGCTCGTTCGAGGCTCCGTCCACGCTACGCGAACAACGAACGAATCCTGTTCGTTCGAGGCTCGGCTCGTGCTCGCTTCGCGTAACATGGACGCACCATAACATTCCCAAAAAAGTGCATTTCAATAAACACTAGCAAATAGTACCCCAGATGTACCATGTAAGTAATTATCTAGAAATGAAATGACAACAAGAGCGGTCCGCGCGCGGTTTGCGGGCGGCTGCCCGGCTGGAAGCGGCATGATTGCGTGTGTTCGACGTAACGCTATTTGAGCGTACAAGTACTCTACGACTGCGAACGTAAGGGGAATTACATAGAGTTGTATTTCTATATGGTGTATATATAAAAGGAAACCGTGACTGACTGATCTATCAACGCATAGCTCGACCCACTGAACGGATTGGGCTGAAATTTGGCATACAGATAGTTGTAATGACGTAGGCATCCGCTAAGAAAGGATTTTTGGAAATTCCACCCCTAAGTGGGTAAAATAGGGGATGAAAGTTTGTATGAAAGTCCGTCAGTTTTGAAGTTAGGATCTTCAAATTTTGTATTTAGGCTGACGATTGAAAATTAATTTATAGGTGTCTCCGCGTTTTTGATAATTCCGACCCCGAAGGGGTGAAAAGGGGGATGAAGTTGTGTATGAAAAGTTCTTAAATGTCAGAGTAAACATCACTAAATTTATAATTATATAGTGAGGGCATCCACTTTAGAAGGATTTTTGGAAATTTCACCCCTAAGGGGGTAAAATAGGGGATGAAAGTTTGTATGAAAGTCTGTCAGTTTTGATGTTAGAATCTTCAAATTATGTGTGTAGACTGAGGATTGAAAATTAATTTATAGGTGTCTCAGCGTTATTGATAATTCCACCCCCGAAGGGGTGAAAAGAGGATGAAAATGTGTATGGAAGTCCTTCATTTTCAAATTAAACGTCACTAAGTTTACTACCAACGTATATCGGTATTGTTGGAATTTCAACCCTTAAGGTATTTCAAGTTTCAAAGTAAAATTATTTATTTAAGTTGTTTATGCACACCTATATATATAAAATTCGTGGAGATAATCGAGATAATCTGATTTTCATCAAATTTCTAATTGACATCTCTGAGTATGGTTGAAAGAGTGATAATTTTGTTAACTACTCATAGAATACGTACATTGAAATGTATATTTAGACCGCGTGTGACTACCACGAATGCCGTGGTCTTTATATTTTCTATTTGTGGTAACGCTGTGGGATATATAATTAACCCGTTGGTTCTCGCGAGGGACGCGCGTCCTATTATAACAATTGATATCATTGTTATATTTTTAACCGCGAGCCAAGCGATTAACTATAATTATTACTATAAATAATTGTCATTGTATATCTGTTTGTTTACCAAAACAAATAAAAAAAAATTCAAAGTCCTGACTGACTGACTGATATATCAACGCACAGCCTAAACTGCTGGTCCTTGAGTCACGAACTTTGGAGGGTGTATTCTTTGGGAAGAGTAGGTATCCACTAGGGAAGGGTTTTTCGAAATTACTCCTCTAAGGAGGTAAAATAGGGGATGAAAGTTTGTATGAAAGTCCGTCAGTTTCGAAGTTAGAATCTTCAAATTTTGTGTTTAGGCTGACGATTGAAAATTAATTTATACGTGTCTCAGCGTTTTAGATAATTCTACCCTCGAAGATATGAAAAGCGGGATGAAGTTAGGTATGGGAACTCACTGACTGATATATCAACGCACAGCCGCTGGTCTTAGAGACATGAAATTTGTTCATGTCATGTGTTCTTTGTGAAGTGTAGGTATCCAATAAGAAAGGGTTTTTCGAAATTCAACCCCTAAGAGGGTGAAAAGGGGTTTGAATTTAGTTTGATCACGTGTGTAAGTTGTTGGTTTGTTATTAAGTATTATACTTTATTGTGTAAATAAAAACAAAATGTTGAAAAAAAAAATAGCCAATCATATGTATAGCCCCAATTTTTTTTTAAATTTTAACCTATAAATTGAAGGCCGACTTACGAACAGGTAGTAGATTGAGTAGCTTTGACCTTCATAAGTGCGCCCTATAAGGGCCTTAATTGAATAAATGGCTTTGACTTTGACATTGATTCTCGGTGTCGATTAACTCTAAAATTGGTACACATACTCTTCAATTAAAATTATGAGACACGTGTATCAGTTTTTCCAAAATCATCCCCAAAATTCAAAGTCCTGACTAACTCATTAACTGGCTGATATTTAGACATATGCACAGACTAAACTGCTGGTCCTAGAGACATTAAATTTAGGGCGTGTGTTCTTTGTGAAGTGTAAGTATCCACTAAGAAAGGATTTTTCGAAATTTTTCCCACAAAAGTGTGAAACGGGGGTTGAAACTTCGAAACTTATCGATTTGTATTCATTTTTTTAGTTTTATTGTTTGTATCCTTTGGATCGATTTCAAAATCGTAGTAGTAGCTAATCGTAGAAGCAAAATTTAATAGTACCAAAATTTTCCTTAATTTTCAACTTTTTTATTTTTCGGAATTTTCCCATTACTTGTGCTAAGACCTTGCTTTTTGCCAAATTTCGTGATTCTAGGTCAACGGGAACAGCGATATAGGTTTTCGACCCAAAACCTATAGGGTACCTACTTCCGGTTGACCTGGAATTGACAATTTTGGTTAAAAGCAAGGTTTTACAGCACAAGTAAAGGGATAATTCCGAAAAATAAAAAAGTTGAAAATTAAGGTAAACTTGAGTACTTATGTTTTCGCGAAAATCTAAATTACTACTACTTAGACACTAAGAAGTAATCAAATCCTGATCTGATGACAATTCGTCTCATGACAATGAGACGAAACGGGAAGTGTACCCTTCCAAACAAAAAAATAATTTTCCAAATCGGTTAATAAATGACGGGGTACAAACATAACAAACATAAAAAAAAACGAATTAAGAACCTCCTCCTTTTTTTGAAGTCGGTTAAAATACGTAATTGGTACTGTAAAAGTATTAAAATGAGTCCAGACTTCATCATTCTATGTTTAGTCACTGAGAAGATACTTTGTCTACCTTCCGTCTCCATCCTCAGTTCAGCTCGCTGTCACCATAATATTGTATTGTCATCGGAATTTGACAGGCGTTTCGTTGTAATCAATATAAATTATTTATTATCCACTTCTGGCTGTCTCCTATTTAGGTATTTTCACACACGCTTCGAGTACTCTCATCCCAGAGATTAGTTTAGTTTTACGGAGAACTTCGTCATTATTGCTTTCTTATAAAATGTAAAGAAAGTTTCTGTAAAAATATAAAACTTAGGAAAGAACGTGTAGGACTAATTACTCAATTAAAAACATGTAATAGTAGTTTGCAAAATATGAGGTTATTATATGACACTGACATGCTGCAGTTACAAACAGATCTGAAGCACAAAGAGGATTTAATTAATGGTTTAGCATGCAGATATAACAGTGCTAAGAAAGAGATCAGCGAGCACATAGTTGCAGTCACAAAACTGGTGGACATGTGCAAAAATCATGAAGAACGGTTTGATTCCCTAACATTGAAAAAGATATGTAATTGTCATGTTACTAATCCATTACCATGTGTTGATCTCTCTTCTCCGGGCGCTCCGAGTGATCCGGGCGCTCCGAGTGCTCCGGGCGTTCCGGGTGCTCCGGGCACTCCGTGTGCTCCTGGCGCTCCGAGTGCTCTGGACGCTCCGAGTGCTCCGGGCGCTCCGAGTGTTCCGGGTGCTCCGGGAGTTCCGAGTGCTCCGGGCGTTCCGAGTGCTCCGGGCGCTCCGTGTGCTCTGAGTGCTCTGGACGCTCCGAGTGCTCCGGGTGCTCCGAGTGCTCCGGGCGCTCCGGGCGTTCCGAGTGCTCCGGGCGTTCCGAGTGCTCCGGGCGCTCCGTGTGCTCTTGACGCTCCGAGTGCTCCGGGTGCTCCGAGTGCTCCGGGTGCTCCGGGCGTTCCGAGTGCTCCGGGCGTTCCGAGTGCTCCGGGCGCTCCGTGTGCTCCTGGCGCTCCGAGTGCTCTGGACGCTCCGAGTGCTCCGGGCGCTCCGAGTGTTCCGGGTGCTCCGGGCGTTCCGAGTGCTCCGGGCGTTCCGAGTGCTCCGGGCGCTCCGTGTGCTCTGAGTGCTCTGGACGCTCCGAGTGCTCCGGGTGCTCCGAGTGCTCCGGGCGCTCCGGGTGCTCCGGGCGTTCCGAGTGCTCCGGGCGTTCCGAGTGCTCCGGGCGCTCCGTGTGCTTCGAGTGCTCTGGACGCTCCGAGTGCTCCGGGCGCTCCGAGTGCTCCGAGTGTTCCGGGTGCTCCGGGTGCTCCGGGCGCTCCGAGTGCTCCGGGCGCTCCGGGTGCTCCAAGCACTGAACCACATGTCAGTGTCAATATTTCTGTGGGGAGCTCTGAGGCATCAATCATGAAAACTGTTGTGTTTTCTGACCACATTGGGGTCAATTTTGGACCAATTTTAAATAATCGTGTGGATCAGCCAGTTATTAGTTATTGTATGCCGGGAGCTTCCTATACTGATATAATGAATAAAATTGTAAGTACTAAGTTTGACAAACAAACCACTGTTGTGATACTTATAGGAAATGGTTTGAACGTGAAATTCAAAGAATTAATTAATAGTTTTGAAACATTCCTCAAACTAAAGGTGATGAATGTTTTTCTATGTGCTTTGCCATACTCCGTCAACTATACGGATAAACAAAATAGGTATATATTGTTTTTGAACAATTTTATATATAGTTTGACATGTCGTCATAGTGACGTTTTTTCTTACTTCGACACTAATAAATTTGTTAGTGGACTAAAATTTACTGGGGACTCATTGTTTATGCCCAAAAAATGTAAAAACTTGATTGCTACACTGATAGCTTACAATATTAACACGGTTATAGCTAATATAACTAAATGTAGCCTTAGTGACAAAACGGTATTGTCTAGTAGTACTAATAATACTGTGATTAGTTGTTTAAACTTGTAACTCCGACAACAGAGAAGCATACTCATGGCATTACTTTACTACATCAGAATATTAATCGCTTCTCTGGCAAAATACTTGACGTTGAATTATTATGTGATGAAATCAGAATCGATATATTATGTTTTACAGAAACGTGGCTAAAACCAGACAGAATGCTTTTTAATGTAAATAACTTCACTGTTGCCAGTGCGTACAACAGAGTGACTGCTCAGGGTGGCGGCACCCTCATTTTGCTAAATAGTAATATTAAATATAAGAATCGTACTGATATTACTTGTCATTCTGTGGAACGCGTATGCGAGGTGGCATGTGCAGAGATTGAAAGCTCCATTATTTTATGTGTGTATAGACCTCCTGCGTCAAATTTTACTTTGTTTTGTTCCATAATGGAACAAATACTTAGTAAATTATCAAAGTGTAATAAGTCAGTAATTATTTGTGGTGATTTTAATATTGACATCCTAATACCCTCATTAGATAGAAATAACTTTATTACGTTATTTAAATCATTTAATATGTCTCATCTATTTAATGAGCCCACGAGAGTGACGGCTACTACTTCCTCTTGTATTGATAACATAATAACCAACAGTAACGTTTTAGAGAAGTCAATAATAAGTGGCGTCCGTTCGGATCATTTGGCCCAATTAGTAAAGTTTCCGTATAAAAAACTTAGTTCATCCGTAACGAAAACATTTAGGTCAGTTAATAAAACGAGATTAAATAATTTCAGCGTCAATATAGATTATAAAATTAGTAACACTACATATAATTCTGATGATCCAAATGTAAACTATGGAAAAATATTTAAAGATATTTGCAACGAATTTAATGTATCTTGTCCAATCAAAACTAAGAAGGTAAATAATAATAAACTTCAATTCTGTAACTGGGCAACTAAAGGAATCAGGAAGAGTAGGGATAACATGTATGATCTTTACCATCAGAGATCTTACAATAGTAATGAAAACTTTCATATATATGTTAGAAACTACTCCAAGATATTTAAACAGGTTTGTATTCGAGCAAAGGCCATCTACATAGGCAATAGGGTAAATAGTTCTAATAATAAAATTAAAACAGTGTGGCAGATTATTAATACAGAGACTGGTAAAAATAAAATCAAAGATAATACTTTTTCTCTTAAAATTAATGATAAATTAATCTCAGGTAAATTAGAAGTAGCATCTGCTTTTGAAACTTTTTTCTCAAATATACCTATGGAGGCTACTAAAAATCTTGCTTCGTCTTCCACGTTAGCAGAATCGATTTTACAGAATAATTTTCAACAAAACATTCCAGACTTCGCATTCACCCAGGTTAATGACTATGACATTATCACGGCTTTTAAGTCACTAAATATGAAAAATACAGAAGACTTATGGGGTTTGTCAGTTAAGGTTATACAGTCAATTATTTTCAATATTGCCCCTATTTTAGCCCTCATTTTTAACCAATGTCTCGAACAGGGCAACTTTCCTGACTTAATGAAATACAGCAAAATTGTTCCAATCTTTAAATCGGGATGTAAAAACAATCCCTCAGATTACAGACCTGTTTCAGTACTTCCTGCATTAAGTAAGATTTTTGAAAAGATTGTGCTAAACCAAATGTTAAGGCATTTTAATAACCACAAGATACTCCATGATGATCAGTTCGGTTTTACAAGAGGTAAGTCCACTACGGATGCGGGAGCTAAACTTATTAAGCATATTTTTCAGGCCTGGGAATGCTCACACGATGCTATTGGTATCTTTTGTGATCTCTCCAAGGCATTTGATTGCGTAGATCACCAAACGCTAGCTCTTAAACTTAAGTTATATGGAATTCGTGGAGTGGCCCTCGATCTTGTGGTTTCCTATCTTTCAGGGCGCCAACAAAAAGTAGGAATCAATGGTAGTGTGTCATCGGGCTCCTTAGTCAAATTAGGCGTACCTCAAGGCTCGATTTTAGGCCCATTTCTGTTTCTAGTTTATATAAATGACCTACCTTACATGGTGAAAGAACTATCAGATGTCGTTTTGTTTGCAGATGATACGTCTCTGATATTTAAAGTAGATAGAAAAGACAAAGACCTTTTAAAAGTTAACCACGCTCTGGAAACTGTGTCTCAATGGTTTGCTACCAACAATCTAATGCTAAATTCTAAAAAAACTAAATGTATAAGATTTTCATTACCAAATGTACCAAAAGTTGATACCAATGTTATTGTGGACGGTACTAAACTTAATGTAGTAGATAAGACTGTTTTTCTTGGTCTGACCATAGACTGTAGATTGCAGTGGGGTGCTCACCTGGAAGCCTTAGGTGGTAAACTGAGCTCCGCTGCTTTTGCAGTCAGCAAAATAAGGCAACTGACGGACATTAATACAGCCAGATTAATTTATTTTGCATATTTTCATAGCCTTATGTCTTACGGTATTTTGCTGTGGGGCTCTGCCGCAGACTTGGAATCAATTTTTGTATTGCAAAAAAGAGCAATTCGCGCCATCTACTGTTTGGGTTCTCGCGAATCTCTGCGAAAGGTATTTCCGGAAATTAATATATTAACTTTGCCCTCTCAGTACATTTTTGAAAATATTATGTATGTTCGTAAAAACATTAATTTGTTTCCAGTCAATAGTGATTATCACGATAGAAACACTAGAAACAAAGACAAAATAACTGTGCCTAGATTTAGATTAGCTAAAGTAAATAAGTCCTTTCTTGGGAATTGTATCCAATTTTACAATAAAATTCCTCATAGCGTGACCAGTATGTCCTTTTTTAAATTTAAGGAACATATCAAAAAGCGGTTATTGAGTAGGGCGTATTATAAAGTGTCTCATTATATTGACGACAAGGATGTATGGAAGTAGCTTCTCTCTGCACTTG
Organism: Polyploca ridens; assembly: GCA_951394255.1. NCBI lineage: Eukaryota > Metazoa > Arthropoda > Insecta > Lepidoptera > Drepanidae > Polyploca > Polyploca ridens. The sequence goes on from OX596263.1 coordinate 1,837,562, forward strand.
CTTCACTTAGCAGCTAGTTCAAGGTCCATTTTAATTCAGAGTATGCTATTATTATTATATGTTATCTTTTTTTTTTGTTTAATTTACAGATTATTACTTATAGTAATTAATTCAATTTAATGTTTTTCATTTATTTCTAAATTCATCGATATATTATGTCTGTCTAATAAATTGTTATATTTTCTATATACCTAAATGATATTTAGTATAAACTTGTCAATAGTCATAGTGATAACAAATTGCGTGTTCAGTAGTTTCCTTTTAGTTTTTTTTTTTTTATTTCTAAGGCAGACTTAAATAAGTCATGCTCACTTTAAGGCCTTTGCTTGCGGCGGCGTCGTGTGACGGGTCGCTCACTTCCCTCCAATATGGCGAGGAGGGCGATGGCTGCCACACGCGTCATACTTGTGAACAGGTGCTGCTTGTGGGGGTTGGTCTGCTTAAGTTTGCCATTTATTTATTTACTTATTAAATATAGATTCAGTCTACTTTGTAGTTTTGCCGCCGCGCCGGGGCACGCAATTGTTGTCAGTGCGATTAGAATGTAAATATTATGTAATGAATCTAAGCTTGTTTTGAAAAGAGTAATTGCTGAGTTTATTGCCGGCTCTTCTCAGCAAATGCAACCTTCCGAACCGGTATTAGAGTATTAGAGTCAGACTTTTCATAAGTGCCTGCGAAGGTCTATTTGAATAAATGATTTTGAATTTTGAATTTTGAATTTTGAATTCTTTAGGATAATGATAGTTTGTATATTCAATTGAGAGGGAGTGAGAGCGCTTATAATGTTTGTTTGAGAAGAAAAATATGTCATTTGTTTCCTGTAGGCCACGCGGGCGAAGCCGCGGGCAGAAGCTAGTATCTACATAATTAGTATTTTTTACACTTTCATAGATATTTAGGCTAACGCTTTTAAAACTTTTTGAAACCATATGTTGGCTCAAAAAATAACAGACTTAATACATATAAGTAAGGAATCTATGTGTTCAATAACTTTATTAATGAGAAAAAATTAATACATACTTAGGGTCACCGCTCACTATAACAGCACGGGTACGCCTCGGCGTTTACCTTGCCATGCAAGTGAGGCCTTTAAATCGTATGCATTAAATTAAATTTTACAAAGACTAGATAAAATAGTTGACGTCTCGCGGCAAGCGCGCTTGCCACTAGTCCTGCTGACCACACGCTTTCGATCCACTCCTTTGCTGCGTGAAGCCAGCAAGCGATATCTTGCCTAAGTCACGCCACCAATTTAACCGGTGCCGCGCCGCCCGCGAGCTGCCACCTCGCAAGCGGCGCGCTGGCAGCTAGTGATTGGATTGAGTTGAGGCGATGCCGGGTCGATGCTGCGATGGAGCGGTGCTGACAAAGTGAGCGATGAGCTTTAGGCGGTGACACGTTGACACAGAATAATTAACAGAAACGTATGTTTATTGAATAAAATCATAACATAACAATGGCGCTTGGAACTAACGTAAAATTAAACCTAAATTCGTGAAAAAACTGACAATCGGGCGGAGCGCAGTTGAGGGCGAGACGAATGCTCGTTCGAGGCTCCGTCCACGCTACGCGAACAACGAACGAATCCTGTTCGTTCGAGGCTCGGCTCGTGCTCGCTTCGCGTAACATGGACGCACCATAACATTCCCAAAAAAGTGCATTTCAATAAACACTAGCAAATAGTACCCCAGATGTACCATGTAAGTAATTATCTAGAAATGAAATGACAACAAGAGCGGTCCGCGCGCGGTTTGCGGGCGGCTGCCCGGCTGGAAGCGGCATGATTGCGTGTGTTCGACGTAACGCTATTTGAGCGTACAAGTACTCTACGACTGCGAACGTAAGGGGAATTACATAGAGTTGTATTTCTATATGGTATACTAGCTTCTGCCCGCGGCTTCGCCCGCGTGGCCTACAGGAAACAAATGACATATTTTTCTTCTCAAACAAACATTATAAGCGCTCTCACTCCCTCTCAATTGAATATACAAACTATCATTATCCTAAAGAAAGCAATAATGACGAAGTTCTCCGTAAAACTAAACTAATCTCTGGGATGAGAGTACTCGAAGCGTGTGTGAAAATACCTAAATAGGAGACAGCCAGAAGTGGATAATAAATAATTTATATTGATTACAACGAAACGCCTGTCAAATTCCGATGACAATACAATATTATGGTGACAGCGAGCTGAACTGAGGATGGAGACGGAAGGTAGACAAAGTATCTTCTCAGTGACTAAACATAGAATGATGAAGTCTGGACTCATTTTAATACTTTTACAGTACCAATTACGTATTTTAACCGACTTCAAAAAAAGGAGGAGGTTCTTAATTCGTTTTTTTTTATGTTTGTTATGTTTGTACCCCGTCATTTATTAACCGATTTGGAAAATTATTTTTTTGTTTGGAAGGGTACACTTCCCGTTTCGTCTCATTGTCATGAGACGAATTGTCATCAGATCAGGATTTGATTACTTCTTAGTGTCTAAGTAGTAGTAATTTAGATTTTCGCGAAAACATAAGTACTCAAGTTTACCTTAATTTTCAACTTTTTTATTTTTCGGAATTATCCCTTTACTTGTGCTGTAAAACCTTGCTTTTAACCAAAATTGTCAATTCCAGGTCAACCGGAAGTAGGTACCCTATAGGTTTTGGGTCGAAAACCTATATCGCTGTTCCCGTTGACCTAGAATCACGAAATTTGGCAAAAAGCAAGGTCTTAGCACAAGTAATGGGAAAATTCCGAAAAATAAAAAAGTTGAAAATTAAGGAAAATTTTGGTACTATTAAATTTTGCTTCTACGATTAGCTACTACTACGATTTTGAAATCGATCCAAAGGATACAAACAATAAAACTAAAAAAATGAATACAAATCGATAAGTTTCGAAGTTTCAACCCCCGTTTCACACTTTTGTGGGAAAAATTTCGAAAAATCCTTTCTTAGTGGATACTTACACTTCACAAAGAACACACGCCCTAAATTTAATGTCTCTAGGACCAGCAGTTTAGTCTGTGCATATGTCTAAATATCAGCCAGTTAATGAGTTAGTCAGGACTTTGAATTTTGGGGATGATTTTGGAAAAACTGATACACGTGTCTCATAATTTTAATTGAAGAGTATGTGTACCAATTTTAGAGTTAATCGACACCGAGAATCAATGTCAAAGTCAAAGCCATTTATTCAATTAAGGCCCTTATAGGGCGCACTTATGAAGGTCAAAGCTACTCAATCTACTACCTGTTCGTAAGTCGGCCTTCAATTTATAGGTTAAAATTTAAAAAAAAATTGGGGCTATACATATGATTGGCTATTTTTTTTTTCAACATTTTGTTTTTATTTACACAATAAAGTATAATACTTAATAACAAACCAACAACTTACACACGTGATCAAACTAAATTCAAACCCCTTTTCACCCTCTTAGGGGTTGAATTTCGAAAAACCCTTTCTTATTGGATACCTACACTTCACAAAGAACACATGACATGAACAAATTTCATGTCTCTAAGACCAGCGGCTGTGCGTTGATATATCAGTCAGTGAGTTCCCATACCTAACTTCATCCCGCTTTTCATATCTTCGAGGGTAGAATTATCTAAAACGCTGAGACACGTATAAATTAATTTTCAATCGTCAGCCTAAACACAAAATTTGAAGATTCTAACTTCGAAACTGACGGACTTTCATACAAACTTTCATCCCCTATTTTACCTCCTTAGAGGAGTAATTTCGAAAAACCCTTCCCTAGTGGATACCTACTCTTCCCAAAGAATACACCCTCCAAAGTTCGTGACTCAAGGACCAGCAGTTTAGGCTGTGCGTTGATATATCAGTCAGTCAGTCAGGACTTTGAATTTTTTTTTATTTGTTTTGGTAAACAAACAGATATACAATGACAATTATTTATAGTAATAATTATAGTTAATCGCTTGGCTCGCGGTTAAAAATATAACAATGATATCAATTGTTATAATAGGACGCGCGTCCCTCGCGAGAACCAACGGGTTAATTATATATCCCACAGCGTTACCACAAATAGAAAATATAAAGACCACGGCATTCGTGGTAGTCACACGCGGTCTAAATATACATTTCAATGTACGTATTCTATGAGTAGTTAACAAAATTATCACTCTTTCAACCATACTCAGAGATGTCAATTAGAAATTTGATGAAAATCAGATTATCTCGATTATCTCCACGAATTTTATATATATAGGTGTGCATAAACAACTTAAATAAATAATTTTACTTTGAAACTTGAAATACCTTAAGGGTTGAAATTCCAACAATACCGATATACGTTGGTAGTAAACTTAGTGACGTTTAATTTGAAAATGAAGGACTTCCATACACATTTTCATCCTCTTTTCACCCCTTCGGGGGTGGAATTATCAATAACGCTGAGACACCTATAAATTAATTTTCAATCCTCAGTCTACACACATAATTTGAAGATTCTAACATCAAAACTGACAGACTTTCATACAAACTTTCATCCCCTATTTTACCCCCTTAGGGGTGAAATTTCCAAAAATCCTTCTAAAGTGGATGCCCTCACTATATAATTATAAATTTAGTGATGTTTACTCTGACATTTAAGAACTTTTCATACACAACTTCATCCCCCTTTTCACCCCTTCGGGGTCGGAATTATCAAAAACGCGGAGACACCTATAAATTAATTTTCAATCGTCAGCCTAAATACAAAATTTGAAGATCCTAACTTCAAAACTGACGGACTTTCATACAAACTTTCATCCCCTATTTTACCCACTTAGGGGTGGAATTTCCAAAAATCCTTTCTTAGCGGATGCCTACGTCATTACAACTATCTGTATGCCAAATTTCAGCCCAATCCGTTCAGTGGGTCGAGCTATGCGTTGATAGATCAGTCAGTCACGGTTTCCTTTTATATATACAGATAAGTAAATAACTCAAATAATTAATGAGTATTACAAATCTTGAAATAGAACAACCCCAAAATTATAGCAAGTGGAAACGTTATGTGAAGTGGTAACATGATATTATAATACTGATTTATAAAATCAACTCTATATAATTCCACATCAGGCAGTAATTGCCCGAACCCGCATTAGACATTCAGTTCGAGCAGAACTAGCGTCCATAGATATACGGAACCACAACTCATCTACGAATGCAGACGCGTGTATTTGCTACTACCTTCATGACTTGCCCACACACATGTTGGTTTATGCATTGAAAATTAACCCCCTTATTACAAAACATGGTTTAAAGCAAACCCAGGTTTTACTGTCATTCGGTCACTTTCTAACGTCATATAATAAAAAGAGATGAGGTTATTTTAAAAACTTTTTTTTAAAATTAAACGTGCTTGCTTTTGGCCACTGACCCGCCCATTAAGCCTAAGATGGAACACGCTTACCCAGAAGGAACCTATTCACTCTGGCCTTGAAAGTCCCAAGGTTATATGAGTCAGGAAACACAGATGCCGGAAGCAAGTTCCACTCCCTTGCTGTTAATTACTTAATGAGGATGCAAAACGCTGTGTCCGTATATTCGGTATGTCAACAACGTACGGTTGAAAATTTTCCCGGCGTCTTGTGGTTCGGTGTAAATGGGGATGGTGGAATAAGGTTGAACAATTCCTGGTTTTACTTTAAACCATGTTTTGTAATAAGGGGATTGGCTTTCATGTGAAGAAGTATCATAGCAAATAAATTGTCAATTGAAACGATAGAGCGAACTATTTGGAGCGAAGCGAATGAATCGAGCTCGATGATTCGATAGTTAGTTATCGATAAACTCTTGGCGAGTTCATTCCTAAAGCTTAGTGAAAATGTTCCTCCTTCAGATTAAAGTTTATCGAAGTTATATACAGGTCGTTGTTTTGGTCAGCGACGAGCGACTCAGGGTCGATAATAAAATGACACTGGTGCTAAAAAAATATAAAAAAGTACTTTATATTTTTTTAATAATAAAAATAAAAAAATTAAAATTTTGAAAATCATGTAATAAGCTTAAGTGTAGACATAATACTCAACGGGAGTACGAGGGAGTAAAGGGGTGGGGCGATGGCGGCTTGTGCCTAGCTCTAGTCTGTGCACGTGCCTAGTAACCATACTTTGCGGTAATTTTATTTCAAATTGAATAAGGTATTTCTCAACATATTTACAGTATTTAATGGAATTAAGTCCATTTTTGGGGAATATATACTTTGTACTACCGCTCCTGGGTCGCTTGTCGCCGACCAAAACAACACCCTGTATAGATCGTCAAAGCTTTAAAATAGTTCTTTATGAACCTATCAAAGAGTTTTTAACTCTAAGGTCGCAATCGCAACCAAGCATCCGGCCCGCCTGATGGTAAGCAGTTACCGTAGCCTATGAATGCTTGCAACATCTAGGATATAACTCGCGCATTGCCGAACCTGCAAAAATCTCTCCACACCCTTTTTGAAGTACCCCATGCTCCTTTGAAACCGCACAGTATTAGATCATTTTGGTTCCAATGTGTGAGGATGTACTCCCCATCGATGGCGAGAGTTCCGATGGTAGAAGGTAGCCGTGGGCATCAGGTCAAACAATTCTACAGAACACTGTCCGTTGTACAAGCGGTGGGACACACATAAATAGGCAAAGTCTCTGCCTAAACAAAAGGCTATTATATTTTTTTTATTGGTTGAAAAAAGGCATGTAATGAATGCCCTTTTTTTATACCACTGTTTTGATGAATAGGTAGTTTAATTGTATAACAGTCATATTTCTGATATGCAATAAGTAAATTAGAGGTGCAATAAGTAAATTAGAGGAGATTCTTAAGTTTGGTTCAAATTAATAATATCCCAAAAAAATACATACAGGGTGTTGTTTTGGTCGGCGACAAGCGACCCAGGAGTGGTAGTACAAAAAATATCTTTCCCAAATATGGACTTAATTCCATTAAATACTGTAAATGCATTGAGAAATACCTTATTCCATTTGAAATAAAATTACCGCAAAGTATGGTCACTCGGCACGTGCACAGACTAGAGCTAGGCGCAAGCCGCCATCGTCCCACGCCTTTACTCCCTCGCACTCCCGTTGAGTATTATGTCTACACATTAGCTTATTACATGATTTTCCAAATTTTTTTTTTTTTTTTTTTTATTATAAAAAAAAAAAAACTTTTTTAATATTTTTTTTAGCACCTGTATCATTTGTGTTATCGACCCCAAGTCGCTCGTCACTGACCAAAACAACGACCTGTATATCTATGTATAAATTGTACATACCATTTTCCCATTACGTTTGTTACGACTGGTATTTTTGTTACCGTCGTCATACATCTGTGAAAATAAAATTGAACATTTTATTTCATTTAAGCAAGCCAGGTGGTAGGAAAGTAAAGCCTGTCATATATCCTTTTATAACAGTGGGATTATTACTTAACTTTGTTGCAATCAGTTTCTGTTTGAAACCTATTGAATAATACAATGTAGAGTTATTCTGAAACGTTCACTTGTAATATCACTTCTGAATCTGCGATGACATTATTCATTGTCAAATATTAAGTTGCTAATTAATGAGTGTGACATGCGAAATGTCTTTCGAGATGATTTACCTTTTTACCAGCCTTTTATTAACTTACAATGTGTGTGTGTACGTATGTATGTTCGGGTCAAATTTTGCTAGTCGGATTTCACTTCACTTCCAGTGGTCAGATTGACATGATATTTGGTATACATTAGTATATTGGCAGACAATGGAAGTACAGTAACCAAAAAAAGCTTATATTAAAAATGTTTTTTTTTACAAACACTTTTTCAGAATTGCATAGAGGCATAGCGCTATTCACAATTTTATCATATATGTAGTACCTATCTACCTACTAGTAATTTGATGGTTAAAAAACAGATTCCCAAAGATTATTCTAACTTATTTTGTGACATAACTGATAAAAAACCACACTTACTACACTTTTTGTATGAAAAAAGTGATTAGAAAATTCACATCTTCGTGATAACAAAGATATTTTGTAAAAGATTTTTTTTGTATACGGAGTCAGTACACAATCATACGGCCCGCCTGATGGTAAGCGGTTACCGTAGTCATATGGACGCTTGCAACACACGAGGCATCACTCACGCGCAGGAACACAACATAAAGTTATTTGACTGCAGTATTCTGTAAGGTGGAGGTACTTCCCCAGTCGACCTGCTCTTTGAGCGACTAAACGCTCTACCTTTCTTAAAACTTATATTTTAGGAAATACAGTTCCAATTGCAAGAGCTTAAATTGTAGTAATATTTAATTCTATCGAAAAACTTATAGAAATTGTTAGCAATAAAGTTACGTAATCAACCTACCGGCTCGCACGGTGTTGGTGACAATATTGCATTCTGAAGGTGCATCGTAAGTTATTGCCTTTGTAATACCTACTTTATTGCTATGCCGTTAAAATTCATTGTACAGGTTGCTCGTAGCGTGTGATCAGAAATTAATGAGTTTGATAACTAAGGTTATTTATATTTAGTCGATATTAGTCTTTATACTTTACATCTCTAAAATACATTTTAGAATACCGAGGAGACTAAGCAGGCTCTTTTTATGGTTCCGAACCAAAAAACCTTATCCTGCTAACGTCTGTCTGTCTGTCGCAGCGGTATATTTCAGCAACAACTTATGCTATTAACTTGAATTTTAGAATGTTTACAAATATTGCTTAACCCACAGATATACACCTAAATAGATGACGCGAGTGTATGTACTTCGCGTGTCAAAACCTGTGCAAAAATGGGGCACAATCTTCTTCTTTTTCTTGTTTCGAGCGGACAGGGAACTCGCATAAGGATGCATTTCCATTCCACCAGAGACGTGCAGTGAGGGATATTAGCTGACAAATGGGATAGCTTCATTTTCACGTTAAAAATCGAATGCCAGTCTAACTAAATCAATCTTGTGATATTATGATAGGTACAAAAAAAGTTAAACGCTTGATTTTCATACGGATGGGGGGACTTGCGTTATCTATTTAGATTTATGTCTGTGGCTTACCCATAATCTTATGGCATATAAGGTTGAGATTTGGCCTTTCATTGAACTTTATTCTCTTCACGGGGATAGGGGGTTCATCTCCAAGTGAGCCTAACGAGCCTAATAGTTGTACGTAGTATTATATACACTCTGAGCTAATAGCCTAATTTTATTTTCTTTGCAAAGGGTGCTAAATAAGGGAGCGAAATTTCAATGTAGGGCTACAAGTTCATATCAAGCTTCATTTGTTCATTCCAAAACAGGTTCTTATTTTCTTTTCTGATGCGTCGTTTTTGACTAAGACTTATAATGAAAAATGACCAAATAATAACCCTTACTCTGAAGTTCGCACAGTAAAAAATCAGAAATAATGACAGTAGATAGATTAATGTAAATATTACAGGACAAATAGAACCCAGGTTTTTATTTCTAACACCAAACTTCACAAACAAAAGTTTTGTGGTCCGATTTTTTCCACAGTTATGATCCAAACCGAGAAATACGCCTGATGGTAAGCGGTTACCGTAGCCTATGGACTTACGCGTTGCCGACCCCTACATCTAATGAAATTTCGGAACCTTCGGTGCGTGAGTGACATTCAAACTCTTGGCCGGCTTTTAATTACTTTAGGGACAATACAAAATGTTTCTATAGCAAAAAGGTTTATTATTTGACGTAAAACAGATTGAAGTAGACGGTGTAACAAATAAAATTTACATATGACATTAAATCTCTCTAGATATCTATATAAATACGCAGAAAAATAAAGCATTATGTCAATTAACAGGCTGACGGGGTCTATTGTGATTTGTGAGTGTGTGTGGTGCTAATCAAGATTTATTCTTTGCCCGCGTTCATTTGGGCTCGAAACTAATATTTTTGGCCGTGTTTTGGATAAAACCTGTGATAGAATAGAAAATAATCATTTATTTTGCTGTGAAATACATAATAACCTAGTCCATTTCAACCCCACTAAGACACAAGCCTGCGCGTTCACCGCTAAGAAAACCCCATTTGCTGTAGCTCCACAATTCCAGAACACGTCCTTGAACATCAGTAAAAGCATTGGGATCTTTGGCGTCGACATTTCTAGCGATGTTTTGTTCCGTAGTCACTTAGAAGACAAGGTTAAGCTGGCATCCATAAAGCTTGGAGTGCTCAACAAAGTGAAGCAGTACTTCACGTCGGGCCAAAGACTGCAACTTTATAAGTCGCAAGTCCGGCCTCATATGGAGTACTGCTGTCATCTGTGGGCGGGGGCACCTGGATACCAGCTTGGGCCTTTAGACTCGGTTCAGCGACGTGCTGCTAGAATTGTTAACGATCCTGAGCTCACAAGCGGTCTAGAGCCCCTCAGTCTGAGGAGAGACTTTGCCTCCTTATGTGTATTCTACCGCTTGTACAACGGACAGTGTTCTGAAGAATTGTTTAAGATGATGCCCACGGCTACATTCTACCATCGCAACTCTCGCCATCGACAGGAAGTCCATCCCCACATATTGGAACCAACATTGTTTCGAATTGTGCGGTCTTAAAGGAGCTTCCTTCCGCGGACGCTCAGATTGTGGAATGAGCTCCCTGCCGTGGTTTTCCCAATGGAGTACAGCATGGGGTTCTTCAAAAAGGGTGTGAAGAGATTTCTGCAGGGTCGGCAACGCGCGAGTAACACCCCTGGTGATGCAAGCGTCCATGTCTGCGGTAAGCGCTTACCATCAGGCGGGCCGTATGCTTGTTTGCTAAGTAGTATAAAAAAAAAAAAAAAAATACTTTTGGTTGTTCGACTATGTTATATAATTAATTATTATTAAATGTATACATTACTATAATGTTGACGTGTCTATGGCACAGATATGTGACTGTACCTGTGGCTATGCCTGTTGTGTCTGTGGTTGTGCCTATGGCTTGAACTAAGTAATTATGATTTATTGGTTTTCGCCAGAGGTTCGCTCACGCAGAATTCATAGAATTTCATTCTACCGTCAACCGATTTCGATAAGTGCCAAGCTCAATTTAATTAATCTGTAAAAACTATCAAAATGTATTCAGTACTTTCAAAGAGTTGTGTTCAATTTTAGTCTATTAGTCTTCCTTCATCGTTCAATCGGTTTTTGGTAAATATATTTGAATGGACAAACATACTGGTTTTACAGTTTTATCATGTGTTTAAATAATTTATATTTTATTCCTACCATTGTGCCAACGGCCATACCTGTGACTGTACTCGCTGCTATACCTGTGGTTATGTCTGCAAATAAAACATGGCTTTGTTATACTTCTGGCTGTGCTTAAGCCTGTGGCTATACCTCTGGTTTTCCTTTTGGTTGTGCCTAGACGCCAGGAATACAACAGATGTCATGGATGTCATGGATGGCTATGTAAAAAAAAGTCTGGATGATTACATAAATTGTTTTTTTTTTTACTGTTTGTAGGCCTGTGTTCGACCGCAATCTCACCATACAACCAAGGTGGTAAGCACACAAAGCCTAGAAGGAACTGGCTCTCAAGTGCAGCTATCGGAACACACCGAAAGGTGCTTGGCGACAGATTTTCAACATGAGGGTGGTAGCCAGCCAGGCGGGTACTACGAAGTACCCTACCACCGTGCTATGGTTTCCTCACGATGTTTTCCTTCACCGAAAGCTCAAGCTCATTGTAGGATTCGAACCCGGGACCTTCGTCTCAGTATCCGACGTCACTACCACTGAGCTATCATCGCCTCAAAAATGTGATAGTTCTCAAAGATATCTAACTAATAATAAATAAATATATGTGTGGGAATCGAACCCACGACCTGCGGCGCGTAAGGTGAATCTTAACCAACTGCGCCAACTGGCCCGTCAGTATAATAGTTATAATGTAAAAGTGATTTTGTTTTTGTGTTTGTTATCTTGACGCCTCAACGTCACAACCTTCGAGATGAAATTTGGTGTACAGGTAGGTCGTAACCTGGGATAAACCCGAGAAAACCTTAGAACTGGGGCTGAAAACTAGTTTGGTAGAAAATACCCAGGGATTTTTTTGCACGCACTATCTGATCTTAATCTAAGCCGAGCTTATACTATGTTTGCATACATCACCATCTATTTTATGACATGCAACACTAAAGTACCGAATATCTTACCTAGAAATGTTTCCAGTTAAGTATTCACCTGCCGGATACATTATGTTAAGTGCACATGCACTTAATAGCTGTACCAGTTTATGCATTACGAAGCTACCGTATTTCGTGTCAAGAAATAAAATATGTTTCGAGCATAAACTATGTAGTAGCAGACGCAGTTACATGAATATTTTATTTTGATGTTTTAGAAAAACTTATAGCTGTCATAAATATGTAAATAAAGAGTGGCTATTCAGAAGTGCTGACATACAACCTAAAGTCTAAAGTATTTTACTTATATAGGTACCAGCGAAGAGGAGACTCATCACACAATATGTCAAAGCCAGCAGTTTCCCCGTTGTTTCTCGCGAGGGACGCGCGTCCTATTATAACAATTGATGTCATTGTTATATTTTTAACCGCGAGCCAAAGTATTAATCAGATTTTTCAGTTGTTCAGTTTTTGGTGTACTTATTTTTATTAGTACAAGAATTGAAATTAACAAAAAGACTCACCACCTCTAGTAATAATATGTACCTACAATGCCAATACGTCATGTGCTAATATTTGTGGTTGTTCCGACATTTATTTACTGTAAAATACACTGCATCACATAAAGAAAAAGAAATGTCTTAAGACTAACTTATTTTTCCAATAAAAGAGTAATTGTCTCAAAAGTTCGCAAGAACACTTTTAAATCTATTTCTAGCTTGTTACCTCCTATTTTCTTCGTGTCTTTCAGACTTTCATCGCTAAAAGGTCCAGAAATAAATATTCGAGAGAATTTATGTCTTTAAAAAAGTATTTTCTAAAGCAGTGTTTTTCAATCTTATTGATTTCGCGACCCCCTTACAGGTTGAATAATTCTGGCGACCCCCTTGTCAGGCAGACAAAGAATTTATAAATTAAAAGACTATGAAGATAATGATTTTCTTTATTTTGATACCTTTACTTATAAGTCCGCAAGAAGCCGCGAGAGGTTTGCAACTAAGTTAGAGGTAAGTTGGACGCCTTGCGCGAAGTCTGCCTTGCCTTTTTCCTTCTGCCGGCGACCCCCCGCCTTAGGTTTCGCAACCCCTCAAGGGGTCGCGACCCACAGATTGAAAAACACTGTTCTAAAGTATAGTACTAAGTACATAATCGCCTAAACGGCTAATCTGCTTATGATTCCAAGTTCCACACCAATACCACAATACGTTCAGCAGTTATTGCGTAATTTCGCATCAAACATTTAAAATAATCATAATTTACTCTAATTTTAAAATCCACTGTCAGCTCAGACCAAACTCTGAGAGGAGCGTCAATATTTTACATCCCCTAGATTCAGGCAGTTCCCACGCCAGTTCGAGCGCTTTGCAAGCAACGACCGGTGTGCAAACATTAGCTTATGATAGCCTGGTACTCCTCGGATGTATTAATAGGCCATTCCACGCAGTTTATGATACTCTATAGTTTAGGATCTTCAGTTTGTGGTTTTAGCATGAATATAATTATTTTAAAGGATTTTTAAGACGACGTGGAAGAGCTCTTTTTCAAGCTTTTGTTAAGTACACATGCACTTAATAGCTGTAAAGAGTTAGAGTTAGCTGTGTACTGTTATTTGTCTTGTAAGTAGGTGTGTCTCCCATAGATTTCAGCTGGAAATGTATCATCATCATCATCATCAGCCTATAATGTCCCACTGCTGAGCACAGGCCTCCTTTCACAAATGAAGGTGAAAGGGAATGGGCAATACTCCACCACGCGTGCCCACTGCGGATCGGTGGAGGTAGGCTAGTGGTCAACCTACTGTTGGAATTTTTCAAGCCGCCTAGGAGGCATCCAACTAGCTTAACGACTATCACAATTAAGTGATAACCGGGACCAACGGCTTCACGTGCCTTCCGAAGCACGGAAACGCTCGATTTGAAATACCACTAGGCGGTCACCCATCCAGGTACCGACCACGACAGGCGTAGCTTAACTTGGCCGATCGATTAAGAACGGCTAATCATGCTACACCACGAGCGCTTCTAAATGTATGTTTGTACATTATTGTCAGATTTATCATAGTTTAAAAATATATACACTATAATAATAAAAAAATACATTGAGACCTTCACAACAAACCCTTTCATTTTAGGTATATTAGTTTGCTGAATATGTTATTTTATAATTTATCTACTTATTTATTTATTTATGTTGACGGACCAACTGGCGCAGTTGGTTAAGATTCCATCTATCGCGCCGCAGGTCGTGGGTTCGATTCCCACACAGGACATGCATTTTATTTATTTTTATCCCCCAAATGTGACCCCCATATTCCAAAATCATTTATTTACTATACAAATCCATGTTTCGGACACAGAAATTCGTATGTGTACCAAATTTCAATTTAGTCGGTCCAGTAAATTCGAAGCCAATCGACTGTGACAGACAGATAGACAGACAGACACACGAGTGATCATATAAGGGTTCCTTTTGAGTTAAGGATATTGTTTATTCATAAAGTTCCAAAGAAAATAAAAAAAATGGTAATGCTAAGGTTATATAAAGCTAGTGACATGTAATGTACCGGTATCTCATGTCTCATCTCTATTAGGGTCCGTTTGGAGATCGTTAAATGTTCATTTTGGTCCTAAACCAACATCCCTTGGCTAATCTAAATCGTATGGGATTAATGAAATCAAGAGGCCGTGTTTATGGACAGAATAGGCGTGTGACAATCACTGTTAAGTATTCTTTAGGTACGTATTTTTGATCTTATTAAAAGAAGAAAGTAAAAAAGGTAACATAAATCTTTAAAAAAAAAAATTAATATAGTGTACCAAAAACTAAAGGTTGTACGGTTATTTATAAGCACTTACTTAGCAAGTTACTGGGATTTTTATAGCTTGCATGGGTGGCACCCGGTGCGGAAATCGAGATATCACCCAAAAAATAGTTTAAATAATAAAAAAATGTAAATGTAATTTTTTATTCTATTGCTTCGTCCACAGAAAAATATTTACAATACCAGATTTAATTACGCGGAGTTTAAGCGACGAGTTTTGGAAGGGATAATTCGTTGTTATCTCGCGCCAAAATTCATGGCTTCCTCAAATGGCAGGGTTATAAAACTGTGCCCGACGGAGGAGGCACTTTTTATATTTTCAACCTTTATTAAAACCAGTATGCAGTACGAGAGGTTTTATTAAATTCTGAAAGTTGGGCGAGGTTTTTTGACCTACGATAAAAACATCAGCTGGATTAAATCATGAATGTATGATGGAATGAGGTGGATATATCCAGCTCGCCAAAACCTAACAGTGTGTACCTGCGAGCCTGTTTCGTTGGTCTCATGTTTACTTTCCATCATTGAGGTCATAAGTCTTCGAAATAAAACGAGAATGGTAGTCCGGAATCACTGGGATCAAGTAGCTTTACGGTTTCTGGAAGAATGATACTCCTTTTAGAGAAAGAAGATATATTCTCCTGTAGCCCAGTGTTTTTCAATCTTATTGATATCGCGACCCCCTTACAGGTTGGAAATGGCGATCCCCATGTCAGACAGACAAAGAATTTATAAATTAAAAGACTATGATACCTAATGATTTTCTTTATTTTGATACCTTTACTTATTAGCCTGCAAGAAGCCGCGAGAGGTTTGCAACTAAGTAAGAGGTAAGTAAGACGCCCGCTTGCGCGATTACTACCATGCCATTTCCTTCTGCCAGCGACCCCCCGATTAAAGTTTCGTGACCCCCATAGGGGTCGCGACCCACAGATTGAAAAGCACTGACAGCACGGCCTCATGGACCAATTTCCACTATTTTGAAGTCTTTTTTGTGTGTCATCGCCAATTTCCTCTAATTCCTTCCTCCAATTTGATATCCATTGAGTAATATATTATTTTGCCTAGTAATAGAGACACTGAACAGCAAGAAAGTAAGTCCTCATGCAAAATCCTTAATATCCAACTCCTGACAAGAAAATTAATCCTTAAACTTTGTAGGCCCTCAGGCCATTGCTCATTTCTTTTCTCGAATAAAAGTTGAGCCAAGTTTCTGCAACGCACCATTCGCAATTATTGTTAGTAACTTTTCGAAAGCGTTTTGGCAGGTTTAATTTTGTTTGATTAGTATTTTCATTAAATAAACTTCGCTGATCTTCGTTAAACCTAAGTTAATCCTTAGGTTTAACGAAGATCAGCGAATAATTATTAGAAGAAATGTTGTGGTAATACAGATGATTCGACAAAAAACCGCAGAGACGCCTCGCTCTCGCGTTTTACCAACAGATGATATTTTTTTTTTTTTACTGTTTATAGGCCTGTGTTTGACTGCAATCTCACCATGGTAAGTGATGATGCGGCCGAAGGTGGTAAGCACACAAAGCCTAGAAGGAACTGGCTCTCATCAAGTGCAGCTGTCGGAACACACCGAAAGGTGCTTGGCGACAGATTTTCAACTTAAGGGTGGTAGCCAGCCAGGCGGGTACTACAAAGTACCCTACCACCGTGCTTTGGTTTCCTCACGATGTTTTCCTTCACCGAAAGCTCAAGCTCATTGTAGGATTCGAACCCGGGACCTTCGTCTCGGTATCTGACGTCACTACCACTGAGCTATCATCGCCTTAATATGTCCTATGTATTGTCTTATCATTTAGTACATTTTGACACATAGTGCTATGGTATAGAGTCGATATTAGACTGACGGCCGCTCGTACTCGGATGTGCGATTTTTAATTTTATATAAACGAAATCACAGATTAAAATGCTTAAAGATTGTCGATGGGACCTGCCACCCTAAGTTCATTGTGATCAAAGAATAAATGAAAGAAGATTCATTGACGGAGAAAAGAAGAGTCAAGATGAGTAAAGGTTTATCTTCTATGGTTTCTTTTTTATACCTGCCCGGCCCCCTTGATGGTAAGCAGTTACCGTAGCCTATGGACGCTTGCAACACCAGGGGTATCACTGGTGCGTTGCCGACCCTGCAGAAACCTCTTCACACCCTTTTTGAAGAACCCCATGCTGTACTCCATTGGGAAAACCACGGCGGGGAAAACTTTCTTTTTCTTTTCATTGTCATAGAATTCCATCGCATATTTTGACGTGGAGTCTGCTTAAGCTAGTCGGTAAAGCTTCATGTCAACTGTATAAGTATGTCGACAATGTGACGACATTGACCAAGCAGAGCTAAGCCAAACAAACTGGTACTTTGTACTGATCCATTTGTACCACCCTGTTCAACTCGGGGTACTGAAATATTCATAAAATACCTTCCTTAAAGCTAACTTCGTACTTCCCAGTTGAGTTACAAGTAGCAAGTGCTCCCAGAAACTTATTTAATTAGTATTCAGCAAATGAGGGTGGAACGGCGACAATCTAAATACAAGCAGTTGAATTTTTCGTTAATCGCCGTTAAAGTTGGCAAGTTATGCGCGACCACGCTTCGCCAACAGTTTGTTGCGTATCTCCGGCCCTAAACTTGGCTGGTTTACGAAAATGTGTCTAATTAATGGTCGGATTAACAGAAAACTGGGTAAAAGACGTTTGCATCATTAGCAAAAGAAGCTGTGCCCTAAGTCCGAACGTCACAGTCGTGTATTATGATAGTGTACGTCAAGTGAAAAGGCTTATAAACGTAATATATGTTACGTATAATAAAAAAAAGGATACAAGTGTTCAGAAAGTCAAAATTAAAGCCATTTATTCAATTTAAGCCTTAGTAGGGCACTTGTAAAGGTCATAAGCTACTGAAGTTACCAGCAGTTTGGAAGTCGGCCTACAACCGAGCAGAACCGGCGAGAAACTCAGAAAGGTTACATTTTATAATATTTTTTGGACAATCTGACTATATTGGCAATTTTTTCCAAATGTTTACAAATAACATGAGCGTGTTCTTAGGCCTGACAGTCCAAAATTCAATTCAAAAAGCATTTATTCAATTTAGGCCCTGATAAGGCACTTATGAACGTTAACAAATGGCTCTACACCGGTTCCAAATACAACTTGAACTGAGAAGACTCAGGCAAGAAACTCAGCAAGTGTTTTTTTTTTTTAAGTATGTAAATAGTAGTATTAAAATTACAAAATATATATAACAATAGCCTGCGAAGCGAACAATTCATTCAAATGCATTCTTGTCATCTACAAAATCAGAAACTTTATAGTACCCTTTCGTGCATAACTTCTGTTTAACTATCTTTTTGAATCTATGTATAGGTAGCTCTTGGATTTCTTTGGGTACTTTATTATAGAAACGTATACATTGCCCCTTGAAAGAGTTAAGGACTTTGCTGAGCCGAGTTAAAGGTACAGCAAGTTTGTCCAAAGTTGATATTTCATAGAACTAAGTAGTTATTGACTCGGTCTGAATTCATTATGTGAAGAGCATAAAACTTCTGCAGTAATTATTTCCTGTCTTCAGCTATGGGCGAGCCAATGTCGTCTTTGATTTTCGTGTCAATTTTCTATGATCAATCATTAACTTTGCTGAAATTAGCTTAAATACTAAAGAACTTTAGAACTATGAGCTTATTGAGTTTACTCAAACAAAATGTATCGATATTTTGTAGGTTATTTGTGTTTGACAGATTCAAATTTGTTCAGTCGGTTGGTTAGCTTTTTAAGTCTTTGATGTAATCCAGACAAGTTTTTAGTTGAATGTTAGGTACTTTAGTGTTATTATGAAAGTTATGCCATACGGTTTTACCTGTGTTCACGAAACTAATCTTTAAGCCTCTTTTTATTATAATATCATTGTCTTTAAGGCCATTTATTCAGACAGTGGTGCTGATTCTGTTTACAACTAAACTAATTTAGTCTCACTATGTGTCTTTTTAAAAAAGAACCATAGATTTACATAGGGCATCGTGCCTCTACCCAGATGGATAGTCCGGTTTACCAAAGTATGAAATTTACATCAGTCCGCTTCGGAGGCTTCTGAGCAAACTGCTCTCAGTTGGTATTGTAATCCGCTGTAATTGTGCTCCCGCGGTTTTTATTAAAGATTACGTCAAATCGTGTAAAAACCACCAATAACTAAAATAGTTAAATATGGCGGCCACTTTTTTGAATTTTGAGAAATGATTCATGTTCTGTGAGTGGTCCCATGCCCTCTCAAATCTCAATTTTGAGAGCAATTGGACCAGGGACCCAATTCTCAGCCACTCGAATTCATCACTCGTTCGAAATAAAGTTCGAACTCGTACTTTTTTCGAATGTAAATCAAGTTAGGCTATTCTGACAATTTCGAAGACGCCATTTTCTCTCATTTTTCGACGGCTAGCGCTCGAACTGCTTCGACTGGTCGGGACCGTTCGAAACGTATTTCGAATGCGAACTATCAAACGTCAAAACGTAATGACAGATAAGCCTAAGAAGTTCCATTACGCACAGACAATATTTATTGATAAATTATTATAAAAAAAAAACTTATTAATTCCCGATTATATTAATTTATAAAAGTGTAAAACGTTGTTTTAAATACGCAATTATTAAGTGAAACGAAACGTATTGTGCAATTTGTTACTATCATAATGGCAACATTTAATCCTTACACTCGTAATAGGACTTTTTGGCGGGAACTTGCAGAGTGACGTAGCGTATTCATTTTTATTTTCATGAATTCGTGTATTTTGAGTTTTATTGCATATTATCGGTGGTATTTTATCCAATAAAGATCAATCCATGTGCACTGGTGAAGTGAAATGAAATTAATTATGTGTATTGTGACTTTACAAGTTGTCTCAAAAAGTCCATGAAAAGTTCTAAAACATGACTGGACGGTGACTGATCATATGGACTATGTGAAAGTTGATTTGCGGACTATATAAGAGTGATATTATAAATAAAATGTATGCGACTGAAGGACTTTGTATCCATGGTCATGAACAAATTAACAAAAAAAAAAAAAAAAAAACACTCGTAATAAGTTCGATTAGTACCGAGAATACAGAAATCGAAATATTTACTCTGCCCCTCGAAATTTTACGGTCGAAATAGAACTCGTAATGCAATTTCGAAGGCTAGTTCGAGGGAAGTGAGAATTGGGCCCCTGTAACTAAATGAATAAAAATGGCGGACACTTTATTAAATTTGTAGACGCGGTCACATCATCACTTACGTGTAAGATGCAGTTGAATAATAAAATTTTAAGAAAAAACGTCTCAAATACATCTAAATTTAGACCAAAAATCCGATGAAATGAAGATATTTTTTAATGAAACACGAACTGTCAGCTTAATTGGACATGCGTCGAGCCACTCCACATTAATTTAGCTGGCTGTCATCTCTTTATATTAAAATTCCGGATTTGTATACATAATAATATTTTTTTTTTATGAAATTGCGACATTGCTATGAGGTATAATTAGAGCAATATTTTTTATTATACGGCATGTTTATATTATGCTAGTTGCATCCCGCGGTTTCACCCGCATACCCAAGGGATATGCTACCCTAGACAAACTAAGAAAGGAATAGGTACTATATGAAATAACAGCTGAACAATATGAAATAAACTTACCAACCTACAAAAGATTTTTATATTTTTACAGTTAGTCTAGTTTTTTGCTCTACAGTTCGGGACTCACATAAAACACAATTTCTTCAAACAAGACTTTATAACGCGGACCTTGAACGAAAATAGGACTATCTATAATTTATACTGATCTGAGGTAATTTTAAGGGTACAACATTTTGTCTTTATTTTGCACGGTAACTCGTACTACCCTCAAGTTCAAAATGTTATGCCGAAGTCCTACCAAAATTCCAGCAATTGCTCTTGAGGTTGGCCACACATTTTTTAGGATAGTAGACATTTACCATCAGGATGGTAATGTTAATTAGCTTTTTAAAATAAAAGATTTTTACCCCAGAGTAGTATGCTCAGTATCAGTATAAAATGGCTTACAATCATTTTAAATATACCCCAAAATTAGGAAAAGCATGATTTTGTACTCAAAACGTATTGTATTGTTAGATTTTCACAAAAAGCTACATGACATTTGGCTTTTATTGTTTTTGAATAAATCCTAACTAATGGGAAAGTGAGTTTGTTTGTTACGCCTTCACGTCTCAACTACTCAACGGATCATCATGAAATTTGGCATGCAGATAGCCTATATTATTGAGAAGGACATAGGCTACTTTCTATTCCGCGGGAGACAGCTAGGAAATAATAAAAACTGTTTATTTCAGGCACAAAAAAATTACGAAACGTTTTAAACCAATTTTAAGCCTTTATGGGACATTTTTCGATTAACTCAATATAAAACTTGAACTAAGCACGATTTTTGTTCAAAATTAATGTGTGAGGGTAACCAATATCTATCGTATGACTTTGTGAAAAGTTACAATTGCCGCCGATAAAGTTTACCCGTGAATTATGGTTGCGGTAAGAAATATCACCCGTTTCTATAGAGGCTTTTAAAATGTTTTTTATGAGTAACCTTTGGAGTTATGTGATTTGTCATGGTAAGTGTAAGTTATTGGTATAATTATAATAAATTAGACGGCGCAATTTTGTGAAGCAATTTATGTTATATGGGGTAGACAATAGGGTATTTTTCTGGGCGTAAATTTTAGCCCCATAATTATTTGACCGCTCGTAGATCTTGCTACAGCAAGTGCGTAGACAATTGCTACGACGTAGCTGATCTACGATAACTTAAAGTATTTACTGATTTTGACAAATGATTGAAATGGGCACAGATTGTAATCTGAGAAACTGGGTATCTTAAGAGGGTTATACAGGTAGTTGTTTTGGTCAGCGACGAGCGACTCAGGGTCGATAATACAAATGATACTTGTGCTAAAAAAATATAAAAAAATACTTTATTTTTTTTTAATAATAAAAATAAAAAAAATAAAATTTTAAAAATCATTTAATAAGCTAAAGTGTAGACATAATACTCAACGGGAGTACGAGGGAGTAAAGGGGTGGGGCGATGGCGGCTTGCGCCTAGCTCTAGTCTGTGCACGTGCCTAGTAACCATACTTTGCGGTAATTTTATTTCAAATTGAATAAGGTATTTCTCAACATATTTACAGTATTTCATGGAATAAAGTCCATTTTTGGGGAATATATATTTTGTACTACCGCTCCTGGGTCGCTTGTCGCCGACCAAAACAACACCCTGTATAGAAATGATTTTTTTCATACATTTTGATAGATTAAGGTTATATTTTGTGACATAAGTAAAAATAAACTCGATTTCTAATCTGTTGTAGTAATAGTTGTACATCAAAAAGAACAGTAATAGTACATCATAAAGAACCCATGGGTTTTGAAAAGAAGCCATTTCCAAGTATTTCGTATTGCCATAATGTAAACATGTCATACTAATAACAGTAAATTCGCGGAAAAATATTTTAGTTCCACCGTGCCAGGTACAATATTTGAAAAGTCATACCTTCTACAAAAAAAAAACAAAAAACTGTCAACACAGACAATGGAACTAAAGAAAAAAGGTAACGGGAAGCAAAAAAATAACATGTAGTAGTATCTATCACACGGAGCTTCTAACGATACCAATTTGAAAGAACGGCGACGCGAACGTCTTCATTTAGCGCTACGTACGAAATTGAATTTATGTGACAACCTGTCTCTTGGAAGAATTCCGTTTCCATTTCACCGAATATATGTTCTGTGGTGCAAGTGGAACATGTTTAAATCTCTATTGTTTATTGCAGCGACATCTATTAGCTATCAAAGTAAGTAATGTGTAATCAATATAAATATCATCATAATATTTTTATTTTTAAAATAGCTGAAAAATAATAGTAATATATCATACCAAGCTATGTACAATACTTTCCTTGAGCCAAAACAGATGGAAGAGCAATTATTCCTATAATACAGGTCCTACCTAGTTTATGTGTAACTGCCCGCTTGATGCAAATGCTTTTTTATTATTATTTTTCTATACATGTATTCTTAGCTAATATAAACATTTGTGTCCTTGTTTGTGTGGATAGAGTCCTATCTTCGTTAGGAGCACGACGCAACGTAATGGTGGTATCAGCATATAAACCAAGATATTTTAATCTACTATAGTAACTTTAATCGTATGCGACAACCTTACCTTCTAATCTTATCTTGTAGAGGGGCCGAGTAATAACTCGGATACTTCGACCCATTGGGATCTATTGTGGTCCCCTAGATGACTTACTCCTCCCCAATCTCGTTGAAAACTCTTTTCATGAGTTTTACAACGAGGCTAGGAGATATGAGCCTATAGTTTTGGATATCCAAGCCCTAGGAGACTCATTCGCTTACCAGCCAGTGCATCGCATGTGCACAGAAGGTGCTCCATGCGTTCCGTATGTTCCCCACACAACCTGCACATGGGTATCGCGGTTAGACCCATCTTCATGAGCATGTCGTTGGTTCCAAAGTGCCCAGTAAAGGCCCCAAGCAGGTAGCGGATTTGCCCCCTGCTCATATTTCAAATGCATTCCCGGGCTTTGAACGTAGAGCCTAGGAATTTCTTGGAGTGTTGTAGACCGGTATTAGACAGCCAACCTTACCTTGGTGATGATACAAATTTAATATTAATGGTAGACCTATGCCGCCTTGAGCCTGCCATCAAAACAATACCGCAGCCAAATAACTTTATGTTGTGTAAAGTTGTGTTCCTGCGCGTGAGTAAGGTCGCCAGAGCTCATTGGGGAGGGGGGAAAGGTCGGTAACGCGTGAGCGACGCTTCGTGTGTTGCAAGCGTCCATATGGCTACGGTAACCGCTTACCATCAGGCGGACCGTATGCTTGTATACCGACTTAGTAGTATAAAAAAAAAAAAAAAAAAATTATTTAAGTTTCCTTAAAAATTGTTTATTTACAAAAATAATAATACTAGGTATTTTAAGGCGATGATAGCCCGAGATGAAGGTCTCGGGTTCGAATCCTACAATGACTTTAGCTTTCGGTGAAGGAAAACGTCGTGAGGATCTCTTTCCTCGCACGGCCAAGTTTAAACAAATCGCTAATGATATCATTTTGGGCCATACCCTACGATTTGTCGTACCTCGTAGTTTTTTTCTCAAGCAAATTTAACGACTAATTTCACGATATGTTATCGTTCGCGAACAGACAACCAATATTCTCCTCGACATAATGTCGTATGCAAATCTTAAAATTGACTTTTATTCATACTTTTATGTTCCGTTTATTTGGTTGTCTCTAATGTTTTCACGAATTCTAGATGACTTTCGGTTACATTATGAGACAAGCTTAGCCATTGAAAAAAAAATAGGTACAGTCGAGGACATAAATATGTATACGCTTAGTGAAGGTCAACAACGTTTAGGCAGAATCTTTACAGATAAACTATTATGATTTGTGTACCTAATATTTCAAAATTAAAATCTATGCTATGTGAAAAAATTGGTTTTGAATATCAGAAAGTGTAGGTATAGTCAAAGACAAAGCCATTTATTCAATTTAGGCCCCAGAAGGGCACTTATGAAGGTCACATTTACTGAAGTTACCACCAGTTCGGAACTTGGCCTATACATATTTATATCCTCGACTGTACTTCTTACACGACTGCAACTTTTAAAGTCGATGATAGCTCAGTGAAAGTGATGTCGGAAGCCGTGACGATGGTCATAGGTTCGAATCCAACAGTACCCACCTGGCCTTCTGCACACGAGAACGAGTTCTCTATAGGCTTTGTATGCACATTGTGAGATTTTGGCATAGAGGTAAGTAAGGATTGTGGTCAAAAACAAGCTACTAAAAAAAAAAAAAATTTTTGTTTTTAAAATGAACATTCTCCTTTAAATAAAGACAAAGACTTTACCCTACTTAGTATTTAGCAGTAAAATTTTAAGCATCCTTCAGTAATCCTCGTAAAGCTTATCTGCTACAGTGGCGCCACTAAACAGCTCGTTGCAGCCTTGGAAGCCTTTAATAGACGCTGCGACACTTAAAAGTGAATTAAAATACACTTTTAAACATTTATCTTGGCCTTTTATGCTTATATTTCCATCGCTAAGTAATAGCAAAGTATTTTAGCAAATCTGGGTATTAGGCTAAGTAGGGTGTTTGGAATCAAACATATTTATGAACCCGTTTGTGGAATCACCATTTTGTTTTGACATAGGTTTTCAGCTCGCGGTTTATGAGGAATGTTACTCCAGGTTATGATCTATCCGTGTGCCAAATTTTATCATGAGGGTGTGCCGTTGAGGCAACGAGAGGGCACGAAGTTTGATATAGAATGCAGAACTTAGAGGTTTTGTTGAGAGAGAGAGAACTGTTTTACAAAATCTTAAACCTCAAAGTACACTAAAAAGTAATCAAGCCCTGACCTGATGACAATGGGACCAAACGGGAAGTTACCCTTCGAAACAAAAAAAAATATTTTCCAAATCGTTTATAAATGACGGAGTTATTTGGTAACAAACATTAAATTAAAAAAAACAACCGAATTGAGAACCTCCTCTTTTTTTTTAAGTCGGTTAAAAAGAGAAAATAATGCCGTATACACTGCCAGCCCCTGACCTTACCGTTAATCGGTAGCATCTGCAGACTTGAGGAAATATTCTTCTATACATGATTTCGGACATATCTGTTGTAAATATGTTAGTAAAGACAGTAGGTATACTTACTATAAATGGAATTTAAATTTTAACTTGCTTTCCCCGCGATTTCACCCGCTCTTCCGTCAGACATAAACAGTAGCAGTATAGTCCAACCCGTGTAAAAAAGTACTTTCAGTTGTTCCCGTATTTTCCAACTTTACCAATTTTTTAATTCCATTAAAACCTTATTTAGACTAGCCGTTCGTTCTCAAGAGTGTCCTCACACTAACAAATGAAAAGCATCAATTTTTATTGATAAGTAAAATATTGGTGCTGATTCTATTGTTTACAACTAAACTAATTTAGCCTCACTATGTCTCTTTCTAACAAAGGCCATAAGAAAAGAATGTAAGAAATTTAATCCTGTCAAATTAGTCCAACACTTGTTTTTAATATAAATTTAGTCGCCATCTAAGCGCGGTTACACCTAAATACCCGCAAATGAAGACGGCAAAGACTAATTTGACAGCTTTAAATGTTCATTTTCAATAATGTTTGTAAGAAAGAGATGTGATGTGACTAAAATTAGTTTCATGCGATTTACAACAGAATCGGCACCAGTATTTACAATCTCTTTCACACACATGCACCGCTAAAGAAAAATCAGACCATCCTATCCAGAATGTTCAACGTTCGCTCACGCGTCAGCAGCAGGAGCTTTTACACTTTATCTTCCATAGAATGTAAATACATTATTTAAACATGCACCATTAAGGCGCCATGGGGGTTACGACGGGGGAAATGTGGGCAGGTAATGGAACTTTCTGGAAGTTTACCCAGTTTACAAAACGCCTGGAGGTCTGGCTTCATTAACATATTTAGCATTTTGAGGTTGCATCTAATCACGTTACTTGAAATGAAAGTACCATTAATTTGTATTTTAGTGGTTGGTATTTCTTGTTGCATGCGTCTATATAGGCTAAGGTAACCGCTTACCATCATGGGTCACATATTTATTTTGTAGTATCAAAAAAGTTTATTTATTATATAACTAGCTGTCTCCCGCGGTTTTACCCACGTTCCCGGGATAAAAAGCCTATGTCCTGCTCCATACCATAGGCTAAGTGCATGCCAAATTTCATGATGATCCGTTGAGTACTTGAGGCGTGAAAGCGTAACAAACAAACAAACAAACAACTCACTTTCGCATTTATAAGGTTATATTTAGGATTAGGATTAATAAAAATATTTAGTTACTGTACAATATTATGTTAGTCATGTTGAACAACTTTTAGTTCAGCCAACCCAGCATCATCATCATCAGCCTATAATGTCCCACTGCTGAGTACAGGCCTCCTTTTACAAATGAGGGTGAAAGAGAATGGGCAATACTCCACCACGCATGCCCACTGCGGTTCGGTGGAGGTAGGCCAGTGGTCAACCTACTGTTGGAATTTTTCAAGCCGCCTAGGCTTCCAACTAACTTAACGACTATCACAATTAAGTGATAACCGGGACAAACGGCTTTACGTGCCTTCCGAAGCGCGGAAACGTTCGATTTGAAATATCACTAGGCGGTCACCCATCCAGTTACCGACCACGACGGTGGTAGCTTAACTTTGCCAATCGATTAAGAACGGCTAATCATGCTACACCACGAGCGCTTCGCGTAGGTTTCAAAAATATGCCATCTCGAAATCGGTCCTACTGGGAACATTTCCGACTGGCAGCACCGGTAGTGCTGCCAGTCGGAAATGTTCCCAGTAGGCTGGCAGCGTTTCCTCTTTGGATAGCCAAGCTGATGCGATAGCTTAGCCCCATCCACTGGTCTCAGCAGGCCTAGATTAATTTTAATCAACTCTATTCTATATTATATTTTATTTCCGTGTCAAAAGTAGCATGTTATGTTAGCCTGCGTGCGACGACAAGAGGTAACAAAAAACGGCTAAGTGCGAGTCGGACTCGCAAACGAAGGGTTCCGTACAATATTAACTGACTCATTGTGCTATGAAAACAAAAAAAAGACGTTTGTTGTATGACCTTTAATTTTTAATATTATTTCATTTTCATTTTCATTATTTATTGTTATAGCAGCAATATACATATTCTCTGAAAATTTCAGCTGTTTACCTATTACCGTTCATGAGATACAGCCTGATGACAGATGGACAAACAGACATACGGACGGACAGCGGAGTTTTGGTAATAGGGTTCCGTTTTTTCTTTGCGTACGGAATCCTAAAATCATAAAAAATAGCAGGAAGTAGGATAGATTAGATTGTTGACGAATATTTGATTAAAGTTTACTGACAAAGAACCTAATGGAATTTCATTTCTAAGTAAATATTCATAATTTAACGAATACCATTAGTAACTAAATGGAACTTAGTCCTCGTTAAATAATTTATGTTAAAGTTTTCAAGGCTATTGTAAATGTACTCCGTGTATAACTTCTGGATAAATTCTCAAGATCCTTTTATGCTAAAGTTAAGTTTAAAATCTGGGGTGGAAATAGCTAAGTTTGTTTAATGAGATGTTAATTATAGGTAATTTTTATTTCGTTGTAGGTAAATAAGTTAAAATATAGAAGGATTTTAATAAATAAAAGTTCCTTATTGTTGTTCAAAAGAATCCTAATCGTAAATGCGAAAGAACGCGAAAGTTTGTACGGATGTATGGATGTTTGTTAATATTTCACATAGAAACTACTGAACGTATTTGGATGAAGTTTGGCACACAGATAGAATATATTCTGAATTAACACATAGGATACTTTTTATCCCGGGAAAACAATATATCCCTCACTAATGTGAGTGAAACTGCGAGACAGACTTTTTAGATAAAAACACAAAATTTTAGTTCCTTTTTTTTGAGGTATGACGAAGCCGAGGATGTAGCACGCTTACCCAGAAAAAGCCTATTCACTCTGGCCTTGAATACATCTAGGTTAAAGGTGTCGGGAAACACAGACCCCGGAAGAGTTCCACTCCTTTGCTGTTCTTATAAGAAACGATGCAGCGAAGCGTTGTCTCACGCTTACCCAGAAAAAGCCTATTCACTCTGGCCTTGAATACATCTAGGTTAGATGTCCGGAAACACAGACCCCGGAAGAAAGTTCCACTCCTTTGCTGTTCGTATAAGAAACGATGGAGCGAAGCGTTGTCTCCGGATATGCGGGTGTCGACCACGTATGGGTGGAAATTCTCCCGGCTTCTCGTGGTTGGAGTAATCCTTCTAGAAAGTGGGCGGTAAGAAGTTGAGGAATAGCAAGAACACAGATTACAGAATAGTGGGAGCAAGAATTACATGTCTTTGTTCTAAACCTTGGCTCTGAGACCTAGCTAAATCATAATGCGAAAGACATTATATTACGATGGCAGGGTACTTTTTAGTACAGTAGTACCCAACTGATATGGCACGTCGTGAATCTTCGTTCGCAAAGAAAATAATGTATGGCCCCGAAGATTAACGAAAGAATGCTTAAAACTTACAATCAACCTTAGATCACTACTATAAGGTTTATAATACACTGCAGCTGTTAGTTCCTTCTCACTCGCAAGTCACGCCCCTCCGCACGGCACGCGCTAACATGGCGGCAGCTGCCGACCAGCGTTTGCCGCGCTTTGAAAATGTATTTTTGCGCAGGAACATCGGTAAGCCATATTAGTTGGGTACTACTGTAACACCTTAGCTGGCATTTACCAGTAAATGGATGAATAAATAAATATTGTAGTAGTAGTATATCCTGTATAATAGTCTTTCCAGGTTTATTTACCACATTCGCCCACAAAACCACGTTGAAATTGTCAAATGCATCCTTTAAGCCGATGATTCAGTGGTAGTGACGTCGGATAACGCGACGAAGGTCCCGGTTTCGATAAGATTCGAAACCGGGACCTTCGTCGCGTTATCCGATCAATGAGCTTGAGCTTTTGGTGAAGGTAAACATTGTAATGAAACCATAGCACGGTGATAGGATACTTTGTAGTACCCACCTGACTGGCTACCACCCTCAAGTTGAAAATCTATCGCCAAGCACCGGTGTGTCCGACAGTTGTACTTGAGAGCTAGTTCCTTCTAGGCTTTGTGTGCTTACCACCTTCGGCTACATCATCACTTACCATGGTGAGATTGTGGTAAAATACAAGCCTGTACCTACACAGTAAATAAAAACAATTTTGATATCAATATCTACTTCACATCTGTGTCATACATGTTTTATTCATGAAATATTAACTAAGCAACTGAAATTTATGCATAATTGTTTATTAAAGTATGTTACATCCTACGTGAAATCTCTTTGGTAGGTACGTTTCAATTTTAGGCTCGTTACACGCGCTCAGCTAGTGCGATTAGTCGAACCGCGTCGTTAAAATGTCGTTGCTATTTAATAGCCAGTTAGATTTTTCTGGTTTGTTTTGGCCATTTATGTTTTTCTACGTTTTTTACCCTACTCCAATTTTTATTTTTGAAGTTTAAAATAACAGTTCCTGTTATTACATTTTTTTCACGTGTTTCTATGTTATTGCGCTCGTCCCAGATGCGAGCCAACGGGTTAAGAACCTTCTCCAGAGTATTAGAAATTAAAAAAAAAAAGATGGATGAATTCGGTCAAGTCGTTCTCAAGTTATGGCGTAACCAAGGGAAACAAGGATTCATTTTCATATACAGAGATTATTATTAAAATCTTACTATGCATTAGTAGTCGCGTCTGCGGCGAGCGTAGGCCTCCCCTTCCAAATATCTCTTTCTCATGCCTTTTGCATCCAATTTAGATCTTTGACTGAAAATATCTCTCCATCTTTTACTTGTTCTTCCTATTGTCTTTTTATTCTACTTACCATTTACCGAACCAGTAACCACTCTATCAAACCCAACATAAGTTTCGAAAATATGCCATGCCGAGATTATGCATGAGAAACTGACTGATTCAATAAACAACAACATAACAACAAAATAATAATAATAATAATATCGAGCCAAGAGCCTCGACAAACACCTCAAGAGGCTCACGTTAGGCAGCTGGATCAAGGGCCAGATTCAAAAGGCAGTGCTCCTGGAGACGGCTCGCATAGTGAGAAAGTTCCTCAGTCTGGAGCCTTAACCACCGGTAACTAGGACCCTGTTCCCGTTGCCGGTTGGATGCTGTTTTTATATTTTTAAATGTATTTTTTTTTTATAATTATATATTTAAAAATGTAAATTATAGGTACAAAAATAAATAAATGAAATAATAATATATGTTATAATGTGCTTAAAACACGTTTATTCTGGAAACCACTAAATCATAAAAATCTAGTAACATAATAATTAACATTAGTTAAACATTTTATCATAAATTACTACATTTAAAAGCGTAGCAACTTTGTAATCAGCCTTATTTTGAAACAACAGAGTTTGACGAACAAAGCTTTAGGAGTATCATCCGAGACTCAAATACGCGAACATTGCACACTTGTGTGTTATGTGGTTATTTTACAAGGCGAAAAGGGCTTATATTTGGAAATAGGCATAATTGCGAAGCATTTGTGAAGCTAGGGCGTATATTTTGATTACTAACTCGGTCTTATAATGCTCTTGTCGGGTCAAATCATGCTGGGTCTTTGTGGGTGACTTCGTATTTTTTTATTTATTTCTCTTTCTGTATGTGTAAATAAATAAAAATAAATAATAATAAATATCCTGGGACATTCGTCACACACGGTCATCTGATCCCAAACTAAGCAGAGCTTGTACTATGGAAACCAGATAACTGATATAATACTAATGGATCCGAAATGAAATATCCTTAAAAAAAATAAACACAATCTTTATTGACTTCTAATTAATTTAACTGATTACATGAATTTAACAATCTACCAATTAAACATAAAAATACCGAACAAATCAAACTTACAAACTAAAATTCACTCACTG
Organism: Polyploca ridens; assembly: GCA_951394255.1. Classification (NCBI taxonomy): domain Eukaryota; kingdom Metazoa; phylum Arthropoda; class Insecta; order Lepidoptera; family Drepanidae; genus Polyploca; species Polyploca ridens. The sequence continues at coordinate 1,869,078 of OX596263.1, forward strand.
ATCGCACCGACAGTCTGTCCAGCAGGGCTTCCGCTCGCAACCGAGTTCAAGCAAGAAGTGAGTCTCGCTCAGTGTTGCACCGCTATTTATAGAAAAAATTGCCCCTACTATTTAACTAATCCGGGAGACCTAACACGGCCTCTCCTGACTAAGCGTCGCCCTCGACCGCGTCTTGGATATCAGGCAGAGCGTTGAGTGTTGCAGTTTCTTCAAACGTTGCTGACTGGGAAGCTCCAGCCTCCTCTGTACAGGGCGGGAGTTGCTCAACAGTTTCTCGTGTGGCTGTGGTGTCTGCATCGGTATCGTCATCAGACTCTGCGGATCACACAATTGCATTTTCTTCGAGATATACACAAAATATGCCTATATCTGACATTCATCACTCTTACAAGGCCCTCAATCAAAAATCATCTCACATTCTAGTTATATATGCCTATCGTTACATGGGAAGTTAAGACACATTCTTTTGTTCTTAAAATTCCATGAAGATTGATTAACTTGCATTCATCGTCAGTCTTAAGTTCCTTCATACAATCGTCGCTAGCATACAGCAAATTGTAGGGCAATCGTCTATTGCCGGTAGGATCGTCCCACAGTCCGTCCCCTATATGTCACAGGTATCCCTCAGTATGCCTCCCTCGAGGTGTCCCGCAGTCCACCTCGAGTCTATTCATGACATTCACGCGTGTGTGAGTAGAGCGTCCCGCGGTCCGCTGCCGATAGGATCGTCCCGCAGTTCGTCCTCTACGTGTCATGAAGGCACCCCGCAGTTTGCCCCCCGATAATGTCATGAATCTTGGACTTACGCTCAAAGAATGCAGCGCAGGTCTCTGGACACCACTCGCCACGCCAAGGCACCATGTACTGGGCTGCGGCTTGCGTCACCTTCCCATAGGAGCCACTCAACAGTCGCAGCTCATATCGTCCACTGGGCAGCGTACGTACGACCCTGTAAGGGCCTCGCATGCCCGGGTCGAGCTTGCCTGTCGCCTGCGAAAACTTTATTACAAACACAAGATCATCAATGTTAAATTTACGAGGGGAACGTCTGCTTTGATTGGCATACGTATCCTGTTGAGCCTGGTTCCGCCGCAACAACTCGGCAGCACGACTTCGATGTAATTCACGTTGTGCTTCCCGATTCGGCTGGGCACTCTCAAGAGCGACATCGCGGACCAGTGATCGAATCACAGGAGTGCACGCGTCGATTCCAATGAGAAGATTTAATGGAGAGGCATTTGTAGTTTTTTGCTTCGTGACGTTGAGTGTCAATTGTAGCTTCCACAGCGTATCCGCCCAAGCGGCCTCTCTGTGGTTAACTTCAATGCGAATCATGTTGAGTAAGGTTCGAGCGTATCTTTCCACTTGTCCGTTTGCATGGTGCATTTCCGGAGTGATGTAGTGGATCGAGGCCCCCATGTCTGCCACAAATTTTGTGAATTTTGACGATTCAAACATACGGCCTTTGTCTGTTACTACTAACTTGGGTGTACCAAAAAGGGAAATTGCGTTTGTGAACACTCGTAACAGTTCGTTTACATCTTGTCTGTATATGGGATACATTAAAACATATTTCGTGAATGCATCTACCATCAGTAGTACAAACTTGTAACCACATGATTCGGGAAGGGGCCCTAGGACATCGATGTGTAGTGTGGAGAACGGTGTTTCGGGTTTTTCCCAAGAAGTTATATTTTGAAGAGGGGCCCTAGGTACCCGTTTCTTAGATATACAGACCACACAGTGGTCTATGTATTTTTTGATAAACTGCCTAATGCTCGGGAACCAAAAGTGTTTAAGTATTAAGTCTAAAGTCTTATCATATCCGACATGACTGTGTTCATCATGAAAAACACGCAACAAACTCAGCCGGTGACCTTTGGGTATAAAACAAAGGAGTTTGGGGTTCTCACCTACAGGTGTGTACTGATAGTATAAGAGATCGTTTTGGTAAACGTAACGTGTTGAGTCTAGATGACGCTCGTTAAGCTGTGTGATGAGAGTCCGAGTCTCATTGTCAGCCTCCTGAGCTATTTGGGCCCAGTTGCGTGGTTTAGTTATATTGAACACTTCAGTTATCGGATTTCGACTGAGATAGTCCGCGTGTGACATCATGACACCCTTTCTATACTCTATCTCGAACACAAAATCTTGAAGATAGACCCACCAGCGAGCTACTCGCGGTAGTAAGTCTTTCTTTCGTTCTGTAGCCTTAAGGGCATTACAGTCTGTGACGACTTTGAAACTAATGCCAATCAAATAGTGCCTAAAATGTTGTAAGGCTTTCACGACTGCCAGTGTCTCCAGCTCATACGAATGATATCGACTTTCAGCCCCCTGGGTAACTTTGCTAAAATAAGCCACGGGCTTTTTCGTACCATTTTCGTGAGTCTGGAGGAGCACTGCCCCATATCCAATGCTGCTCGCGTCTGTGTGAACCTCAGTTGGTAGCTCAGGATCAAAGATAGTCAAAACGGGTTCCGTTGTCAACAGCTTTATAATTTCCTGACGGACCGATTCTTGTTCAGGTCCCCATTTAAATTGAGTATCTTTCCTCGTGAGCTCAGAGACACAGCGTGTCTTGGATGCGTACCCCTTAATGTATCGCCTGAAGTACCCAGCCAGTCCTAAGAATTGGCGTACCTGTTTCACGTTCTCTGGTTCTACTTCGGTGGTCAAGAAAACGCATTTTCTCAGATTAATAGAAAACCCCGCCTCCGTTAGGGTAGTAAGTACCTCACGTAACAATTCGATTCCCTCGTGTACCGTGGAGCTCATCAGGAGTACGTCATCGATGTAGACAAGCACATTGCCTGCTTCAATGTGCTTGCGCAGCGTCTTGTTGATAATGCGCTGATATACGATCGGAGAATTACTGAGACCGTAAGGCATTTTTAAATACTCATAGTGAGCTTCCGGAGTCACGAATGCTGTTTTGTGAATTGAGTCTGAGCTGACCTTGATCTGGTGAAAGCCAGTTGCCATATCTAAAGACGTGAAGCGCGTTATCTTTCTATCACCCAACCGATCGATATGGTCATCTATGAGCGGTAGTGGATACCGGTCCTTGACGGTTATTCTGTTCAGAGCCCGGTAATCGACGCACATCCTATCGGATCCGTCTTTCTTTTTGACCAGAATTACCGGGCTGGCGTATTCAGATTCCGACTCCCTAATGATGCCTTTTTCCAAGAGATCGCCGACAATCCCTCTGACCTTTAATTTCTCTGCTAGGGAAAGCTTGTAAGGACGATAGGTGACGGGTACGTCGCTTGTCAGGTTGATCTGCATTTCACCGGTTGTCACGGTAGTGGATGCAGTACCCGATATGAAAAAGTCAGAGAAACCGTTGACTACCTCCATCAGACGATCCCGCTCCGCATTTTGTAATGGGGTGCTAATTTCGAGTTCAGTATTACCGGAAGTCGCATCGATGTTAGAGACGACGTTCGCGGCGCGTGTAAGATACTGCCTATCTTTTGTTCTAACATAAGTTATCCCGTCCCTATTCAAAATATCTGTGCCAATTATAATAGGCGCAGCCATGCAAGACGCCGGTACGACTACTAAATCCGCCTCCACTGATATTTCGCTGAACTCAAGGGTAAGAGTTACGTACGACTTGACTGCGACTTCTTGATTGCTTATTCCCTTCAGAGTGCATTTAGTCGGTTTTAATTGACATGAAAAATATTTAACGACGTCTGAGGAGATCAAGGAAACGTTCAAAGCGCCACTGTCTATGAGAACATCTACTGGTACGCCCTGAACGACCGCGGTAGTAATGTCTTTATTTCCGTTACTGACACGAGACTGGCACAAATTCACTTTACGCTTATTCTGTTCTGTCCTAGTTTTAGCGAAACAAACGTCCTCTGAGTGACCGGGCTTCTTACAAAAAGTGCAGGTAATAGTTGGAGTTGGGGGTACTGATACTTTTGCCTTTTTTGGGCAGTGGTATCTTTTGTGCCTTGGCAGATTACAGTTAAAGCATGTGGGAGTAGGACCCGGTCTACTTTGAGGGCCCTTTGTGGGTTGAGATGACGATTGGTTTCTTGTGAAAGTTTTATTTGAACTGGGTTTCGTATAAATTGATAAAAATGAGACGAGATTCTCCGGTGTCAAATCTGCGTTGGCAGCAGCGGCTCGTACTTGTGGTTCTTTGATACCGCGAATAACGATGAGCGTCATTAACTCCTCGCTGAGTCCTTTGACTATACGCAACCGTAAAAGTGTTCGACGAGCATATTCGCTATACGATGAATACTTATCAGAAGTATTATTCATAGTCTCGAATAGAATATTCGCGTAGTCGAGCTTTCGAGGGCAAAGAGGTTGGAACTCGCGTTTGAAACTACTCCAAGACCTGTCACTAGTGACCCACTCGTTTAACCATGTCTTAGCATCTCCTTTCAAACAACTCGCGACGCGCGACAGACATTCTCGGTCGTCCCAGCGATTTGATAGCTGCGCCCTATCCACCTCATCGCACCAGGCGTCTATGTCGTGTATAGTTGGGTCAAAGTTTGATATATAGTAGTGGGAGCGGCTTGGAATGACTGATTGGATAGCGTCAACTAAAGCTTGAGCAGTAGGCGGTACTACGCTCTCGGAGTTACTCGATTTGGGGGTAGATGCAAAGTTATTTTCGATCGATTGCAATCTAGTAAGAATAGTTTCTAACGTTTGGTTGAAATTTTCTTGTGGAACAGATTTTACGCATTCACTATTTACATTGGTTCGCGAATGAGGCTCGGAATAAGTCTGTAGTGCAGGACCCGTAGATATCTCTTAGGTCTCCACACTTCAAACTTACCTCTTGATCAGAAGGATACGGTATGAAAGAATTTATGATAGGTTATGAAAGTATTTAACACGAAAGACGAAGAATGAATATTATTATTATGTAGATAGAAAGATGGATTTAATGAAGAATGAAATAAGCACTAATACATGAAATGAGAGAAAGGAATATAAATGAATAACAGCAATAATGTAAACAGCAAGTAATGAGTGAAGCTATGCGCGCGAGTAGTGAAAAACGGAGTGAAGTTAGGTGCATACGCGTCGGCCGGCACTCGTCGCTCGCTGTTCGGATTGTAAGGTGTTGGCCCAAGTTTATTTTTCTTATGAGCGGAGCGGTAAGCGGAGCGATAATTCTTGTTGTGGTGCAAGAATGATGTCCGCAGTCCGCCACATCTTCCCCCTGGCCAGACCGTAACTACGGTCGATAGAAATCGGGAAAGCGCACTCTTCTGCCGCTTCTTGTTCTCTTCTCTTCTGCGAAGGTTTCAGTCGTAGATGGAAGAGTTGATTGAGCAGGTTGCGAAATTTGGGGTTCTTTTATTAGATACGCCGGCTTCAGCCTATCAACAGTGACGTTAGTCTTCTTTCCTTTAACATCTATTGTGAAGAATTTAGGCTGTCTATGTAGAACTTTGAAGGGGCCGACGTATGGTGCTTCTAAGGGTTTTCTTACACGATCTAGCCGCAGGAACACGTGGGATGAAGTCGATAAGTCTCGTGGTATATAAAAAGGTGATGATGAATGCCATGACGTTGGTCGCGGTGTTATCTTAGCCATATGAGAGCGAAGACGGTTGGAGTACTCTGTAACATCAGCTGTAGTGTAGTCATCAATGGGAGATAGAAATTGTCCTGGTAGATGAAGTGGTTCACCATAGACAAGTTCCGCAGGTGAGGTCTGAAGGTCTTCCTTCCAGGAGCTGCGCATACCAAGGAGAACTAAGGGCAGAGCTTCAGTCCACTGCGAGGAGGTATGGCACATTATCGCCGCCTTTAGCTGGCGATGTAGTCGCTCGACGATCCCATTGGCTGCTGGATGGTAGGCGGTGGTGCGGAAGTGGCGCGCACCGACCAAGGCCGTGAGAGCTTTGAAGAGATTGCTCTCGAACTGGCGACCTCGGTCTGTTGTCACCCGAGCAGGACAGCCGAAGCGGGATATCCAACCAGACACCAGGGCTGCCGCGCAAGTCTCTGCCGTGATATCCTTGAGAGGAAATGCCTCAGGCCATCGGGTAAATCGGTCGATGACGGTGAGGCAATATCTGTAATCACACGAAAGGGTTAACGGGCCTACAATGTCGAGGTGGATGTGTGAAAAACGTGAGGAAGGAGTAAGGAAGGTGGCAGGAGGGGAGATTGTATGGCGGGAAATCTTGCTTTGTTGACATTTTAAGCAATGTCGTGCCCACTCTCTACAATGTTTACGAATCCCTGGCCACACAAATCTTTGAGTGACCAGTCGTACAGTAGCTGCTCTTCCTGGGTGATGTAAATTGTGAATCATGTCAAACACTTGTCTTCTTAGCTCTGGAGTTATGTAAGGTCGAGGTGGTTGAGTGGACATGTCACAATAAATAGGTGATTTACATTGTTCGACATTGATGTTTTTGAGCTGTAGAGAAGTACCATGGGATAGCAGGTCTCGCAGTTCTGGATCGTTCTCCTGAAATCTTGCGAGGTCCTGATAATCGATGCATGCTGAGATTTCTTCAACTCGAGAGAGGGCATCTGCAACGACGTTCTCGTGACCAGGTATGTATCTCACATCAGTGGTAAATTGTGCGATGAAATCGAGATATCGAAACTGTCTTGGCGAATTGTTTTCCCTGTTAGTTGTGAACGCAAAAGTTAGTGGTTTATGATCAGTAAATACGGCAAATATTTTAGCTTCTATCATGTATCTGAAGTATTTGATCGCCTCGTACACAGCCAAGAGTTCTCTGTCGTACGGGCTATACTTTTTTTGAGACGTGGAGAGCTTGTGAGAGAAAAATGCTAGTGGTTGCCAGTTGTCATCTACATGTTGCTGGAGGACAGCTCCGATTGCCACATCTGAGGCATCAGTAACAATAGCTAGTTCCGCTGATGGATCTGGATGGGCCAGTAATGTAGCTTCAGAGAGAGAGGTTTTGCATTCTCTGAATGCTTGAAGCAAGTCTGGTGTCATTTCTACCGGCTGTGAACCTTTAACCTTTGGACCAGCCAATACAGCGTGCAAGGGTGCCTGAAATCGAGCTGCGTTTGGAATGAAACGACGATAGAAGTTAAGCATTCCTAAGAAGCGTCGTAGCTCTTTGACAGTTTTTGGAACAGGAAACTCCTCAATAGCCTGAATCTTCGTAGACAGTGGCTTCGTTCCAGTTGCTGATACGTTATATCCAAGAAAAGTAACACTTTCTTGTCCAAGTGTACATTTGGATGTATTGACAAGGATGCCAAACTGCTTGAGGCGTTCAAAGAGCTGCCGCAGATGTATCAGGTGTTCCATTTTCCCTCTAGAGAAGACCAAGATATCGTCAATATACCCATAACAGAAGTCTAGACCAAGAAGAACCTCATCAATGAACCTTTGAAAGGTTTGGGCTGCGTTTCGAAGACCAAAAGTCATGTAAGTGAATTCGTACAGTCCAAAAGGCGTAGTGATAGCAGTTTTGGGAATGTCACTAGGATTTACAGCAATCTGATTGTAAGCTTTCACGAGGTCGATTGTTGAAAAAACTGAACATCCTGAAAGCTGATGAGAAAAATCGTGTATGTGACGTATAGGGTATCGATCGGGTATAGTTCTTGCGTTGAGTGCACGATAATCACCACAAGGTCTCCATCCATCATCTTTCTTCTTCACCAAGTGGAGAGCAGAAGACCATGGGCTTTCTGAGCGTCTGGTTATTCCACTTGTTATCATGTCCTCGAACTCTTTTTTAGCTGCCTGTAATCGAATTGGATCGAGACGACGAGGCTTACATGAGACTGGTGGTCCGGGAGTAGTCCTTATGTGGTGAAGTGTCTTGTGTTTAGGCGGAGAGAACACACCTGCTGGACGGGTAATTTCTGGAAATTCCCGCAGAAGTTGGTGGTAGTCAGATTCTCCAGTAACGGCTTTAATGGATGTGATGTCATCAGATGAATCCGAAGTAGTTGCGTTTACAGACATGGATGTCACACCATCTATCAAGCGCTGTCTTCTACAGTCTACGAGCAAGTTATAGAAGGAAAGTAAGTCTACACCAATGATGGGCTTCGTAACGTCTGCTATGGTAAAGCTCCAGACAAAATCTCGTCTAAGACCAAAATCAAGATGGAGTCGTGTAGGACCATAAGTGTGTATGACTGAATTGTTAGCAGCTACAAGGTCATATTTAGATTTAGTACAGGGCGTCTTAACTGCTGACCGAGGAAAAACACACAGGTCTGAGCCAGTGTCCACGAGGAACTGCATTTTGGATGTCCGGTCAGTTACAAATAGACGGCCTGTTGGTGAAGGGCAGTCGTTGGCCGCTACTTGCGACCGCCCTGAGAGTTTTCCGCTGGAAAGGTGCAAGGCTGCTTACAATTTCTTGCCTTTGTACCATATGTAAAGTGGTAAAAACAATGAGGGTGATCTGATGGAGGTTGCTGTGGGCGAGAACGGCTGCGTGAGCGTGAGCGATTGTTATATCGGTTCTTTGGCCTTGAATTCCTTCCACTAGCCACCTGTGATGTTAGTAATGCCACCTGTTTAGTCAGTTCACTTACTTGTCTGGCTAGGTCATTGTACAGTGGAGCAGGGTGTGATGCCGTTGATGTACTAGCCACCTGTGGCGTCGAAGGGGCTATCTCATGTACCTTATCTGCTAAGTCCGCTAAGTTGTCCAGAGGTAAATTGGTCTGTGAAGCAATGACGGTTTGGATGTTAGATGGTAACCGACTAGACCAAATGGTTCTCAAAAAATCCGTAGGTATTGATGGACCAGCCAGGCTCTGCATGTGGCGCAGGAACTGCGACGGTTTCCTATCACCAAGCTCCTCATGCATGAGCAACTGCTTCACACGCTTCTCTTGAGATGCTGAAAGTCGTTTGATAAGTTCAGTTTTTAATTTATCGTACTTATTAATTGAAGGTGGGTTGGCGATGATGTCTCTAACCTCAGCCGCATATTGATGCTCCAGTTGTGCTACCAAATAACAGAATTTCGTGTCATCGGAAGTGATTTTGGAAAGCGTGAACTGACTTTCTACTTGGTAAAACCATAATCTTGGTTCTTCTGGCCAAAATGCGGGTAGTCTTACGCCAACTCTTACAACTTCAGAAGGCACATCAATTTCCACATCTTTAAAATCGTCATTCGTATTCGGGTTGGACATAGTGGAATAAAAAATCGCTCACCTCTTATGACTTGGGCCAGATCCTTACAAGTTGTACTTTGGACCCAAGTCGAGATTGTTCCTTTATGAATCCAAACAAGGCGTAATCCAAATATCGGTGGTCACCAATGTAGTGCAGGACCCGTAGATATCTCTTAGGTCTCCACACTTCAAACTTACCTCTTGATCAGAAGGATACGGTATGAAAGAATTTATGATAGGTTATGAAAGTATTTAACACGAAAGACGAAGAATGAATATTATTATTATGTAGATAGAAAGATGGATTTAATGAAGAATGAAATAAGCACTAATACATGAAATGAGAGAAAGGAATATAAATGAATAACAGCAATAATGTAAACAGCAAGTAATGAGTGAAGCTATGCGCGCGAGTAGTGAAAAACGGAGTGAAGTTAGGTGCATACGCGTCGGCCGGCACTCGTCGCTCGCTGTTCGGATTGTAAGGTGTTGGCCCAAGTTTATTTTTCTTATGAGCGGAGCGGTAAGCGGAGCGATAATTCTTGTTGTGGTGCAAGAATGATGTCCGCAGTCCGCCACAAGTCCGTAAGGGGGAATCGACCCGAGGATGCAGCCGCGATCGCAAACGAGAGCGGTCCCGAGATCTTCTCGAGCGGGACGTAGCACGAGAACCACTGCGAGAGTTTCGCGATCTGCTGCGTAGATAACGTGAACTATTCTGTGAATTACGCGATCTACTCCGTGAATTACGCGACCTATTATGCCTATTACGCCTATTACGCGACCTATTACGCGACCGTTCGCGTATCGAACGACGCCGGCGCGATCGGCTACGTGAATCATTTGCTCTGGGCATGTTAAATTACTGGCAGCAACAATTAACACGGTAAAATAATATGCACTTGAAATAAAATTAAAACGGTAACAATAAAATCTGAGTAGGGTAGTTTGATTTGTTCCTCGGTATTCAATAGTTCGGCAACGATACTCGGATAGCAAAACAGTTAAGGCTGAAGGCTTGGATTGAGATCCCACTTATGATAATGGATCCGAAATGAAATATCCTTAAAAAAAATAAACACAATCTTTATTGACTTCTAATTAATTTAACTGATTACATGAATTTAACAATCTACCAATTAAACATAAAAATACCGAACAAATCAAACTTACAAACTAAAATTCACTCACTGATCGCACCGACAGTCTGTCCAGCAGGGCTTCCGCTCGCAACCGAGTTCAAGCAAGAAGTGAGTCTCGCTCAGTGTTGCACCGCTATTTATAGAAAAAATTGCCCCTACTATTTAACTAATCCGGGAGACCTAACAATACATATACTACTTTTTGTTTGTAAATACATACTTAATATACATAATTACACCCAGACTCAGGACATACAGACATGTTCATGCACACAAATGCATGTCCTGTGTGGGAATCGAACCCACGACCTGCAGCGCGTAAGGTGAACCTTAACCAACTGCGCCAACTGGCCCGTCAACTGTCTGGCCGTTGGTTGTGTGTTTCGGGACTCTGCTGGTTATTCTGATTGTACTTATGTTGCCTATCTAGTTTTACACTACTGCGCGTAAAAAGAGTGTAATATTTTCAGGGCTTATATACCTAGTGTGAATGTTTGCCCATGATTTTTTGTTTGTCGGTCCAAAGCCTTTTATTAGGCATATGAAATTTCGGATCTGGAAATGTATATGGATATATGAATAATATTATGCGGTTACCTACGGATACCTACGGTTACGGATATGAATTTTTTTCGGATATTGTAACGTATCGGATTTTAACCCTAAGGCCGGTACGTTAATAAGAAAAATGGATAAATGAAATAACCTTTACTGGCATAGAATTCCTATATTATTATTCAACTACATAAACAGTTATTCATTTTAAGTTAATTTAATACAAACAGATATTTTAAATAAATGCCACAGCTTCTCAGCCAGAGAATGTGGGTAACCTGAGATGAATTGCATTACCAATTACATAAGTTTAAATAAAGTATAAGGGCGCCAAAAGCAGAGACGGCTGCTTTACCGAAGAAAAAAACAGGTAAAAGTTTTAATTAAAGGATATGTGTAGCACCAACATGATCCGTTGACAGTAGATCAAGTCCCAACTGAACCATTTGATGGGATGTGAGCCCCAGCCGAACACAAAGATGGGATCTTGAAACCCAACCAAACACATAGATGGTATCTTGAACCCCAACCAAACACCTCCTGTAATTGATTTGTCAATTACAGTAACATAATAATAAAGTAGTATGAAAGAGGGAAAACCTAACCTCCAAAACATAAATTTTATGTAAAACGACTGAGAAAAGTTAATTATGTATTGTTTTGTATTATAACAAACAAATTTTATCTTTTATTTAATTTGGAATGATTTAATCTATGAGGGAAAAATAACCTAACAACCTCATGTAGCACCTAGCTTTCTAAATAATTAAAATATCACTTTTAATAGGCCTAGCATGTGGATAGTTCGTAGGAAATAAGTAATACATACCTTTGTGAAAATAAAGGAGGCTTAAATGAAGAAGATGGAATGAATTCCTAACAACTCCACACCACGCGTCATGGATCGATTGTGGATCCCTCCTCCAGCACAATTCTGTAGAAAACCACGAAATAAATACCGAGGCACTATTAAAACCAAAGAACAAAGCTTCCAAGAGATCAAACTTACCAAAAAAAATAGTAGAAGATCACATATTGAAAAATTTACGTGCGCACTGCACGTCGTCAGGATCGAAAAAGACAGGCTCCTTAGCCATTTTTTATAACTTGGAGAATTTCAGAGAGGGTTACAGTAGAAAATGTAATCCGTACATCTGTCGAAAACAACGAGACACTGAGGTCAAAAACCTTATTAATTTGAATGTTTTATTAAAGAAAAACGATGTCTGAAAGACCAAAAAGCACCGAAACAGTGTTTTATTGATAAGAACAATGTTTATAAACTTTAATTCATATTGTTTGTAAACAAACAATAAAAACGTCAACTAAATTGCGTAGTTATTAATATTTCTGTCAAAACCGATTATTCGTTTTATTCGCTGGAAACCCTAACTTTTCTATAGGTCACAGACAATAAATCAACTTGTAACATTAAAAGTTTCGTTCGAAAACGAATCGGTTTCGTTCAGAAACATATCGATTAATCGATAGAAAATCATATTTTATTCCTGTATTTCAATAAAATAGGAGGAATAATTAAAGATATGTTCATTTAACGAAACATTGATTAATTGGCTATAAATCCCAATAAATATTAAGAGGCTACAGACAATTAATCAAGTAAAAGCATTAAACTTGATTTAAAAAAGAACGATTCATCGACTGAAAAATCGAATGATAATCGAAAGTTATTATAAAAATTAAATAATTGAAAACCCATTTTTACTACGTTACACGACCCCCCCTGTCAGAAGAATTTTGCGTATATGAAAGCAAAATTCAAGCTGCCCTCAGCTTGAAAACACCTCAGCTCGAAAAATCTATCGATATCGATAACTGAAAGATAACTCCAAGTCACACTAAATTCTAAAATAAAAAATACCAACCGGATACAACGACAATCAAGTTGTAACCAAAAAAAACAACAAATATAAGAAAGCAAAATTCAAGCTGCCCTCAGCTTGAAAACACCTCAGCTCGAAAAATAAAAATCGATAACTGAAAGAAAACTCTAACTCACACTAAATTCTAAAATAAAAATTACCAACCGGATACAACGACAATCAAGTTGTAACCAAAAAAACAACAAACTATAAGTAATCATAAGCCAGTAAACACAAGACCAATGAAATACAAACCACCCTATCAAATCCAACACTCAATACTACATCCTACCAATAGTAAAGAACTTAAAAAGAAAAAACTACTCCATCAACAAATCAAACCCACAAACAAAAGATAAGTAAAAGTTGGAGATCAATAACTCCCATAACATGACAAAATAATAAAGTTAATAGTAATGTAGGAAAAATTTACCTAACATTAACATATACAAATTAAAAAAGAAACGCAACCCTAAACGCAATATATAAATCCCAACCAGTTATACATAAATAGTTAATAGAAATATAATAAATAAATATAATAATGGATGTAATAACAACTTAATATGTACTCTTGATTTACTAATAGACAATAAGCGATAACACACATAATCTAACTGTGGTTACGCCTCACCATATTAAACAAAAGAATTAAGAAGCCAGAAAACCCATTTTAGAATTTTAAATGATCAATGGTTAAAAGGCTTAATTTTAAAGAGGTAACCAACCGCCTCTAGTATAATGGCTTATTTAGAGGAGTTACTAACCGCTCCGGACAAAGGCTTATATTTTAAAGAGGTTATCAACCGCCTCTAGTAGAATGGCTTATTTATTTTACATAGGAGTTACCAACCGCTCCTAACCCACTATATTTACTAAATACCCAAAGTGGTCACTACCCAAGTAAAAATTTATCCAACATTTCAACATCCTTCCAGTGAATAAAGTATTTTATAATACATACATAATTATATCAATAAATAAAGACACTAAATAATAATTATAAAATATATAACCCCAAAACTATCTTAACTTTAACTATCCATTCCAGTAATCCAATCCAAAAAATAACCAACTGCCAGGACTAATGTTCTACAATCCAAAATATACCGACTTGTCCGGGCTATAGTTTATAAGATAAGAACCTTCTAAAATTATTACATAAATTTAACCTTTAACCTTGGCCACCTCCTTTTAAATATCGGATATGCCAAGCCCATAACAACCATTACTTGAGAAATCGGGTCGGTTATACATCAAACCAAAACAAAAGATTCCACGAGCAGACTACACGAGAGTCAATAGCGGTGTGATATAATTAATATCACAACCATGAAGAACCTTGGCCACCTCCTTTTAAATATCGGAAATGCCAAGCCTATATCAACCATTACTTGAGAAATCGGGTCGGTTATAAATAAAACCAAACCAAAAGATTTCACGAGCAGACTACACGAGAGTCAATAGCGGTGTGATATAATTAATATCACAACCATGAAGAACCTTGGCCACCTCCTTTTAAATATCAGAAATGCCAAGCCTATATCAACCATTACTTGCACATCCGAGTCGGTTATACATCGAACCGAACCGAAAGGAAGAATACACGACAGAAGCGCGGGAGTCCTTAGCGGTGGTGATGTGAGTATCATCATCAAAACCGTGAAGTGTGGCTCCCACCTTCAGCAAAACATCATCGAGTCGGAACCTAAAATAAAAAATACTGGATCCCGAATCCAAGAAACGACGAAACACCCGAACAACTATTTCAACCGAAAGAAAAGGACAATTCCCTATAATTATAAGCACTACAAACTATCGATACACATTTAAGATAAGAACACACATAAGTTCAAGACGAACTTTCAAATTTAAATTAAGAGTTCTTAATAGTATAAACAACGATGCAACGACATCAGCAGGCACGGTGTCCCTAATGCGAACCTCATATGCAAGCTTATATTTCTGTAAAGCTTGGAAAGCTAAAGAACGATCCTCCATTTTATAACAAGTGAAATAGTCACTGAACCGGAAGCAATATCTTAGAAAATATAAGTTAAGTAATGATAAAGTTAAGTAAAAGTCAAGCAACAGTAATGATAAATAACTGCAATGTAAAATAGCAGTAAGGTTAAATAATTGTCAAGATAAGTAGCCTGATACACACATCAATACGCAATAAGCATAAGCAGTAAGCACCACATTAATACAGCTAGCTTAGGGCGCTAGGTATTAAAAGCAAAGAAAAATAAATTAAATCTTCAGAAAAAAAAACTTATTTTTAATTATTATTTGAAAATTAAGCAAAGTTAATTAATTCTGAAAACGCAAAAACGATGGGTGTGAACCCTTATTACAGGATAATTTCCTAAACAATCAAAAAGCAGAAGTAGAAAAAGTTGAAAATTTCCCCGACTTGAAAAAAGTAAAAAATAATTTTAATTCAAAAAGTTCCAATGGGAATATTAAGAAAGAAAGCTGTAATAGTGGCAAATGATGAGTGTGTACCAGATATTTAGTTAATAATAGCAGAATGTTTAAGAGAAATATTAAAATGTAAAGATTTCATTTTAATTACCGCACTATTTTGCAAGTCATCTCAAGTTAAGAGAAAAAACATAAGTTAAATATTTAAATTATAACACAGTATGCATACATAAGACACAGTTAGTATAATTTGTAATGTAAAACACAGATCTGCAAGAAACTTGAGGTAAGACTCAATAAACACAGTTCCGCAGTAAACTTATGAAATACTTATAGTAAACACAATTTTTGACATATTTAAAACAACATGACAATCATCTCAGGTTACTCGCCCCACGTTGGGCGCCACTGTAACGTATCGGATTTTAACCCTAAGGCCGGTACGTTAATAAGAAAAATGGATAAATGAAATAACCTTTACTGGCATAGAATTCCTATATTATTATTCAACTACATAAACAGTTATTCATTTTAAGTTAATTTAATACAAACAGATATTTTAAATAAATGCCACAGCTTCTCAGCCAGAGAATGTGGGTAACCTGAGATGAATTGCATTACCAATTACATAAGTTTAAATAAAGTATAAGGGCGCCAAAAGCAGAGACGGCTGCTTTACCGAAGAAAAAAACAGGTAAAAGTTTTAATTAAAGGATATGTGTAGCACCAACATGATCCGTTGACAGTAGATCAAGTCCCAACTGAACCATTTGATGGGATGTGAGCCCCAGCCGAACACAAAGATGGGATCTTGAAACCCAACCAAACACATAGATGGTATCTTGAACCCCAACCAAACACCTCCTGTAATTGATTTGTCAATTACAGTAACATAATAATAAAGTAGTATGAAAGAGGGAAAACCTAACCTCCAAAACATAAATTTTATGTAAAACGACTGAGAAAAGTTAATTATGTATTGTTTTGTATTATAACAAACAAATTTTATCTTTTATTTAATTTGGAATGATTTAATCTATGAGGGAAAAATAACCTAACAACCTCATGTAGCACCTAGCTTTCTAAATAATTAAAATATCACTTTTAATAGGCCTAGCATGTGGATAGTTCGTAGGAAATAAGTAATACATACCTTTGTGAAAATAAAGGAGGCTTAAATGAAGAAGATGGAATGAATTCCTAACAACTCCACACCACGCGTCATGGATCGATTGTGGATCCCTCCTCCAGCACAATTCTGTAGAAAACCACGAAATAAATACCGAGGCACTATTAAAACTAAAGAACAAAGCTTCCAAGAGATCAAACTTACCAAAAAAAATAGTAGAAGATCACATATTGAAAAATTTACGTGCGCACTGCACGTCGTCAGGATCGAAAAAGACAGGCTCCTTAGCCATTTTTTATAACTTGGAGAATTTCAGAGAGGGTTACAGTAGAAAATGTAATCCGTACATCTGTCGAAAACAACGAGACACTGAGGTCAAAAACCTTATTAATTTGAATGTTTTATTAAAGAAAAACGATGTCTGAAAGACCAAAAAGCACCGAAACAGTGTTTTATTGATAAGAACAATGTTTATAAACTTTAATTCATATTGTTTGTAAACAAACAATAAAAACGTCAACTAAATTGCGTAGTTATTAATATTTCTGTCAAAACCGATTATTCGTTTTATTCGCTGGAAACCCTAACTTTTCTATAGGTCACAGACAATAAATCAACTTGTAACATTAAAAGTTTCGTTCGAAAACGAATCGGTTTCGTTCAGAAACATATCGATTAATCGATAGAAAATCATATTTTATTCCTGTATTTCAATAAAATAGGAGGAATAATTAAAGATATGTTCATTTAACGAAACATTGATTAATTGGCTATAAATCCCAATAAATATTAAGAGGCTACAGACAATTAATCAAGTAAAAGCATTAAACTTGATTTAAAAAAGAACGATTCATCGACTGAAAAATCGAATGATAATCGAAAGTTATTATAAAAATTAAATAATTGAAAACCCATTTTTACTACGTTACAATATCCGATAGCTTCGGATAGTTTTGGTTACGGGTATTAGTTTTTTAAGGAATTGTAAAAGGTAAATGCAATTATTTGACTTACGACGATTGATAAAAACTTCAGTCAACACTACTTCATAAAGTGTCTCCGTTAGGCGTCGATCGCACATAGAGAATTCTAGATTTTTGCGTTCAGAGTTCTGCGTTCCGCAATCACTATTGTGCACACAGCAAGCAGTCTAGAGTTCTGCAATATTCGCTACCCATCACACGTCATACACTTTTTTTCTTTTAAAGTCGCCGCATAGGTTTCAGTGATCGCGAAATGCAGAACTCTATAACTCTCCCTGTGGGATCGGCGCCATAGAGTCCGCTCCTATCCGAAATTATTTGAAACTTTTATATCCAATTCGGTTACGGTTTCGGATAGATTTTTATTTCGGATATCCGATAGTTTCGGAGCTCGATAACATCCCTGATTTATAATATTAGTAAAATGAGATAGGATTATTATAAGTCAATTGATCAATATTTTTCCTGTTTTTATAAGACACCCCCAGCTAATTACTAAACTGATGGAGTTGCAACCCTTAAAATTATTTACCCCGCGGTGCGCTCGGGAGGGCTGGACTCATTGTAATGTAATTGCTTGTTAGCGCCATTTCCCGGAGGAAATTCGCTTACTTCATTATGTTCCTCTTCCCTATTATTTTGAGTTTAAAATTAAAATTAAAGTTTAAAATTACTCAATTGTAGTTCAAAATAAATGAAGATTATTATGTCTTTGGCTTACTTTAAGGCGATGATAGCTCAGGTGTAGTGATGTCGGATACCGAGACGAAGGTCCCGGGTTCGAATCCTACAATGAGCTTGAGCTTTCGGTGAAGGAAAACATCGTGAGGAAACCATAGCACGGTGGTAGGGTACTTTGTGGCTGGCTACCACCCTCAAGTTGAAAATCTGTCACCAAGCACTTTTCGGTGTGTTCCGACAGCTGCACTTGAGAGCAAGTTCCTTCTAGGCTTTGTGTGCTTACCACCTTCGGCCGCATCATCACTTACCATGGTGAGTTTGGGGTCACACACGCCTATATATACACGATAAAAAAATAAGATTATACTAACCAAGCCAAGCTTATAACTATACATGCACTTACTCTACAAGCCCTAACTTCACAAACTCTACACACCGTAGTCAAAATATGAGGCTTGGCCGTTTCAATACTACAAGAACTATTGAATAACAAAAAAGTAATGAACAGTGAATACATTTTTCACCTTACTCCCATGTGACAGTAGCGAAACGGCCAAGCCACATATTTTGACTAAGGTGTTGAGTTTGTGAAGTTAGGGCTTGTAGAGTAAGTGCATGTAGAGTTATAAGCTTGGCTCTACATGAGATCTGATAACTTTTTGACAGTACGAGCCATATGTCTTGGCGGCAACATTTTACATAAAAATGTTTTTGTTGGGATACTTCTTGTCACATATCCATACAAAAATCTCTACAAGCTATTTACCAAGCATGCTCCAAATTTCTACCCATATTACTTAACATAATTTAAGCTAAATTCCGCACTGTAGTTCACTTAAGAGTTTAAGCGGTTACCGTTAAATGTTCACAAAATCCAGCCTTCAATTTACATAGTAACGATATACGTTGCTCAAATGGATTCTTGAAAAGTTAGGGTGAGCTCACACGGAGACGCGACGCGACGCGGCGTTCACTTTTAAAGATAGCGATACAATATTGATCAAATCAAATCAAAATTAAATCAAAAAGTCATTTATTCAGTTTAGGCCCTAATAAGGCACTTATGAACGATAAATTGGTACATACAGTTGAATTTACCACCGGTTCCGAATACACTATATTTTATTTACTACACTTAAAAGGTACAAATTTCTGTGCGAAAATTAGAATACGCAGCAATGCTTCGCTGGTAGACACGGGGTGCAAGAACCCTAAGTCCGTGCCAGCAATTTTCACTTGTGCGCCTCGCGGGCGACGCGATGCGTTTTCCGGCGCCGCGCTGAGTTGTGCAGCACGAAACAATATAGGGATGATTCTTGGATAATAAGTCAAATTAGTCCTTCAGTTAGATTATCAAAAAATATTGGACACGTATTTTTTGCTTTATTTGGTAAAGCAAAAAATACATATTGACAATGATAAAACGCGTCAAAGTTTGGCAGTGCGGGATCGTGACGTCACTTCAGACTAAAAACTGTACCATAACGTGACGTCACGCGTAACTTCAACACACGATATCTTTGTATTTTTTTTGTTTAATTGACAAATACTTGTTTAATATTTTTGATAGATTTTTTCAGTAATCTAGCCTATTGTCCTCTTCAGGCATCGTCAGATCGCATCGCGTCGCGACTCGGTGTGAAAAGACCCTAACGTTTAAAAATGACATAATCAGTAAAAGTTAATGACTAAGCAGAATATTTATTCTATTGTTAATTACAAATTTTAATTTAAGGAGTTATATTTGATATTAATTGACTAACTTTCCTCTTTGTTCTGTCTCATACGTGTAATTTGATGTTACTAATAACAAGAGTTTATACCTCATTTTAATTAGATTCTGTTAATAACATGAAACTAGAAACAGATTTGGTTGAAGTGTTATAAATGCCAATCAAATTATATTAATATTCTGTATGCTTCTCAAATAATAATAATTATTAATATTATAATTGCGAAAGTGTGTTTGTTTGTTTGAACGGGTCGCTCACTTTCCTCCAATATGCCGAGGAGGGCGATGGTTGTCACACGCGTCATACTTGTGAACAGGTGCTGCTTGTGGGGGCTGGTCTGCGCCGAGTTTGCTATTTATTTACTTATTAAATATCGAGTCGGTCTACTTTGTAGTTTTGCCGCCGCACCGGGGCAAGCAATTGTTGTCAGTGTGATTAGAATGTAAATATTATGTGATGAATCTAAGCTTGTTTTGAAAAGAGTAATTGCTGAGTTTATTGCCGGCTCTTCTCAGCAAATGCAACCTCCCGAACCGGTATTAGAGTATTAGAGTCAAACGTTATAAGTGCCTGCGAAGGTTTATTCGAATAAATAATTTTGAATTTAGAATTTTTGAAGGGAGCAGCGAATTGGCGTGATTTTTGCATAGAGGTAGATTAGGCTGAAGATTAACATAAGTTTCGTTTTTATTCCGGGAACGACAGAAAAAACCGGGTAGATGTTTGTAAATCTATATTCTATAGTACTATAATAAAGCTGAAAAGTTTTTTTGTTAGTTTCAACGGAACTCTGGAACTACCAGTCGGATACAAAAAATTATTTCAGTAACATGAAGCTACATTATCTCCGAATGTTACAGGCTACTTTTTATCCCGGGTACGCGGGTGAAACCGAGGAGGACAGCTAATGTTAAATAAGATGGCAAGATTGTGGCAAACTTAAAAGGCGTTCCATAGCAAGCAACTCCGAGTGCAAAAGCACCATCAACACTAATACCCTACAGTGATGCAACATCAGAAAGTCGAATGCCATTAATCATAGCAGCAGCTGCATTGGACAGGGCTGCACATGTCTGTCTGTCTGTCATTCCGGACGCCTCGTAATTTACGCCCGGACATCGCAAAATTCATAATGTCCAAGCTAGTGTCACTGAGTAACTGTGCTTGAAATGCGTTGGTAACAGTTAATTAGGTCACGATACAATTTAATGGTTATACAAGCTTCCATCACGCGGTTTCACCCGGGGATCTAATTAATAGAGCAATATAAAAAAGCCACTACTTATCATGAAATATTTCCGAAACCACGCAAGTTAGCTTCTTGAAGTGAAAAGTAACATTCAAAATTTAATAACGCACACAAAATTGAAACTGAAAAAATATAATTTAATATATTAATTAAATTTATTTAACAATCTGTATTCATTTTATTTGTAGAAAACAAGAATAAAAAAACTATCCATACTTCCATACTAATACTTAATACTAATAAGTTTGTTTGTATGTTTGTTACGCTTTCACGCCTCAACTATTCAACGGAATGGATTTTTTATCCCGGGAACGCGGGTGAAACCGCGGGGGACAGCTAGTAATACAATAAAAATAAAACCTTAATACTAAAACTTAACTCAAATTAAAAATGAAATGTGTTAAAGTACGAGTAAGAAGGAAAAACTTTATTGAACCTTGGTCCAACCAGCAGAAGCATAATAATTTGAAATAGGAGCTTTTTTGGCTTCACACAGTACTTTTTAACTATGTGTAATATGCGTTTATATTGTTTATTTCTCTTTCTTTCACCTTTGTACGTTATTTTTATTGTTTAATCTCTGGAACTACCAGTCGGATTCGAAAAATTCCTTCACAAATAGAAAGCTACATAATCCCCGACATTATAGGCTTTTTTATCCCGGGTATGCGGGTGAAAATGCATGAGACAACTAGTAATTACTATATTATAATTATATACTGGGAACCGCCAGGAAATAATAATTTATATTATAACTGCCTTCTGGGAACCCTGCCGTTAATCGGAAGCAGCGGCAGGCTTGAGGAAATTTTCTATATATAGATTGTATTTTGTACATATTTGTTGTAAATAAAGATATTATATACTGTTTAAAATACCTATTATTAATGTGATAAAATGCAATTTAATACCAACTAGAGCAAAGGTTTAACGTCGTGTGACTGTTACGGTTGAAGTTTCAACCCTTGAAGGTTATGTTGTAAGGGTCCAAGTTACAAGAGAAAGTAATTGACACAAGCTCTACGATGCACTGAGCGCTGTCACTACGCTCTGTCTCTATCGCGTGAGAAGGCCGCTGTCGGCGGAGTCGTTGCGTGGCCTCGTCGAGTTTTGTTTTACAGAATAGCATAATAATAATAGCATAAACATTTTGTTATAGCACAGAAGTGCAAGTAATCGTTGAAATCCACACAGAGTTTAGAGTGAATTGCAAGAGAACGTTAAAGTGCTCATTGGAACGAAAGGAATTGGCTCTTTTGAGCCTATAATGTTGTGCTGAGCACAGGCCTCCTTTCACAAAATGAGGGTGAAAGGGAATGAGCAAATACTCAACTACGCGCGCCCACTTTGGATCGGTGGAGGTAGTGGTCAACCTACTGTAGGAGTTTTTCAAGCCGCCTCCAACTAGCTAAACGACTATCAAAACAAAATGATAGCCAGGATCAACGGCTTTGCGTGCCTTCCGAATCATGGGAAACACTTGAAGAAGTCTGGAAGGTCACCCACTCAAGTACCGGCCTTACCAGTGATAACTTACCTTTGAGTTGCCGACCTTTTACATACTATATCCTCCGTCGTCCGTCTTTCTGATGTGTTTGTTTTTTTATAATATCTGTGAAAAATTAATTAGCCTTCTTTTTGTGTTATATGTATCTATTCTTTATGTACCTAGCTGTTAGTTTGCCTTTGATGTTAAATTAAAATATAATTGGACTGTTTTACAAAAACTTTAAACCGACTTCAAAGTACACTATCAAATCCTGATCTGATGACAATGGGACCAAACGGGAAGTGTACCCTTTCAAATAAAAAAAGAATTTTCCAAATCGGTTAATAAATGACGGAGTTATGAGGTAAAAAACATAAAAAAAAGACTATCGAATTGAGAACCTCCTCCTTTTTTTGAAGTCGGTTAAAATTACTACAAGGCAATAGGGCTCTCAAGTACAACTACCGGAACACACCGGTAGATGCTTGGTGAGATATTTGTAACTTGAGAGTATTAGCCAAGCAGGCAAGTACTACAAAGTACCCTATCACCGTGCTATGGTTCCCTCACGATGTTTTCATTCACCGAAAGCTCAAGCTCATGCGAACTCACAAAAAACGTCACTGAGTTATCATCGCATTTCGCTGTACGCTTATCACTTACGTCATTATCTCCGAGGATTAAAGTTATTATCACGATCTAGAACTACAAGTAATAATTCATTAGTACCTAGTCCGATAAACGTCATTTGATATTTGCCAGTGATAAGTGTTAGTTTAAATTGGGTTACGATTACAGATATCCCTAAGTCAGAAATGGTTTAAATTAGAAATTAACGCTATCCACGTGGAAACTAGAATTAGAATTGTTAAGTTGTCGTGATTGAGGTTGCTGTAATTCTTCTATATATTTTAAGCACCTCATATTGTTATTACTTACTTATCTATAAAAATAATTATCGAAGTCAAAACACTCACAAATACACAATTTGTTTCTTAAAAGAATCATAGCGAGATTTGTACAAAAAAATAAAGATTTTTAGAGACGTTCATCATTATCATCACTCTATAATGTTCCACTGCTGGGCACGGGTCTCCTTTCACAAATGAGGGTGAAAGGGAATGGGCAAATCCAAAATCAACTCCACCACACGGGCCAGCTGGCGCAGTTGGTTAAGGTTCAACTTACG
Organism: Polyploca ridens; assembly: GCA_951394255.1. Lineage (NCBI taxonomy): Eukaryota > Metazoa > Arthropoda > Insecta > Lepidoptera > Drepanidae > Polyploca > Polyploca ridens. The sequence continues at coordinate 1,892,670 of OX596263.1, forward strand.
CGCCGCAGGTCGTGGGTTCGATTCCCACACAGGACATGCATTTGTGTGCATGAACATGTCTGTATGTCCTGAGTCTGGGTGTAATTATGTATATTAAGTATGTATTTACAAACAAAAAGTAGTATATGTATTATATCAGTTATCTGGTTTCCATAGTACAAGCTCTGCTTAGTTTGGGATCAGATGACCGTGTGTGAGGAATGTCCCAGGATATTTATTATTATTATTATTTATTACCACGCGTGGTCACCTACTGTTGGAATTTTTCAAGCCGCCTAGGAGGCATCCAACTAGCTTAACGACTATCACAATTAAGTGATAACCGGGACCAACGGCTTTACCTGTCTTCCGAAGCACGGAAACGCTCGATTTGAAATACCACTAGGCGGTCACCCATCCAGGTACCGACCACGACATGCGTAGCTTAACTTTGCCGATCAATTAAGAACGGCTAATCATGCTACACCACGAGAGCTTCGTAGTCTACCTGCGGGCCGGATTTCATCATAATTGGCTGTGCCGTTGAAACTTCAAGATGTAGAAATCAAGTTCTAGAATGTAGGAAAAGAACGAGAAGCGGTCCTGACTCAGCGCCTCCCAGCAACCATTACCAAGTCACACATAAAAGCGAACATTAAATATTATTGCTGATAATCTGTTTTTATATAAATCCAGGTCAAGTTGACTGTTTTGGGCATCATAAAAGTTTTAAATGGAAATTAATGACCTCACTTTTAATACGGCTCTCTCTAGATTAGTGTTGTTAAGCAATTTGTATTAATTTCTATTCATCCCCTGTGACACGGCCGTAAATAAAATAAGGTTTATGTTTAATGTCATTTTATTTTAAAGAAGTGAATAATCGTATAATCATTTTGTAATTTTTTCAAGAGAAAGCTAAAGCGTTGCTCGACTGGGAAAGTACCTACCTTACAAAATAACGCAGCCAAATAACAATGTTGTGTCCTGTTCGTGGTGTTGCAAGCGTCCATAGGCTACGGTAACCGCTTACCATCGGGCGGACCGTATATTCAAAATTCTAAATAATTTATTGAAATAGACCTTCGCAGGCACTTATGAAAAGTCTGACTGTAATTACTCTAATACAGTTTCGGAAGGTTGCATTTGCTGAGAAGAGCCGGCAATAAACTCAGCAATTACTCTTTTCAAAACAAGCTTAGACTCATTACATAATATTTACATTCTTATCGCACTGACAACTATTGCGTGGCGCGGCGGCAAAACTAAAAAGTAGACTGAATCGATATTGAATAAGTAAATATCAAACTTGAGCAGACCAGCCCCCACAAGCAGCACCTGTTCACAAGTATGACGCGTGTGGCAGCCACCGCCCTCCTCGCCATATTGGAGGGAAGTGGGCGACCTGTCACACGACGCCGCCGCAAGCAAAGGCCTTAATTAAAGTGAGCACTGCCTTAAAAATAAAAAAAATAACTATATGGAAACACACAATTTGTTATCAGTGTGACTATTGACAAGTTTAGACTAACCGCCAGTTTCTGAAAGCCAAATCAATGTTAATTTATAATCAAAACTGTTGCCGTCTTTGTCATTTTAGACGTCATTGACAATTACAGGTATACTTTTAACAAGAGATTAACTTTAATTTGTCTTTCAGAAACTAGCAGTAAATATCATATTAAATAGGAAATATAACAATTTTACCAAAAATAAATAAATGAAGAACGTTGAATTGATATATTCTATTTAATTTGTGGGAAACCTTATACCCACATTGTTAACACACATTCTACCGATTTTTAATTTGGATTAAACCAACGTGAACACGCTGTATACGGCTGAACGGGCTCCAATCTCCGATTGTCTCCCGGTTTATAATGAATTTGCGGCGGTGTAACGCAACGCTGCCGCGACTAATTGCATCCCATTGTGGACTTTTTATTATTATATTCTTATATACACTTCAGTGCAATAAAACTGTATCTTAAGCTTGTGATTATTTTTACAGTTCCCTGACTACCTAACACAAAACAATTGTACACTGTAACTATTCATAACATGGGGAAATAAAGTAAACAGGTGTTTTGTAAAGGTGTGACTACGCAATGGTACATACAATTACAAGATAATGGATGGTTATAGCGTAGAGGTATTCTATGAATTAACTGTTTAGATAATAATAATATAATAGTAATATTAATCTTTATTTGACAAGCCTTTAACTATTTTTTATTACAGTTTTTTTTTTGTACTACTTAAGTAGCAAACAAGCATACGGCCCGCCTGATGGCCGCTTGCATCACCAAGGGTGTTACTCGCGCGTTGCCGACCCTGCAGAAATCTCTTCACACCCTTTTTGAAGAACCCCATGCTGTACTCTATTGGGAAAACCACGGCGGGGAGTGGTACAAAAAAGCTCATACAAAGATATAATACACGTTACAATCAAAACAGTAAGCCATAAAACAAACAATAAGTTAAGATAGGGAAACACCATGAACTAATAAGCAATAAGATACTTTTTTATGCGGATTCTCAAATGAAATTTTGATAAATTTAATTTTCAGACGTCAGACGTCACCTACGTGGTGAGTCAAGTCTCATCTTTAGTGGCACGTATTATACTATTTTTTTTTATTGATTATCCTTTGCTGAGCGGACTTTATTTGATGCATAAATTAATATCATTATCCTAAATAATCCAGTTTATGTGCACCGCAGTGTATTTGCAGTCAATTATTGCGAGTCAGGTTTACGAGAATACGGCTACACTTGGTTTATTGTTTGTTTTGCAACTCATTGTACAATTATTTATTTTCAATTGGTTGGGTTTTAAATGTGTCGCTTGTTTGATAAAAACATAAAATAAATTAAACTTTTTATTGCAATATCGAATATGAAGCAAGCTATACTGGGTGGAGATTACGAAATGGCATATTTTCGGAAGCTATGTTGGATTAGTCATGCTGAACAACTTTTACTATGGGACCAACACTGAATTCTCAAAAATAAATTTTTACTTTTCATACATTATGATCGAGAAAAGTTGACATTTACTATGAGAAGTATTTTTTTTTTTGAGAATTCACTATTGGTCCCATAGTAAAAGTTGTTTAGCATGACTAACCCAACATAGGTTTCGAAAATATGCCATCTCGAAATCTCCACCTGTTATATATTATCGAGGAACATTACTTTAGAGTAGGAGTACCGAGCAATCCAATTCCGCAAGTAGTCAATGAGCCAAACATAGTCAGATTGTCAAAATATTTAAAAAATGTAACCTTGCTGAGTTTCTTGCCGGATTCTTCTCAGTTGAAGGCCGAGTTCCGAACCGGTGGTAACTTCAGTAAATGTGACCTTCATAAGTGCTCTTCTACGGCCTAAATTGAATAAATGGCTTTGACTTTGACTTTGAATGCTTTTGCACTGATTAATAACAGAACCGATCAACCACTGTTGTGTCCTTGAGTGTGTCCTTGACTTAGCCAATCAGAGCGCGTGTCCTTTAGCTAAATGGCGTGCATTGACGGTGGTGGGTAATGGGCGGAATAGATTGCAAACAAATGAACATTAATTTGTTCGAAGATCAATATGTACGTAGAAAAAAAGAATTGTTGAAGGTGATTCGTCTCTCAAGCCAATCAAGCGATATAATTAGAAAAAAATTATGCACATTTTGTTGAAGAAAAAAGATTTTTCCCGTACCGGGAATCGAACCCGAGCCTCCTGGGTGAAAGCCAGGTATCCTAGCCACTAGACCATACGGGAGTTATTGATAGAGTCGAATTTGTTAATGAAATGTAAAGTTATCATTTGAAAGTGAATCAACATAACATGACGTCACGAACATCAATTAATTTTTATTGTAAAATACATATTGAATACAAATTTACACAATTAACAAATTTGATATGTGTATACAAATAATTACTTCCATTAAGAAGATAGGATAAGCGACTTTGCACGCAGCCAGCACTTGGATGGGTGACGATATTTTTAAGATTACTTTTACGAAAAACGATTCAATAGGTATTTATTAAACATAATTGTAAGCAAATAATACCTTCCATATCGCAGGTTTAGCAACTTTCCAAACAGTCAGTACTTGGATGGGTGACCAAATTATTTTTTACTGCTAAATTCAAATCAAAGTGCTTATTGGAAACAGGAAAAAGTCATCGGGAATTTTACTATTTACAACTATGATATATAGGAAACTCGACGAATTTATTTCGATAAGGATCTTATCAAACCAAACACCTAAATATTCTAAGAATGTGTTTGTACATCGATAAATAACTTATTTACAATTTATTGCGAGTCAGAGATTGTATGAATAGAATGACTGAACAAATTCTACGGAAACAGGTTTTTATAGTCATCATCATTTTCGTTTAATGACCCTTGAGCGTGGGATTCCCCACGATATAATAGCGATGACCGATTACGTTAAATAACACTATTATTTGTGACGATATAAATGAAAACCGTTTATTTAAAGGTTTGTCATACCTCCAACTAGGTACTAGTTTGTAGATCGTGAATACCTCATAAGCAGTACTTCACATCGGGCCAAAGGCTGCAACTTTATAAGTCGCAAGTCCGGCCTCATAGGGAGTACTGCTGTCATCTGTGGGCGGTGGCGCCTGGATACCAGCTTGGGCCTTAAGGCGGCCCTCTGTGGCCGGCGCAACTTCAACGCAAGCATAGTCTAAAAGCTTGTTGTTTCATCCAACGTAATGTTTGACTGCGAAAAAAGAGAGACAGCATCAGAGCCGTCGGTTATCAGTCGGTAAATTCCACTGATCACTCGCGGCCGCTTCACTAGGTCGTCATTCATGATTTCGCATTCATAAAACTTGTTCCAGGAGTATACTTCTTGTGAAAAAATCTTACAAGTTTGTGAAAAAAAAAGTTACTTATTTAGAATCTCCAATACATTTGCAAGCCTGGTATCGAAATGTTTTCTTTACTTTTACAATTTATAGGTACATTAGATATGGCCAAAGTTCAGGCAAAAACGCTGTTTTTCGGAGGCTTTGACTGAATTTGTTTCACCCTTTTTTTAAATTACGCCAAGATACACGGCTAAATATAATGCACAAGATACTAATTTGTTCAAAACATCTAACGAAAATGTTTAACAACGCCATAATAAGTACAGAGGTTTTGTATGAAAAGTATGACGAATTGAGTCCTCTTAAGAATCGGTTCCCGAGCTAACAAACGGTTAAGAGCCCCTCAGTCTGAGGAGAGACTTTGCCTCCTTATGTGTGTTCTACAGAGAATAAGTAAGCGTGTAGAGTTATGCTTGGCTCTACATGAGATCTGGTAACTTTTTGACAGTGCGAGCGATATGGTCTTGTCTTGGCAACATTTTAGGTGAAAATGTTTTTGGTGGGATTAAATTTTATACTGAACAGAGGCCAACCACAGGCTCTAAAAACAATATTATTATAAGCTTGCTTATTATTATGCTAAAACGTGACAATTTCCAAAACATCTTTTACTTGTAAATAGGGTAGCCATCCGTCCGGGTTTCCCCGGATTTGTCCTAAATTTGATGGCGTCCGGAGAGCGTCCGGGCTGGATTTCATTTTTTGTCCGGGTTTAAAAGTTTTCAAGTCACAACAATCAAAACTATTTTTGATTTTACTGAGTAATTTTACGAAAAGCACTGTTAACATGTCCGGGTTCCAAGTTCCAAAATCCGGGGCTTTCACGCTTCTTGTCCTGTTTGCAGGATGTTAGAGATGGCAACCCTATTTGTAAGGTCCCTTCGATCGGTATATATTTGATCGAAGTAAGGTCCAAACAAATATTTTTCAAATACACAATGGCCCTGATTCTGTTGTTCACAACTAAACTAATTTTAATCTCACTATATCTCTTTCTAACAAAGAACATAAGAAAAGGATGTAAGAAATTTAGTCCTGTCAAAATAGTCTAATGCTTGTTTTCAATATAAATTTAGTCGCCATCTATCGTGGTTACGCCTAAATACACGCAAAATAAGACGGCAAAGATTAATTTTACAACTTAAAATATGTTCTATCCTTTTTCAATAATGTTCGTAAGAAAGAGATGAGATGTGACTAAAATTAGTTTAGTGCGATTTACAACAGAATCGGCACCATTATAGAAATTTTTGAACAAAAAACATACATTTAATTCAGTCTAACAGCCACGTACAAGATGTTATTTTAGGGCCAGACACCATTACGAAGTGTTTATTTAGGATCTGAATTGATAACAGGCCACAATGTTTAGGCTCGAATATCATCACTTTGATTTATATGAACGCTTTTTTTAAACAAAAAAGGGATATCACTGTTCTCGCCCCGCGGTTTCACCCGTATCCGGTTCCAGATGGATCGAATGTATTATTTTGTTAAGTATACAGTGGTGCCGATTCTGTTGTAAATCGCACTAAACTAATCTTAGTCACATCTCATCTCTTTCTTACGAACATGATTGAAAAAGGATAGAACATATTTTAAGTTGTCAAATTAATCTTTGCCGTCTTATTATGCGTGTATTTAGGCGTAACCACGATAGATGGCGACTAAAATTATATTGAAAACAAGCATTGGACTAATTTGACAGGACTAAATTTCTAACATCCTTTTCTTATGTCCTTTGTTAGAAAGAGACATAGTGACATTAAAATTAGTTTAGTTGTGAACAACAGAATCAGGGCCATTATGTTATTCCAGGCTTTCATCTACCTGTGTGCCAAATTTCATCATGATTGGTTGAGCTGTTGATGCGTTTGAGGTGAACTTCCAAGCAAAGATTTGCCACAGCAAGACAAAGCTATTTATTCAATTTAGGCCCTAGTAGGGAACCCTAGAAGGTCGAAGCTTCTGAAGTTACCACCATGTGAATCTATCAATTAGTACTGTTTCTATAATTTAGACCACAAGAAACGTGTTTAGTATACCAGAGAACTGCACCCAAGTCTGCTACTATTACAATATGACGGTTTGTCATGGATAGATTATAAACTATCGGAAATTAATACGTTATATTGTAAGCAGTATGGTACAGTTCACAATATATCGGGGAGTTTATAATCTCACTAGGTAGATTATAAACTAACGGTTTTCACAAAAATACGGTGACAATATATATTACACCCAGACTTACAAACATACATCGCACCCTTCCTGGAAGAATGTTGTATGTGAGAAGTGACAACTTTTCAGGAGCGTAAAAAAACTGTCCTAAAAATTTATCAATGTTATTAAAAATATGTAGTATACATCAAATGATAACTAAAACTACCTGTGAGGGGCCTACGTGTTTATATTTTAAATTTACTCAATGTGTATTGAGAAAAACCTAAAAAGGAGCGTTGCGTAATTATTCCTCGAAACAGTTGATGGAGTAATTATGAATATTGCATTGTTGACATGTTAAGGAAGTTCGATAGTATTGCAGATAACTCTTTATTTGCATTCTGATTTAGTAGTGCATTCAATGTGTAAGTGTCGTTTATATAGGTTTTCCTCGAGCTACTCGTTTGTGTAACAAGTATGCAACTACAGTTATTCGAAAATATATTTTTAAGTCTTCGTTCAAAATTTATGTAAGTATGAATATGCTATTAGTCATGTGGAACTTTAGTGAATAATTAAGTGCAAATATATTAACTTCGTTTTATGATGGAAATATAAATATTTAAATGTTGCAATATTTTACATAATTGTATTTTATTCCTTCATTTTGAAGATAAAAATTATGAAAAAAATTGACAATGTGTATTAATTTTTTCTTGATTTTTTAGTGCAATAAAAAAAAACACGCAAGTCGACTGGCATCTTTGTTCCAGGGGGGGTGCGACATGTTCATGCATTTAAAAGAGGGAAAATATCCCAAGACCTTGACGTAGAAATCTGTCAATCTAAACCCATATCAAAAGGCCTGTCAATCAAATTCTACTTCTATAATGCCTACTCGTTTCACTAGCTTTCTTGAGGATTTTTTCTTTCTTGCATAAAACGTCCTGTATGTCATTCCAAAGTATGATCTAACCAAATTGCTTACAAATCCGTTCACCAGTTACTGATATGAGTGGTTACAAACACACAAACTTAATTTTTTATTAATAACTAGTTTTCGCTGTTTCCAAAATGTATCGTATGTGCTTTTCCAAATTATGATCTATCTGTGTGCCAAATTTCATGACGTGGCGTCAAGAGGTAACAAACAAATAAACAAACTCACTTTTACGTTTATAAATAGTAAATATTAGGTAGTATAGATACATATAGATAAGTTTTTTTATAAATATCATGGGACATTCCTCGCAAACGGTTATCTGATCCCAAACTAAGCAGAGCTTGTACTATGGAAACCAGATAATTGACTAAGCTACTAGGTACATTATGCTACTTTTTGTTTGTAAATACGTACTTAATATACATAATTACACCCAAACTTAGGACATACAGACATTTTCATGCACACAAATGTATGTCTTAGGTGGAAATCGAAACCACGACCTGCGGCATGTTAGGTGGAATCGCCAATCAGCCTGTCAAAAATTAAAAAGCCTATAGAATCTTCAGCGAAAATTTCAACTGACCTAAATTAAGTCTACGGATAAGTAAATAAGATACACAATTGTATAATTCAACAAACAATCCATCATCAGTGAAGCGAGCTTTTCACTTTGCTCATTTTAACAATGACAAATGAAGTATCATTGTATCGGTTTTCAGTCTTCAAGTTTGTTTATCTCTCATTTAATTAAATCTCATCACTTTATGTTTATTGTAACGTTTTATTTTAAACTTGCCTCTATTTGCGGTTTTTCTCAAGGGATTGTTTTGTATAGGTGTCAAACAAACAAACGGCTCGCGTGATAGTAAGCGGTTACAATCAAGACATATTCTTGTCAAAAAGTCATTTTTCAAATGTAAAAGTAATCATATCATTTTATAAGGGGTGGATACGATAATCCTAATCCTAACTAATATTATAAATGCGAAAGTGAGTTTGTTTGTTACGCCTTCACGCCTCAACTACTCAAAGGATCATCATGAAATTTGGCATGCAGATAGCCTACGGTGACGTGGAGACGGACATAGGCTTTTTATCCTGGGAACGCGGGTGACAATAAATGAAACCACGTAAAGAACTCATAAATGCGAAAAAATACTATACTTTACGTGGTAGGTATAAGTATACCTATGGTTTCGAGATTAGCTACCGTACTAACAATTCTAGATGAAAAGATCTTTCCAATGGCGTATAGCTCATTAATGGTGTTCCGTACATTTTTTCCATAAGGATGTATGTATATGTTTAATTACCTGTTTAGAAAAAAAATGTACGCTAAACATATCGGTGTTCAATTTATATCAAAATAAACGTTTTCTATACCTCCGTTTTGCAAAACCTCTTTCGCTTTACGGAACTTATACACGCTAATGATACACACAAAAGACCTCAGCCTGGACCATTGAATGGAAACCCAAGGCCCCTTCCATACTATACCAAAAACCCATAGAAACCTACATAAAGAAATAATAGGTCCATTAAGGGAAGTAGAAAAGGCCGACGAGTACAATTTAAAACAAAAGTCTTATCAATATCTCTGCGGATCCGAGAGGGCTATTTGAAAGCCTCAGACTCATTTAATGAGGGATCGTTTGGTAGATCGCGATTCATTTCCTTGCTCGGATGAGCTCTATTAGTCTCAAAATCACCATTAAAATGACCGGGTTTGAAAAGTTTTCATGCAATTAGCGTTGATTTGAAAATTTTGTTGGTATTCTTTTCTGAGTTTGGGTGAGTCGCCAACATCTCTTAACAAGCGATAATAACCGTTATGATGAACTGAAGCAAGTTGACAATAATGTTGACGGTATTTGAGTAAAACGATAAAAGCGGAATCTAAAAACCTTATGTGGGATAGATCTTCACGAGTTAGCTTCTGACTGATCAACTGGGCTAAAGTTAGATATTATACTTTTACTTTGACCATTGATCTATTATTACTATGTATAGAGAAGACGCCACATATCATAACTATGTTCCGTTCTGGCCTCACTTGTTGTTGTAAAACGATGAACGAAATGCGTAAGCACCGTGAAAATCACGGTGTATGCGAGAAAAATATTACTAATAGTTTTCTGTCTGATAGCGCTACGTGTTTCTACAGTCTGCTTAGACGACTAATTTATTGTTTCAGTGCTAAGGAGAACTAGAGCTTTAGTTGAATCAAAAAATGGAACATAACCTTTCCTTATGATAGCTTCTCTATACGTAATAATAATAGCTCAATAACTTTGACAGGATTATTTCTATCTCCAACACGCGAAAATTATTTGTTTTTATTTATTTGATTCATGCATTTTTTTCTTTCTTTAATTTCTGGATCATATCCAGATAAAGGTGATCTGCGTAAAACATCATCCAAAATTTTTTTAAGAGGTCAAGATTGTGATTGTTTTAAAAAGGAAATTTCAGAAACTACATAGAATTTTAGATGCTCCACAATACTCCACACCTTCTCATTTTGATTCACGTTCCATTCCTTTCTTAATCAAAACTATCTATAGCTTGTTTTTTTTTATACCACTAAGCTGGCAAACAAGCATACCCACCTGATGGTAAGCAGTTACCGTAGCCTATGGACGCTTGCAACACCAGGGGTATCACTCGCGCGTTGCCGACCCTGAAGAAATCTTCCTCACCCTTTTTGAAGAACCCCATGCTGTACTCCATTGGGAAAACCACGGCGGGGAGCTCATGCCACAGTCTGAGCGTTCGCGGAAGAAAACTCTTTTGAGCCCGGACAGTTCAAAACTTCAAACCATTTTCAATCAAGTAAACCTTCTGGATTCTTCTGTAGAGGATTCTGCCATCCTTTCATACCCTGTTATTTTCTTCTTCTTTACTAAAGATCTCCGCACTTGTCCATTTAACTTATCCTTGGTCTTTCCTTCCTCGCTCTCCCTCTATCTTTCTTCTTTGCCCTCCTATTCTCTACAGTCTGCATACATTTTTTTACTAATCTAAAATTCATTCGCTCCCCATGATCTGCCATACCTACATCTTCAAAGAAGTAATTTCCCCCAGCGCATACCTACTAGAGGTGAATCCCAACACGTATGTGAGAAGCAGTTTGTGGGAGTCACAGATAAGCGGTATCGGGAGACCATTTGCCGCATAGATGATAATTTCCGTTGCAAGATGGCATCATTTACCCTCCGAACGCTTATGGGTGGAGGAGGAGTTTAAGCGGGAGATGAATTTAAAATATAAAACTGCCATCGATTTTGCTTTTGCTTTGTTTGATAAAAAATAAAGGGAATGCAACTTATAAAAGGGACTTTTTGGCGGGAACTTGCTGAGTGACGTTGCGTGTTCATTTTTATTTTCATAAATTCGTGTATTTTTGAGTTTTATTGCATATTATCATATGGTATTTTATCCAATAAAGATCAATACATGTGCACCAGTGAAGTGCATTGAAATAAATTATTTGTATCGTGGCTTTTCAAGTTGTCTCAAGAACTCCGTGAAAAGTGTTAGTACAATGACCACCATTGTACTAAAACATGACTATTATGGACGGTGACTGACTGAGGACTATGTGAAAGTGATTCATTGTGACTAGAACTTAAAATATTACTGGAAATTGGCAAAATACACAAGCCGTTGAAGAAAAAAAAAACAAAAAAAAACTGCAATCTATTAAAAACATTATACCTTAACATTAACCTTACTGCACACATGTAAGGTTTTCCTTATTTGACATCCGACGTCAAAAAAGAACAAAATACAAGTAAGGTATTAAAACAAGACTTTTAACACTTTTAGGCGTGCGTCTATATGATGAATATAATATTTGATATCTAATCTGTATAATGTATGATGAAAAGTGAACGTCATAACGTTTCATATACTCCATTGCTGCAGGAAGCGGGAAATATGTTTTTCTTAGCGAATACAAATTAAGAAGGTAGGTATTAGTAATAAAATTATACTCAATAAGAGATTAATTACAAGTTGGTTATTTAAATAAATAAATATCTTGGTACATTCCTCACACACGGTCGTCTGATCCCAAACTAAGCAGAGCTTGTACTATGGAAATCAGATAACTGATATAATACATATACTACCTACTCTTTGTTTGTAAATACATACTTAATATACATAATTACACCCAGACTCAGGTCAGGATATACAGACATGTTGACAATTTTAGTACGGGAGTAAAAAAGTTATAGGTATGATACTTCATATCAGTAATTTGTAACTATAAATAGTTCCAATAAATAAATCATGATTTTTAAATCCCGGGAATTATAATCCTTCCGGGGTTCTAGAGGAGGTATTAACACTCTGTTACTTACTCCCTTGAAGTTGAGGTAAATATACTCTACCTAATCCGATCTCTGGCTGATACGTGATATTGGTCGAAAATAAGCACTCCTTGAAAGGATCTGGATCTTTATTGTAGCTGCCTGAATAAAACAGTACAGATTTTCACAAAACTCGCTAACACTCACACCCCATACATTCGTCTCGAACATCACCACAAGGTTTGCTCTCACTGACACAAAGTATCGATTGACTTTGAACCCTATAACTTTGGTAATAAGAATCTATCAGCAATTATTCACATGTGTTCTAAACTTTGTTAATATACAGCGTCTACCATTACTGACTGTCAAAGTCATCTCAAACGGCTTTTTGGAAAGATAAAACAAAATTTGTGAATTCCATATAGCAATTTGTTTTTTTAATCAGAATTTAATGTTCCCATTAGGAACATAGCAGGCCTGTAACTTCTGGGAGTAAATACGTAAAGAAAAAAAAATTCTTAGACCGTAACATTTCTGTCACCTACCGATCTGCTAGAGAGCAAGTAAATTTAGGTTTTGTGTGATTTTCCTCTTACTACGGTCATTAAACGCTGGCATAATAACAACAGCTGATAGGCAAGCAGAATATCCATCTGATGGTACGTGATTACCGGAGCATAACGGTAGAAGCGCTCGTGGTGTAGCATGATTAGCCGTTCTTAATCGATCGGCAAAGTTAAGCTACGCCTGTCGTGGTCGTTACCTGGATGGGTTACCGCCTAGTGGTATTTCAAATCGAGCGTTTCCGTGCTTCGGAAGGCACGTAAAGCCGTTGGTCCCGGTTATCACTTAATTGTGATAGTCGTTAAGCTAGTTGGATGCCTCCTAGGCGGCTTGAAAAATTCCAACAGTAGGTTGACCACCAGCCTACCTCCACCGATCCGCAGTGGGCACGCGTGGTGGAGTATTGCCCATTCCCTTTTACCTTTATTTGTGAAAGGAGGCCTGTGCTCAGCAGTGGGACATTATAGGCTGATGATGAACGGTAGGATCAGAAGCGCCAGAATTTCAACATGAGAGGACAGTCGGTGACAACTTAAGTAAGTCATGCCTTTGCTTGCGGCGGCGTCGTGTGACGGGTCGCTCACTTCCCTCCAATATGGCGAGGAGGGCGATGGCTGCCACACGCGTCATACTTGTTAACAGGTGCTGCTTGTGGGGGCTGGTCTGCTTAAGTTTGCTATTTATTTACTTATTAAATATAAATTCATACAGTCTACTTTGTAGTGTTGCCGCCGCGCCGGGGCACGCAATTGTTGTCAGTGCGAATAAAAATATAGTAGAATGTAAATATTATGTAATTAATCTAAGCTTGTTTTGATAAGAGTAATTGCTGAGTTTATTGCCGGCTCTTCTCAGCAAATGCAAACTTCCGAACCGGTATTAGAGTATTAGAGTCAGAGTTTTCATAAGTGCCTGCGAAGGTTTATTTGAATAAGTGATTTTGAATTTGAATTTGAATCAGGCCAGCAAAGTACCCTACCACCGTGCTATGGTTTGTAGGATTACTGAAGTATTATCACATCAAACGTGATAAGCATTCCCGACTCCCGAGAACGTTAGATCGGTAACAAGATTTCAGTTTGAAATTCGAACAAACTTCATCCAAAGCACTCCCAAAGTCCAGCTCCATACATCATATTCCAATTTAAAATTAAGATGACTCCGCATTTTCGCTAATTAGGCGCGAAACGTACAAACGCCAGTGTTGCCACAATATAAATTAGAGGGACTTTATTAATTAACGTTATAATAAATTAAATACAGCTCTTGAACTGAGCTGACGTCCAGCACACTCCGCGCTTAATATTTATTGTTGTTCTTGATAGAATTAAAAGATTAAAAGTGACCGTCAAAATACTTTTACTATTGAAATGAAACTGTGGAAATAAATTTAATTCAACTGTTTTCTTGTACAGTATTACTCAACTGATATGGCGCGTCGTGAATCTTCGTTCACACAGAAAATAAAGTATAGCCCAAAGATTAACGAAATAATGCTTAAAACTTACAATCAACCATTAGATCAATTCTATAAGCTTCCTAATATAATATACTGCAGCTGTTAGTTCCGTCTCACTCGCAAGTCACGCCCCTCCGCACGGCGCGCGCTAACATGGCGGCAGCTGCCGACCAATAGCGTTTCCCGCGCTTTGTAAATGTATCTTCTGCGCAGGTACATCGGTAAGCCATATCAGTTGGGTACGGTAATTATTTGAAAAGTTGGGTGCCAGTTTCTAAAAACTAGAGAATTAAAAAAGTTTCTGTAACTTTCAGAATAGAGTTAATACACGAAGAATGTTTCCAGATGTCATCTTTTCGAACAACTTTTGAGGTTGAAACGTTCGTGACCTTTGGAATATAATGACCTTTCCAGTTTTATTTCTAGCTTGTAATGCCGACTGTTGACTATACAATATTTTATCCTTCTTTTTTTTTATTTCAAATAGACCTTCGCAGGCACTTATGAAAAGTCTGACTGTAATACTCTAATACCGGTTCGGAAGGTTGCATTTGCTCAGAAGAGCCGGCAATAAACTCAGCAATTACTCTTTTCAAAACAAGCTTAGATTCATTACATAATATTTACATTTTAGTCGCACTGACAACAATTGCGTGCCCCGGCGTGGCTTCATGTGTGTTCTACCGCTTGTACGACGGACAGTGTTCTGATGAGTTGTTTGACTTGATGCCCACGGCTACCTTCTAACCTCACACCTCTCGCCGTCAACGGGGAACTTCTGAAGAAGTATTGCAGGGTCGGCACCGTGCGATTTATACTCCTGGTGTTGTGAACAGCACAAGACGACGGTACCGGCTTACCATCAAACTGGCCATATGCTTGTTTGCTACCTAAGTAGCATAGCGAATTTATCGCCGTGCCCGCAACAAAATAGCATGATAGTACTTCAAATAGTAGGTATTACCCCATCCGATCAGTAATGGCCTCCCAGCTTTCTGTGTGTGATGTAAAAGTAGGTACCTCTTTCTCCGTCGGTTTTTTACCCGCCCATAAGGGATGATGACGAAGCCTAGATGGATCGATCACGCTTACCCAGAAGAAACCTATTCACTCTGGCCTTTAAAGTCCCTAGATTGTAAGAGTCAGGAAACACAGACACCAGTAAGTTCGTATTTTCGGTATGTCGTAGCTGATGTCGTAGTTTGGTGTAAAAATGGGAATGGTGGAATAAGGTTGAACAATTCCTGCGGATTAATAGACCTAGCTATATTAAGCAGAAATCCTCATCACATACGAGAATACCGTACCCACGGATTCACTTCAATTGGGTAAAACATCATTACGCACTCGACTGCGTAATTACAAAGTATTTACCCGTGTAAGCCTGGGAGGTTTTCATGTCGCTGGTAAAGAAGGCTTACAATGGAGTTTTAATTTATTTCTATATCAAATAATAATCTTGATAGATTTTGAATGGCTTAGTGGTACTGGGGTCATGGGTTCAAATCCTATAATGAACTTCAGCTTTCAGTCAAGAAAACCATAGCAGGTGGTAGCCAAACTACCCTCCAGTTGAAAATCTTTCTCTATGTACCTAGCGGTGTGTTCTGACATATGCACCTGGGTGAGTTGCCCTCTAGGCAATGCTAATGTTCACACGTGACGGTTAACATCAGCTGATGGACTTGTAAATATTAAGGTGGGTCTACGCTACGCGAACTGAGCACGAGCCAAGCACAAGCGGAGCTTGAATTCGCGTAGCGTCAGTTTTTTGACGAACACAGTCACTTGACATCGCGAGCGCTAGCAAAGAGCGGCTCGCATAGCGTAGACGCACCTTTACACATTAAAAAACTCTTAATTCCTTACGAGGCGGAACACATTAGGCTATACAGTTTCGTCACAGTTAGTGACATTCACAAACATAATACGGTTACTGGTTCTGAGACGTGTTATTACCAGAAGGACGTATGTAACATGTCACGCCAAATGCGTCCCGTTGCAAGTTTACTATGCTATTCACATGGATGCAATGGACTTGATACTTTGCCAAAATAATTAACTTATTTAAATGATGTGCCACCAGAAGGGTATTCTGAAAATGTTAACCAATAAGTAGGTATAATTTACTAGCTATATCCCGCGGATTTTCTCGCGTCTCTGGAATAAAAAGTAGCCTGCATCTCGTTCCACACTATACGCTTTCTGCGTACTAAATTTTGTTCAGAGTTTTAGGCGAAAAAACAAACAAACAGACGGATAGAGTTTTTGTATAAGTTTGATGATTAGTAGGAGCTTAAAAGAAATAATGAAATCAAAACTACCCTTGAAACTGAAAAAGACAGTTATGGATGGATGTCTGCTCCCCTGCATGTCTTACGGATCACAGACTTGGTTATACAACAACTATGCAAGGGACAGAATACAGAAGACCCAACGCGCCATGGAACGGAGTATCTTGAATATTAGACTGAGAGATAAGCAAAAATCAGAAAACATACGCAAAAAAACCAAAGTGATAGATGCTCTCCAGCATATGAAACGACTGAAATGGAAGTGGGCTGGCCACGTGGCTAGATCTACAGATGGAAGGTGGACAGAATTGGTCACTAATTGGTCAGGCCCAAGTGGCAAGAGAGCCAGAGGACGCCCTAGAGAAAGATGGTCTGATGAAATTAAAAAAATTGCTGGAGAAGACTGGACAAAGAAAGCAAAGATAAGGAAAACTTGGAAACTGTTGGAGGAGGCCTATACCCGCCAGGGGCCTTAACTGAATAACTTGTGTTATTATATTCTAATGTTAAATTAATTTTTATGTATGTTAATGTTAAGGAAATAAAAGGCTTTATTATTATTATTATTAGGAGTATATTTACTTAGTTCCAACTTAGTTCCAATAGTCATATAAAAAACTATAAAAATTCCTTGTAGTAGGATTTACCCAACATTTAGCCACAAAATCCTCTGTGAGCTTCATGTTTTTAATGAGGTGGTAAATCATGGCTTTATTTTTTTTTCGGAAACGTTTTTTTTTTTTTTTTATTCTTTCAGACAATGGAATGTAGCCAATCGTTAAGTACTTTTAAATTCAAAACCAACAATAAACAACACACGTAAAGTATCAAAACCACTTGAACTCAATTCAATGCGGCATGGAACTCGAAATCCCCTGCGCCTAATCGCTTCATTTGGCTGACACGTCATAATTTACGATATTAAACGAGTGCTATATCTGTATGTTAATATATTACACGGACTATTACATAGTTTACTATTATTATTTGTGTAAAAGGGTATTATTTTATTGAGATGTCAAATAAGTCTCTCTATATCTATTCACTATTTGGGCCTCCTAGCACAGGTATTTATTATACTTAAAAGGAGACCCCAATGAACTATATTATTATTGTAGATGATAAGTTACCGAAAATAAATATTTTCTATTTTTTCTATTTTCTATTCACAGTAAAAAAAACCGGCAAAGTCCGAGTCGGACTCGCACACGGAGGGTTTCGTACAATAATGTAACCTAACTCAAATTGACTGTGAAATGAATAAGTAGGCGCAAAATTTAAAAATACCAAAATTTACCTTAATTATCAAATATTTTTATATTTCTGAATTTTCAACCGTACTACAAGTTTTCGCGAAAATCTAAATTTGCCCATATCTTTTTATCGTGTTGACTCAGGACCTTGATTTTTATACACGTAATAGGGACTATAGACCTCAGTATCTGGTATAAATCTCAACTAGGTTCACCCGTTCCTGAGAAAATTGGTGGTGACACACGGACAAGAGAGTGATCTTATAAAGGTTCCTTTTTTACCTTTTGAGGTACGGAACTCTAAAAATGAAAAGTTTTGCGGATGCTTGTCCCTCAATTACGACGTAATGGCTGAACGTATTTGAGACAAATTTGGCAAATAACTAGCTCATATCCTGAATAAACAAACACCTCAATTCCGCGGTGCAAAAGCTCGATAACAACCCGAAATATCAAATTGAATCGAAATATTAAACTGATATCTATTAGAACAAATATTACAAAGTCAATCAGTGGGCAAGTGGGCACACATCGTTACCAATCTTTTGATAAACCATTCCATTTACCAGGCCCATCCAAATACTCATTACCGGCTAATTACGCAAAACGCGTCCGAATATCGACCACAAATTAACTGTATATCGTCCATTGCTGTGTAAGTATTTGTCTACCTAGTGCTGTGTATGTGGACGCAGCAGCGGAACTAATCCGGTTTTCGATTCTCGTTACGAACCAATAGGCGTAGGCGATAGCGAAATAAAAATTGATTTTGATTTTGAACAGCTAATACTAGTACTGAGGGGATCCGACTTGCTGATTTGATAGAAACTTATCATCCAAACTAATCAAGGCTTTGGAAGACTGGCGGGCAAGGCAATTTTTCTGTGCTGCCTGCCTGCTGAGAACTTTGCGGAAGATCGGCAGAAGCCTCGAAAAAGTTTTCTAAAAGATTATTTGTTGTGAATATTCGATATATAAACACATATCGTCGCTGCGCGTGGAATACCGCGGAAGAGCACTTTGTAAAAACGCGTATCTGTGTTTTAGCAATTTTACAGGAAGAAGAAAATACTTAATATCTGTCATTTAACTACATTTTGCTGACGGAACTTTATCACTACTAGTTTGAGGCTTACTTTATGAAGAAAAATAATGATAAGAATAATATAATATTATAAAGTTTTTTCTTCTTTCTGTAAAATCGCGAAATTACAATACGCGGTTTTTACAAAGTCCTCTTCCGCGGTATTGCACGCGCAGCGACGATATACTTTTAAATACCATAAGAAAATAATATACCTAACCTACTAAAGTTGATATATAATAAAATTTACACAATCCACCACCGCTTCGCCCCTATCTTCAATACGTAGTGTAAAGTGAATTTAGTATCAGTAAATTCAGTATTCAAAGCCTAGCCGGGGAGGATCTAGTAAGAGCACTCACGCGGCTTAAAGCCGGTAGCGATGGCGATGGCGGCCCGATTGATGCCGACACCTACTTTACTGAATCGGATTTAGAATGCAATGATCAGACTACGGACAAAGCAAAGTGCATCAGTAGTTTACAACTTTTACTTTGGGAATAATCCTGATATCACGAAAAAATATCTGTTGTTCCATAAAAAGCTACGTTCAATCGTGTAAAATATAGCTCTACGATATAGTCTGAAGAGGTACAGTATTACCCAACTGATATGGCTTACCAATGTACCTGCGCAGAAGATACATTTTCAAAGCGCGGGAAACCGCTTTTGGTCGGCAGCTGCCGCCATGTTAGCGAGCGCCGTGCGGAGGGGCGTGACTTGCGAGTGAGACGGAACTAACAGCTGCAGTGTATTATGAACCTTATAGTAGTGATCTAAGGTTGATTGTAAGTTTTAGTCATTCTTTCGTTAATCTTCGGGGCCATACTTTCTTTTCTGTGCGAACGAAGATTCACGACGCGCCATATCAGTTGGGTACTACTGTACTTATTTTTGTTTTCGAATACTATTCACTTGTTTGAATGTGGCATTCTATTATATTTAAGCACCAAAAAGGCGCCCAGCGAGTCGAGGAGACAGTGTAATTTACCTTTCTGGACTCCCGCATGGCTCATAAAATAAAATTTCATAAAATGTGCGCTAACTTCAATATAGGTAATATATATTCCCCTACGCGGTAGAGCTTGGATCTTAGGAAGCCGTTTCTTCTTGGTGCTTTCTGATACGTTACTGAAGGTCCAGAGGTACTATTGTAATTTTTACTGACAGAAAAGCGGATAAAAGTCAGTCTGTGTGTTGTGACGTTTTATATACTGAACTCATTTTGATGAAAAGTGTAGCATGGACCTCAAAGTTAAACACATAATAATATAACTTTTACAAAATAATAAAATCGTCTTCAAAGTAGGTTTACACACACCTAACGTATAAAATAACGTAATAGCAACTCTAATCTGATACTATATCCATTGAGATATAGAGATGACGCCACACATCACAACTATGTTCCGTTCAAGTGAGGCCACATTTGTTATTGTAGAACGATGAACGAAACGCGTAAGCGCCGTGAAAATCACGGTGTTTGCGAGAAAAATACTCCTAAAAGCATTCTGATAGCGCTACGTGTTTCTACTGTCTACTTAGACGACTAATTATTGTTTCAGCGCTAAAGAGAACTTTAGCCGACTCTAAAACAATGGGACATAGGCATTGCTTATGTTTGATACCTTCTCTTTAATATTTTTTTATTGACATAAATACATACTGTGCTAGGTCTAAACCTGTGTTACAGAAGTCAGTACCCTCTCCTATGCAATAGGATCAAGATTTTATGTAATAAAACCCTGAGTAGAAAAAAAATGTAATAACAAATACAAACGCAATATGTGCATGTATCTGTGTGGGTGTGTGTATGCGTGGGGGTGCGTGTGTGATGGGGTGTGAGGGGTGTGTGTGTGTGGGGGTGTGTGTGGGGGGGGGTGTGTGTGTGCGGGGGGGTGTATGTTGGGGGGGGGTATGTGTGCGTGGGGGTGCGTGTGTGTGTGGGGGTGAGTGTGTGTGTGCTGGATTAGTTTAGTTTGTGATCTTTAAAAATACAGGTCCATTAACATTTTTTCAATTCTATACGTAGCTCAATTACTGTATCATACATATTTTTTGTTAGTGTCATTCTAACAAAATTGTTAGAATTTTCTATGAAACACGTGATAATCTTTTTTGGTTTCAGGTCAGTTAAAAACTACCTATTGGATACTAGTTTTCCCATAGCGCTAAATAATAGTGTTTTACAAAAAGGGCATAAAGTATCTTTAAGGTCGGCATTACATTGAAAGTTTCCCCGGTATTGCGATTTTATTAACAGTATATCCAAGAAATCAATTTTCGCGAACGGTGGTGCTTTTACTCACACAATACAAGCATTAAGGTGATAATCCAATTTGATTCCGCGTAATACCTATCGAATGACGTCACTAAATAGTTACAGCAGTTAATCTCTTAAGGTTAATGTATCGAACATGAATATTATTATTGCTGCTTGGTTAATCGAATCGGTACTTAGATTAAAGTACATATTTGATCAGTTATCTCAATTACCAAAATCATCATCATTATCAGCTGCCTGCCCTGTTCCCAATCATTTGGGGTCGGCGCAATATGTTCGCTTCTTCCATTCGTCTCTTCTATCCGTCATACCAGCATTCACTCCTTTCTTACCCATGTCAACATTCACACAATCCATCCATCTCTTTTTCAGTCTTCCTCTTCCCGTATCTTACATATTCATAACTCATCAATTACCTATAAATAAATCCGAAAAGTTTGATTCAATATTTCTAATGGTCAGTACAGTAGTACCCAAACTGATATGGCTTACCGATGTACAGAAGATACATTTTCAAAGCGCGGGAAACTCTATTGGTCGGCAGCTGCCGCCATGTTAGCGCGCGCCGTACGGAGGGGCGTGACTTGCGATTGAGACGGAACTAACAGCTGCACTGTATTATGAACCTTATAGTAATGATCTAAGGTTGATTGTAAGTTTTAGTCATTATTTCTACTCCTCACGCGATTTACAAACAGCATCTGTGATTCCACGAAATTCGGCCGCCAGCGCCTTATTGGGCATTTTTTTGTATTTATTCTGAACCTTAATGTCATAGACACAAAATTTATTATTGTGTGTCATTTAGTTGCCCTTTCAAAGCGATATTCGAATGACAATACTGCCAACTAACGTAGCAAAGAAAAAATAAAATCTACACTCGACGCGCGCAGTCAGTCGCTCCGCGCCATTTTCGGCACTATAACGTGTTTTGACGCGCGTGGTATTTTTTACTGTGAAGTGATTGATAAGAAAGTTTAAGTGTTTATATAGATATTCGTATACCAAATTACTGGAAATTTAGTGTATTATCCCATTATAAGTGTTGTTTTAGGTATTTCGTAAAATATCTTTATAAAAAAGTGATCAACTTTTTATGACCCAATAATGACATCATTTTTTATGGCCGTTTGCCAATGTTTATGTTCGTGATATGTATCTAAATTACTCGAATGTGTTGTGAATAGGATAAGTCTGTGGCAAATTTATCCAGGAAGACAATTCATTTATCAGGTATGTCATTTACCGTATATGTTTACTACAATTGTGTTCGAAATTGGATATTTCGGTAGAAAAGTAGGTTATATTATTATGACTCATATTTACTTATGTTTTCGGTTCTAATATGTGTTTATTCTCATCAATCCATTGTGAAATATAGGTAAATTAATCCAGGAATTAGTGTATAATATCAGTTTAGTCATAAATATAAAAAAATAGTTCGTTCTAAAAATAGATGTAAACAAACTGTGGGTGGCGCCCGGTAGTTACGGCAATGAGTCATGGCGGGCACTTCACGACCCAGGTTTTATGACATAAACAAACCTTTTTTATGGAGCCTTGAGTGATTTATGTTTTTACATTGTGAATGTTATCGACGCGTAAACTAATTAGTGTTCAGATTAGTGATAAATAATTATGTTTAGGGAAAGTTATTTTACATATATAGGTAGTTTATTGTGCAAAGAATGTTTTTTTTTGAAAAAAAAAGAAAAACAACGGGTTTTCAAAATTTTCAGAAATTAGAGGTAAGTCCAGTAGGTTTTAAATAATAGCATATCTCATTACTATTATTAGGGCGTTCTTTGTTTCCTATATAATTATAGGAAACGAGAGTTATAATTTTTTTTATCACCAAGTTCGTAAAAAAAAAGTCGTAAAACCAGTAATAGACGCTCGAAGGGTTAATCTTCGGGGCCATACTTTCGCGAACGAAGATTCACGACGCGCCTTATCAGTTGAGTACTACTGTACTACTGTACATCAGTACAGTAGTACCCAACTGATAAGGCACGTGACCAAGTGACGGAAGGTGGAGGTGGTGGAGGTACCAGCTGAGTTGATCTACTTTTTGGGCTTGAAAATGCTATGCTCTACCTCTTAAAAATAGTAAATTAGCCAAAATAATTAGAATATATAAAAAATTTAAAGAAATGTAATCATGCTGACTTACTTACTGGTTCTTGTCTGTAAAAGGCTGTAAATAAATAAATAAATATCCTGGGATATTCCTCACAGGCGACAATGATGATGATGATGATGTGGACAAAATCATTTTCGGTATTTCAGAGGCCACATTGAGTAAAATATTAAAAAGTTTTAAACCAAATAGAACCGCTTCAGTAATGCACATTTTAGAACCATTCGAATGACATTTGCCAAGTTGTGAAGCCTGCAGGAGACAAGGTAGGATGAATTATAGCACGGGTGAGGTCATAAGTCATGTCAAGTGCAAGATTCCATCAGATTACACGCCTTTTCCACCTTGAATTGGGTTGAAAAGCGTTTAATTTTTGAAATAAAAGTAATGATTAAATTGATTGTAAGATATTGTGTCCTTTTGAAATAGGTATGGTCAAACTAAATGTTCGGATACCTATTAGACAAAACTTTTTCGACTTTTTATATTTTTTTAAAATTAAAAGTTTTTAATTTTTTTCTTTTTAATTTTTCAAAGTAGTGTCATCCGTACGTGGATTACGTAACTTTAATTCAATGAAATTCAGATTGAAATAACCTTTGAATCGGTAGAAATATTACAAAATCGGAAATGGTTCCATTTCTAATGAACCACTGTTTGTATTTGCAGTTATCAGAACGTAAAAAAGTTATCAGAAAACCGCTATATTGAACCGATTTCAATTCGAAAATGATTGAAATTTAGTTATGTAATCGCCCCACTGAAAGCTAGAAAAAATACCTTCCTGAGGAGATAACAAAAAAATAAATAAAGAAAAAAGCAAAAGATGAGAATTTCATAAAAAAATATTGTGCCTTGGGTTTTGATAGCTAAATTATAACTAACTTTTTTTCAAATCAAATCAAAATATTTATTGCGTTACTACAGGTACAATATATAAAAGATGTTAAGATGTAGGAGTTCCATGTAGGTTTCAAATTTTTATCGATAGTTTTTAGGGTTCCGTAGCCAAATGGCAAAAAACGGAACCCTTATAGATTCGTCATGTCTGTCTGTCTGTCTGTCTGTCTGTCTGTCTGTCCGTCCGTATGTCACAGCCACTTTTTTCCGAAACTATAAGAACTATACTGTTGAAACTTGGTAAGTAGATGTATTCTGTAAACCGCATTAAGATTTTCACACAAAAATAGAAATAAAACAAAAAAAAATTGGGGGGTCCCCATACTTTCAAACCCTTTCGTGTGGGGTATCTATGGATAGGTCTTCAAAAATGATATTGAGGTTGCTAATATAATTTTTTTCTATACTAGTTTGCGCGAGAGACAATTCCAAAGTGGTAAAATGTGTGTCCCTGTAACTTCTAAAATAAGAGAATGATAAAACTAAAAAAAAAATATAATGTACATTACCATGCAAACATCCACCGAAAATTAGTTTGAACGAGATCTAGTAAGTAGTTTTTTTTTAATACGTCATAAATCGTAAACCGCAATTTACCTTTCATTCAATATTTTTGACGTTTTTTTTTCATAGCAGAGTTAGTTAATATTACACTCCGTGTGCGAGTCCGACTCGCACTTGGCTGGTTATTTTTTTTATCTAATGTTATATTTCCATCGATTATGTTTCGAAAAAACATATTGTATAGAGATGATTTTTCGATTATAGCTAGTATGAATTGGGGGAGACATTTTTATAAGCATTTTTTTCAATCCTTATTTTTTCCAGTTTAGAGATATTATTAGACTCATGTCTGGCTTCTCATATATTCTTTGATTGGCTGTGGATTCTTTATACACATATACAGTAAAAGGCATTTATTTATTCAGTAAGACTTAGGAGGGCGATCATGCAGGTCGAAGCTCATGAATATAGCACTGGTTTTGATGCCAGCCTCAGAAACCCGCTAACTGTAACAATGAGTCGTCAGTCACCCCTAATGATCCAATATTTCGAACCACCCCTATTTTACCTTCAGATAAATATTAGAAAGTGAATCACAACATAATTAATTGACAATCAACTTTGAGTCGAGTTTCAAACAATTAAATTTGAACCCTGTAACTAGATCTGATTAAGTCTATTTTCAATAAACACGATCTAATATCAAGTCTTGACTCCCATTTTAATTCTCATTCTATGATATTAAAGGTAAGCGCATACTATGTCGGGACGCAGCGGGGCGAAGCAGGCTGTGTCGGGCCGCATCGCAGCGCCCTTTTGAGTGACTGGTGACATTGCATTGACGGATTTCAATTATCATGTACCTTCCTTATATCGTCAAATAGTAAGCAACACGTGCAATTGAATTCGGTAGCAATAGTTGTGCTTGAGCGCAAATGGATAGGACGATAGAGAACCGTCAACAGTGATCTGACCCTGCGATCCGGCAAAATGGTTAAAGATAAAAAATATAAAGATAAAATTTATTTATTGGAACAAATATGAAATGTACATAATAAAGTGTGCACGAAAATAGCCACATTAGTTGTATAACTGTGTCGCAGCCATTTACGCCCACCTCCAAAATACAAGAGGCGTCAGCGTTCCATCCAGGTTGTTGATATGGAACACAAGGGTACACATCAAGATGCAAGCGATTGAATGCCGAATTATTCACTATGGTTCGGCCCGCTGCGGGTCGATATAGTATGCGCTTATCTTAAGTCTACTTACAAACATTGCTCCACTGAAATTTTCTAACAACAAAATTATTACTTTCTGTCCTCATTGTATTTCAACAAGCTTTCAGTATCATAAACAGTCGTTATTTAGTAAGGTTACTGTTAAATTATTGGTAATTTTGCTATAAGCTTGTATAGTATATGCTATATTTTACATTTTGCAGCTGTTTGCAATTTATTATGCTAATGAATTCAGCTGTTATACGTATAGAAAGGTTTGTTATAAAGTGGACACACGGTTGTTAAGGATGACCAACTAAGCGATTGTGAGTCAAACCGAACAGAAGAAATGGATTTTGATAAAACTTTTCAGTGGATGTAAACTATACTTTTACTTCAATAATGTGTTGAAAATACAGGGAATCAACTAGTTGCCAATTTGCTATGACCGATAACAGTTCCTTCTCAATTCCTCTAGAGTTTTATATCTACTAATTGTACATTGAGGGTTAATTCATCTACAAACTTATATATGGCTCTCTTAGTCACATAAAAAACTTTGTATTTGTTTCGAAGTATTCTATTTTTGGAAAACTATGTTTAGGAATGAGTTAAATAATCAAGACGAGTGCGACCTGTAGTGGATAACGCTTCACAATAATACCTACATTTATCTATACTTATTGGACAATATTAAGCACCCGCATACGGAGAATGGCACTTAAAAGGCACCAGTTATAAATAAAATTTTGATCCTTTAACAAATTTAAACATATACAGTAACCGGCATGAGTCGTGAGCACAAACTGACAGCTGCGCAGTTGTTAATTTTTCAGTCTGTTTGGCGGAATGAAGAAGGGGGAGCGCCGAGCTGCACATGATTGGTTCGTCAGTCGATGCTCGTCGTCATTTGGCTACTGTAATTTGGCCAAAAGTGTACATGCGCGAGCTTGCCCCCACTACTGCCTATCTGTGCTTATGATTCGTGCCTTATACTGTATTTAATGCCAGCAAAATATCCGCCAACAAGCTCGACATTCACACCCAGCAATGTGTCCCTATTAATAGTCTGTTGACTCTCGTTATCTCTCCCGAACACACGTAGAGTTACGATGCGTAAGTCCTGTTATTACCTCACTCCGTAACTCTGTAATGAGCCAGTCCTCACGACAAGACTATGTGACTTACAATCACTGACATATTACATGTCTCTCAAGTTACTAATAGATTATGTTGAACTTTCCTGCTTGGAAATTAGCGTTTGAGTACGATTTTTCTACGAAAGTTCATTTCGCGTAGGATAAGTTGTGAGAATACGAGGTGTATTTTAGCGACATCGTTACATATTTCAGGTAATATTATGGGAATAATCATTCACCAGCAATTGGGGAGGCATGGTATGCTGACATTCCTATCCAGGTGAAATTATGTTGGCCTGGAATTGTGAAACTGCGCTCGCGCAACCCTTATCCTCCAGGTTGCGCGTAAGTCTATTCAGGCGTACCGCAAACTCACCACAGCGTCGCAACAAAATGTGGTCAAGCTGTGGTTACGTGTGAATAGTGTCGCTGTGGCTTTTTGCGGTTGCGTTGTTGTTCATGGTGTCGCTGGTGGTTGTGTTGTGGTTGCGACGAAGCTGCAGTGTGGTCGGTATCACCATGCGATAGTGACAGCAAAATGTGGTCCGTGTGAATTCAACTATACATTTTCATATTAGTGTCCGCTCACGTGGTGTGGTTTGTTTGTGGTATGTGTGAATAGAGCCTTGGGTCTACGCTAGACGAGCCGAGCAGCTCTGCGCGTCGTCAATCGCGGAGTTCGTAAGGCTAGGCTAATTATAATTCCACACTCGACGCGCATAAGCTACTAGACAGTAGCTATATTTGTCGCGCTATTTGTCTCTCTTTCAATTGATTAGCTTTTTAAATCTTGAGGAGTGTGGCACTTATAAAAGGTGAGTTTTTTTTTTATACCACTTAAGTGGCAAACAGGCATACGGCCCGCCTGATGGTAAGCGGTTACCGTAGCCTATGGACGCTTGCAACACCAGGGGTATCACTCGCGCGTTGCCGACCCTGAAGAAACCGCTTCACACCCTTTTTGAAGAACCCCATGCTGTACTCTATTGAGAAAACCACGGTGGGGAGCTCATTCCACAGTCCGAGCATCCGCGGAAGAAAACTCCTTTTAGCCCGCACAGTTCGAAACAATTCTGGTTTCAATGTGTGTAAATGGACTCCCTGTCGATGGCGAGAGTTGCGATGGTGAAAGGTAGTTGTGGGCTTCAAGTCGAATAATTCCTTAGAACACTCTCCGTTGTACAAGCGGTAGAACACACATAAGGAGGCAAAGTCTCTCCTCAGACTGAGTGGCTCTAAACCGCTTGTGAGCTCGGGATCGTCAACAATTCTAATGGCACGTCGCTGAACCGAGTCTAAAGGCCCAAGCTGGTACTCAGGAGCTCCCGCCCATAGATGACAACAGTACTCCATATGAGGCCGGACCGGCCGGAGTTTGTATATAAGGTCCTAATAAATTAGTGAACTTCCTCTTGAGGGATGAATGTATTGGTCATTAGTAATCAAAAAACTATTTTAGAAAAATAATCCGCGGGAGAAAATAAAAACTTCTTTGATTTGCATGGAGAGTCTTTATGGAAGTCAAAGAAGTTTTTTGTATTTTTTTTATTCGGATTATTTTTTACATTCATCCCTCAAGAGGAAGTTAACTAATTTATTAGGACCTTATATTTGTCCGAAGCACCTTCATAATAAGTGCTGTTCATACATAACTAAGTACCTTCTTATGTCAAATTGACAGTGAAAAAGGAGGGTAAAAAATATTATATCTTACGAATATTATTATATCAAACGAAGCTAATTAACTCGCTGCGTGATTAAAGGTATTAAAATAAATTAATTAACGAGTGCTGTAACCGTTCAATGGAATTTTACCAGCTTTATTTAAATTTCACCAATTTATGTCAGCAAGTTATTTTGTATACAAAGTGATTGGTTTATTTTATTTTGTACATTTTGCAGTCTTTTAGTAACATCCTCTCCAATTAAAAAAAAAAAAACGCCTATAAAATTTAACAGGATCTATTTAATTCTGTATATAACATTACTATCGAAAAATACATCTCGTTTACAACATTTTAAATTGAATTATTAGAAATACGTTTGAATTGATTTTCCTGTTTTCAAGCGTGATTTTTCAATGAAAAGATCCGTTTTAATTAAAAAAAAAAATTATAGCAGTTTATTTTCGTCGACACATTCGTTAGAGGTTCTAAATTTGAATTATTAATTTCTATTTTTTTCACATAAAAGCGAAAAGGGTTGCCATAGAAAAACAAGCATATTTTGTTCAGTGTGTTTATTTCATAAATATTTTTTTTACATTAACTAGGTTTCGTTCGACGAATTTGTACTAAATGTTCCAGCCTGATTGCTTCATTGCTATATTCTTCGTAGTAGTAATGACACAGGCTTTTTCTGGTTAAATATATGAATGCAGAATGAGTCCCAGAGTATTTTTTTTTGTTCTTTGGTGCGATAACTACAGCTATATTAGCTATATGTACATTATTTTAATGTTTTGCCTGCAAAACATTCGATATTTAACATACTACCCTATATTTTTGAACTAAATAATAATACTGGTGGAAAAGTTGCCATTACAAAAAATATGGTACAAAAGAGGACCATTATCAAAACTTTTTTTGCGACGTGAGCGTCACTAAAGACACTTACTGGATCACGGCCAATATACACGAATATCTACATACCTACGTTAATACACTTAAGATAACTGCAATAATGATAATAGATAAGATATCAAAAGGAGTCATATTGAAAATTGATATTGATAAAGAAAGATAGCAAAATGACTAAGACAGTACGCACAGCTACAGATCAAGCTATACATTTCCAATATAAGCTGACCTCTCATTGAACAGAAATCCTATACACTGCGAGATCAGCTTATACTGAAAATGTATAGCTTGATGTGTAGCAGTATGTACATGCGTCTTTAAAAAAAAAATGTTTTTTTTTTTGCTAAACTGATATTTTTGTGAATAAATAAATAATAAAGTTAATCAAGTTATCGCTTCAAACAGAATTACTCCTCGGAACTCTTTCAACAACAATTCTTTGAATCAGCACTGTGTCGTTACCTTCGTTTCCATCCTTATTCTTTGAGCAGCAAGGTCTATTTTTTCGGCATCCTCCACGACCTTCGTTTCCAGAATCTTCTTGTTCAGTATTTTGATGTTTATTATAGCTTAATCTTTTGCAGCATGGAGGCGGTGACCGTCTTCCAGGTCTACCGTATGGCCCTGGTCTACTGCAAGGCCCAGGTCCTTGGAATGGTCGACGACAGTGGCACCCTCCTAACTCAGGTCCACATTCTGCATCGCTTTCTCCACCTGGTCCAAAATGAGGTCGTTTATGAGGACCATGTCTAGACCCGAAAGGACCCCGGGGGCCATGTCCACGGTCGCAAGGTCCGCAACCTACTCCTTTTTCACCTCCTGGGCCAAAATGTGGCCGTTTGTCAGCGCCAGGTGGGCCTCGCTGTGGTCCATGTCCTCGCCTACAATTTCCAAAATCAGATGGCCCACATTCCCCATCACTATCCCTGTCTGGTCCAAAATGAGGTCGCTTATGATGTCCAAAACCAAATGGGCCTCGAGGTGGCCCATGTCCACGGCCGCAAGGTCCACAATCTGATGGACCATATTCCCCATCACTATCCCTTTCTGGTCCATAATGGGGTTGCTTATGGTGTCTAGAACCAAATGGGCCTTGAGGTGGCCCATGTCCACGACCACAAGGTCCACATCCAAAATCTCCATGTGGTCGTCTATGAGGGCAGTGTTCTGGTCCAAGCCGGTCACGTCGACCACAGGATCCAGAATCTTCTCTATCTGGGCCGCAATGAGGTCCTCTCCTATTCCATGGAGCGCTGAAATCTTCAAAGCCACGTCTTGGGCCGAAGTGAGGTCCAAAGGGACCGAAGCCGAAGTAATCACATTCAAAATGCCTCATGGTGTGTATTCTACTGGTATTGTTTGTGAATTGCCACCAGAAACCACTCAAACC
The DNA here is from genome assembly GCA_951394255.1 of Polyploca ridens. Lineage (NCBI taxonomy): Eukaryota > Metazoa > Arthropoda > Insecta > Lepidoptera > Drepanidae > Polyploca > Polyploca ridens. The sequence continues at coordinate 1,923,791 of OX596263.1, forward strand.
TATTTATATACGGTAAATAGCATAACGTTGTGAAATCAATTGTATGTAAGTAGTGTGTTTACAGAGTGGAAGTGACTCATACTTCTGGAAATGACGTATCATTACCATGGAAATTCGTACTAATAGTTTAGTAATACCTCAGAGTATATAAATACTACGTACAAGTAATACCGAATTTTGATACAGCTCTGTCTATATTGGTATTAATCTATTATTTTGTTCTACTTTTGAAAGAAAAAATGACTTTATAAACAACAGAAAAAAAGAAAAAATAAGACCTGTGTGAGCTGCCAATTTGTTTTTAATTGTTGAAATTGATATTTGAAAAGCTTATAGTACCTACGTGCGAGAGCGCGTCCCTGGCTCACGTACGGGTCAGGATTTTTCGTAGAACCTCTGCATGCCTGAAAAATCAAGTCTAAAGCTTTACTCGCGCTCAAAAGATTCAAAATACTCTCTCCAGTTTTTTTATTATTTTCCAAATTTTTATATTCACTGGATACGCTAATCCTGTAGCCAATGGTCAGTATGCAGCTCTCAAGGTCAGCATCAACATTTGCTGTGATTTAGAAACAAACAACCTAAAGGTGCGTCTACGCTAAGCGAACCGAGCACACTTGGAGCATGAATTCGTGTACCGTAGACGGACTTATAGGGAGCCTCGAACAAGCGTTCGGCTCGCGCTCATCAGCGCTCCGCTAATTGACAGTTTTTTGTAACCCTTTTGTAACATCCCATAGTAATATAACATTTAACTTAATGGTCGGTATGTTTGCCATGCGAAACGATTTAATGGGCCTCTACAAAAAATTGTGACGTAAATTGTCATAATGACGATGTTTATTTTGTGTAAAAAGGTGTGTACTATTAAATAGGTAATTACAAAGATGTATGGCATAAGACAGACAGAATGGGTGTGACCAAACAGCAACTCAACCAAACTTTCATATTGGTATCATCGTCAAAATAAAAAATCAAAATAAAAATAGCCTTGCTGAGTTTCTTGCCGGAGTCTTCTCAGTTTAAGTGTATTCCGAACCGGTAAATTCAACTGTATGCAACGTTATAAGTGCCTTACCAGGGCCTAAAATGAATAAATGACTTTTTAACCGACTTCAAGAAAAGGAGGAGGTTCTCAATTCGGATGTTTATATTTTTTTTTTTTTTTTTTTATGTATGTTCGGGCATAACTCCGTCATATATAGACGGATTTGCAAAATTCTTTTTTTGTTCGAAAGGGGTATATTCCGAAATGGTCCCATATAAATTTCATATAGATCTGATGATGAGTTTCGGAGATAGACAACGGAACACTTAAAAAAATTACAGTAAATCAGCCGCGATTGCTGCTATCGCATAAATATGCATTGTTTACGCAATCACAGAACAAAACATCAGGCCTGTACACTCGAAAGGGTTACACAGATGTATTCAGTATATAATGAAACTAAAAATTCAAAAATAATTAATTTTTAGGCGGTTTATTTTTTTGTTAAAAAGTTAATTATTGATTTTGATTTTGATCGTCTTTATGACATAGGTTGTTCATTGGACTTGGTTATTTGACTTTATTGTATTATTTGACGTGATTTTATAATTTTCTTAAAAAGGAGAAACTGACTGACAAATCCATGCACAGCTCAAATCAGTGTCTAGAAATATTTAATGGCACACACCTTATGTAAGAAATTCGACGCCTAAGGGTAAAAATAGGGGGAAAATAAGGGTAGAAATAGCGGGTTGAAAGCTGGTAAATTATAAAAAATATGTCGAACTTTAAAAACTTCTTGAGACCATACCATAAACCTACTGTGGTAAATAAATAATTTGTATATATATTTTTAATAAGTGCTCGAGCCACGTCGCCGTTCTGTATGTCGTACGCCTTACATTTTCAAACTTCAAACAATCTCATACCTAAATACATAAACTGTATTTCATTTTTATATAGTTATCAATAGTGTGTAAATTTGTACATCGAAAACAATGTAAACCCATCTTATGATGCATCATATTAACTCAGATTTGACTCACAATTTACACAAGTGATTTTTTTTACAGTTTTGGCGGTCTACTAATTCCATAGCGTCGATTAGAATCATTAAAAATAGCAGATTTGCTCTCATATATAGCAGATTGAAATATCTTTTTACGAGCTTTTATTTAACTTGCAATGTATGTATGTATGTTTGTTCGGGTGGAATCTTGCCAGTCGAATTTCACCCACTTGTTCGGATTGACTTGATATTTGGTATACATTAGTGTATTAGATGACAATGCAAGTACAGTCAACAATAAGTACAGTCGCTCAAAAAAAGCTTGTATTAAAAATGAAATTTTTAACAATGAACTTATTTAGGTCTAGACTTAGGCTGAGTTTGTCAGTCAGTCAGTCTGACTCTGAACCGTTATTTATATTTACTAAGGACATGAGCGTACCGAGGGGTTAAAGCTGCCCCCTTCTGGATAAAAATCTATCTCTTGGGCCTAATCAACTATTAATTATGTGTCTATGACTTAGTAGTTCACCATAAGCAGAAGAACCTTCAATCAAACTTCGAAGAACACTTCAATCAACAAAGAATCTCAACAAAGAAGAGAAATTCCCCCCTCCCCGTAAGGCAAAAAGGTGGGTAGTTACTCCTAAAAAGTGTTTTTTTTTATTAAAGTAATGTATGTTCATAATTAAAATGAGATTGCACCAAAATTTTAAAACATAGCGACTGATTGCGCAACCATTGTGCAATTAATGCATGACTCTACTTCCGGCTTGTGGCTGTTGCACAGCATGTTGCAAAGTGGCGAAATTTTCCATAATAGAGTGAAATTACTGATTTATTAACAAATATGTGTTGAAATAGTGTAATTTTCAGTACCTTCATTTAATATGTAGCAGGTGATGACAGTTGGGGGTTGTGAGTGTCCCTTCTTAACGTAGTAATTATTCTTGCATGCTTCGAAGTCAAAGCCATTTATTAAGTTTAGGCCTTAGGAAAACAGTTATGAATTTCGAATCCATGGAAGTTACCACCGCTAAGAAGTCAGTTTTACGTAGACTTTATTTATTTATTTATTCAGAACAAAAACACATTATACAATAAACATATAAAACGATAACAACTGCAGTAGTTAAAAACTGTGTCGCAGCTATTAACGCCCACCTCAGAGCAACAATATTAAATCAGAGGTTCCGAATTATAAACGTAACAAATTAATAATTATAATTATAGTAATGCATGACATAAAATAACATGTTGAAGACATATTTTTTATTTGAAACCACATTAAAAAAGACCAATATATATAGGACAAATATTTATTTACAACAAATATGTACAAAATACAATCTATATATAGAAAATTTCCTCAAGCCTGCCGCTGCTTCCGATTAACGGCAGGGTTCCCAGAAGGCTGGCAGCGTTTCCTCTTTGGATAGCCAAGCTGACGCGTTGGCGGAAAAAGATTGGCCTAGAATTCAATAGTTCCAAATGTGAGCTCCTTATTTTAGATTCTTTCCCAGAATCTGAAAAACCAGAATTAATTCAAAATTTTAATGTTTTGGCTCCCAATATTAAGTTACTGTCAAAGGAGTCGCTTCATCTTCTTGGAGCCCCAGTCTTAGACGAATCCATTCCTAGTTTCTTTGAGAAAAAGATTCAAAATTTTAATGACTCTTCAAATAGACTTTATGAAATTAATGCTCATTATGCATTTTTTATTGTTCGACTCTGCCTTTTCGTGCCGAAGTTTACCTATTTGCTCCGCAGTACGCACTTATTTAAATTCCATCACATATTAGATACTTTGGATAATATGATCAAAACGTCTCTTTCCAAAATTCTAAATTGCAGTTTTTATGAAAACAAAGTGTGGTCTCAGGCCACCCTACCCGTGTGTTATGGTGGCCTAGGAGTGCGGAAAATTTCAAGCATATCAGTACCGGCGTTTCTATCCTCGGTATACAGTGTGAGCAACCTCGTCAGTTCTGTTTTGGACCCTTCTATTGGATCTGTTGAGGTTTCTTACCTGTCCGATGCTAGAGACGCCTGGCAGGCAGCTTGTCCAGGCACAAATATTCCGACCTTGAGTCACTCTCAGAGAGCGTAGGACAAGCCTCTTTGTGAAAAAACCTGGCAAAATTTATTTACTAACTTTTCTATAGATACAGACCGCGCGCGCTTGTTAGCTGTCTCTCAGAGTGACTCAGGTCACTGGCTACAAGCTATTCCATCAACAAATACTGGAACAATGTTAGACCGTATAACATTAAGTCTGTGTATTTGTCTTCGTCTTGGTTGCAGGACCAATCAACCTCATCGCTGCCGCTGCGGAGATCTCGTCAACGAGCTCGGCCACCACGGGCTTTCGTGCTCTCTAAGTGCTGGTCGAATATCACGACACTCGGCGATTAATGACATTATCCGCAGGGCTCTTGTTGTCGCTAACGTGCCTTCCGTACTGGAACCAGTCGGTATTGCGCGGGGCGATGGCAAGAGACCGGATGGTATGTCTTTGATCCCTTGGAGTGTCGGCAAGTCGCTGGTGTGGGATGCCACATGTGTCGATACACTCGCGCCATCTCACTTACCGGCGACTTGTAAAGCTGCAGGGGCAGCTGCGGCCAGTGCGGAAAATTCAAAATTCAAAAAATATGCATCGATTGGACCCAACTATATTTTTGTACCTTTTGCGGTCGAGACCATGGGACCGTGGGGGTCCGAAACTCGCCGTTTTGCTCGCACCTTGTCATCAAAATTGATCGAGACCTCCGGAGACCAGCGGGCGGGGAGCTTTTTCCGCCAACGCGTCAGCTTGGCTATCCAAATATATATATATATATATTATATTAAGTAATAACATTCATTAAATTTGTGTATGCGTGTGTGAGTTGGGGTGTGGGGGGTGTGTATGTGTGTATGTGTGTGTGTGTGTGTGTGTGTGTTTTTATGTTTTAGTACTTAATTATGTTTTCAGTCTCTTCATAAGTTAGGCTAAGCAGCCAGTTTGTGAGTTGCATTTTACATTCCCGGAGTGTTAGCGGGTGTATTTTTATTTTCTTATTGATGCTGTTGTACAGGTATGGACTAAGGTAATGGAAGTGAACTTTTGGGTCTATCAATAGCTCAAAATATCCCAACTCATGTGTGGTCATGAGCCTCACATAAGCAAGTAAGGGATTCCAGTGTGGATCAGTTGACTTCATGATCTCAAGTTGTCAACGTCCACCTGATGGTACGTGAACACCGCCTACAGACAAATCCAATGAAATTACCAAAGTGTTGCTAATTTATACAAAACTTACAAGACAACAGGTTATCAAGTGCAGATGCACTTAATATTTCAAAAGAGTAACTGAATTTAATTACACTTCTCTGGCATCTTCCTCACTATGTTTTAGACAGTAGTATCAGAAAATTACATGGATGCCTGCTATAGTGAAAATGTCATTGAATGGCTCGGTGGTTTAATCTCACAATCTTCAGAGAAACGGGTGTCGGTTTGACGCTGGGATTTAGAATTGGATGTTCGATGAAAAGATGTGCGATAATTTTAAAACTGCTTTTTAACTGTTTTTAAACGAAAATTTACTTATTTTTGCGTTTATTTTAAGTATTAATTTCACCTCTCAGCATTCGGAGAGACATTGGCTCTCTCTGTGTGTTCTACCGTCTATATAATGGGGAGTGTTCTCAAGAACTTTTTTACCTGGTGCCATCATCACCTTTTTACCACCGCACCGCTCGCCGGCGATGTGGAGTTCATCCTCATATCCTCGAGCTGCCTCGATCGTCCACACAACGGTTCAGTCGGACGTTCCTACTGCGGACCATTAGGATGTGGAATGAGCTCCCCATTACGGTTTTCCCTCAGCGCTACGATATGGGGTTCTTCAAATAGGGGTATAAAAAGAGCTCTTCAAGGTCGGCAACACATCGGCTATCCCCCTGGTATTGCAAATGTCCATAGGCGGCGGTGACCACTTACCATCAGGTGGACCGTCTGCCTGTTTGTCAACCTAATGACATAAAAAAAAAACTATGTATAATATCTATAAAATTTATTTCAAGAAAGAAAGCAAAATATTCCTTCGATTTGTTTAAATATTGAAGTGTTTTAGAACTACGCGTATTGTTAATTTCCAAATCGATGTTACTCAATGAACGCTATCGTTAGACACATCCTTAAAATATTCTTGAACTTACAAAACTACGTTTATAGAAAAAAGTAAATATCGGCAATTTCAACGTCGCACCATAAAGTAGCGAACACACCATTGGATTAGAAAGCGTTGCGGTTAAGTGTGTTACAGCCGATAACGAGAGTAAACCTTTGCAGCGCTTGCAGGCGAAGTGATTAGGCAAGTAGAGTTGTTCTAATGTATCTGAGCGATACTTGCACTTCCATGTGTAGTGGGCTTAACAATGATAATAGGATTTCGCTGTTCTGACAATTTGATGATACCATATGAAGAGCAGGTAAGGTGTTTGAAGGTTATTTAGTTAATTCTAAGGTCACGCGTTCCCAGATAAAAAGTATTCTATAATTTATTAAAAAAATTCACCCGTACCTACAGCAACTATGTACAAATTACAGTCTGCCGCTGCTTTCAATTAACGGCAAGGTTCCCAGAAGGCTGGCAGCGTTTCCTCTTTGGATAGCCAAGCTGATGAGTTGGCGGAAAAAGCTCCCCGCCCGCTGGTCTCCGGAGGCCTCGATACGACTCGTACGTTGTTTGTACCGCAAATTCGGATACCACGTTTTGCATCCTCATTTATAATGCGGACAGCAAGTGCGTGGAACTTGCTTATGGCGTCTGTTTCCTGACTCTTACAATCTAGGAACTTAAACCCTCATGAATTATGTGGGTGCAGATGGTAAGAGCCAAAAGCCTGGAAGAATCATGTGTGGTAAAGTAGTAAGTAGTAGTTAGTTTAGAATCCACTAATCAGGACTTACATTTGTGTGCATGAATACCTTCATGTCCTGAACATGGGTATGTGTACAAACAAAAAGTACCTACTGTTATCTAGTATATCAATTGTCTGGGTTCTATAGTACAAGTTTGGAATCAGATAGCCGTGTGTGAAGTATGTCCCAGAATAGTATTATTATTATTATAAACATTTATGAAACCCAACCATCACTAAAATTAGAAAATTCAACATCGCCAAACTGCTAATGCAGTTTGTAGGCGTAACGCTCTTGACACATCTATGACCTAAACATATATCAGCATGTCCTTGCTACACAATCACTACAATGACATGATCATATACATAAGTAGGTACATTTGCTCACTACCTTTCTCATTAACTATAACAGAGTTTATCCTTTACACATGAATTCAAACAATTTTTGACAACAACAGTTCCCTTGTGTTCCAATCCATGTTTTCTTTTAATATTCGCATCTCTCAATACACGGTACTTATTTGATCTAAGCTATTGTAGAAACCTACTACATAAGGAAGTTCACACGCTGATAGATAGATGGCGTGGTGCCACATAATCCTGCATCGCGCTTGCGAAGTTTTCTCGGCGATCTGCATATATACAACTGTCCGAAATTTACTGTTGAACCGCGGTCCCCAGGCACGATGACCCAGCCTGGCGAAAGATCTTCCCTTTTAAATGGAGGTGTCATCCACCTTGCACCTCCATACTATCATCGCTTTGTCTTACAGAGGATCTTAGGAGATCTATGCCCTCCTTCGTAAGTGTTCAAAAGATATTTAGCTGTTTCTAATTACTGGCAACCACATCAATCAATTTGACCGGACCCCGTTATGTCTGTCTTTTCCTAAACACACCTGAAATCTGTAGTATACATTTCAGAATTACCATAAGTATTTGTGAAATGAACGTTAAAAAACAAACAAATATTTTCAGTCGCAAACCGCACATTTACGACAGACAGACAGACAGTCTGTATATCACTCGACAAAGCAATAAAACTGCCGGGCGACGCCGCAATCGGGAAATTAAAACCTGACATTGGAAATACTACGGTTGCCTGCCACAGGGAAAATAATATTAAATAATTGTTTACATAATACTTTATGGCTTGTGTCTGCTTGTGTTTGGCTTTGTAAGAGTTCCAAAAAAGGCATCTGTTTTATTAATAGTTATCAGAATTGGACGTGTATACAACCATTTGCCAGAAAGTTTAAAGGATCTACCAAATGTTAAATTTAAGAATTGTTTGAATAAAAAGGGCTTTTTGCAAATGTATTCAAATTCAAATTCAAATTCAAAATTATATATTTGTTAAAATAGGTCAATGAGGATGTTACAATGTATATGTCGGCGCCAAACAATTCCGATCATCATGTCGGTATAAGTAATATTTAAAACTGACTTATTTAATGCTATTCTAAAGATTTAAAATAGGCAAGAATATGTTTATTATAATTTTATTGTTCAAATGATTGTGATTTCTTGAAGTATTTCAGGCTATATTTATTTACCTTTTCATATTTTATAATCATTATTTAATTTTTACAAACAATTCAGTATTTTAATTGACAGCTCACTCTATGATTTTAAATCAACCGGAAGTTGTTCATTTTATTCAAAATAAAAGTGTTGATCGTTGAGGGTAGATTCCAGGCGTATAAAAACTATAAAAGCAATAGCGAACCGAGCTTGCAAATTCATTCTGTGCTCAGACGTGAAGGAGTAAACAACCTTGAGTTAAGTACAAGCTTTTTAATATTTAATTGTTATATTTTCTATATTGTTGAAATATTTTATGTGTGTGCGTGTTCTAATTTAATTATTTACAGTACCCGTTTCATAAATAGATACGGTTAATATGAATAACAGTGTTTTCAATACAAACGGCGATTGTCCGCCGATATATATGTCCCACTATTTTATGCCTTTATCAAGCGTACAAATTTTCATGAAGATCACAATAATACCTATAACATACATTAATTACAATAAGGCACGATTTCCAGCAGATAAACAAATTCAAAAATTAATAAAATTATCATAAAAATTAATTAAATTACAATAAGGTACGATTCCCAGTAGATAAACAAATTTGTCAATTAATTAAATTTATCATTAAAATAGTCTCGAATGTCATAATAATTTCTCTCATGTAAAATATTTCCTATTTTGTGCTTGAATTGATCATAGTATAGGCTTCTAATATGTTCCGGAAGTTTATTAAAAATATGTCCTATCATGTAGTACGAACTGTTCCTTACAAGAGTGCAAGTCGGTCCTGGTAGCACAAGTTTATTTTTAGCCCCACGAAGATTTCTATTTAATGAAAATATTTTAAATCGGTTGGAATGCTTTTTCGCAAAAGTGAGGCATTCCAGTATATAAATACATGGGACTGGCAATATTCCCAGCTCCTTAAAATATGGTCTGCAGCTTTCCCATGGTTTCAGACCTACAATGGCTCGTATGCACCTTTTCTGTATTTTGAACACTCTTATCCAGTTTGTTGAATTACCCCAAAATATTATACCGTATTTTATTAAGGAGTGAGCATATCCATAATAGGCTGTAATGGCTGTATCTCTATTCGCAATATTAGCTAGTTTTTTTAGAGGGAATATGAAACTATTAATTCTAGAACAAAGCTTTTCAATATTTATGTTCCAATTACAATGTTTGTCTATATGCAAACCTAAAAATTTAAAGTCATTTACTATTTCAATTTGTTGATCGTCAAGTTTTACATTTAATTCAGGTACATTTGCTCGTGGTTGATGAAACTGCATAATCTTGGTTTTATTTAGATTTATTAATAAGTTATTATCCGCAAGCCAAGTCTTAGCCTCATTTAGAGTGTTAACAATGTCAGTATTAAAAGTTTTATAATCATTACATTTTACTAAAATGGTACAGTCATCAGCAAAAAGTATCGTTGGATGTGAAATATTTTGTGGAAGGTCATTGATATATACTAAAAACAATAAAGGGCCCAATATGCTACCCTGGGGTACACCGTATTTAATAATTTTAATGTCAGATTTATATGTCTCATAAGATTTAATATTTGGGGAGAATGTTGTTACTTCGCAGTACTGAGTTCTGTCTTTTAAGTAAGATTCAATAAGGCTTAAGGCTGATCCCCGCACACCACATGTATCGAGTTTTGACAAAAGCCGGTAATGATCAACGTGATCAAAAGCTTTTGTCATATCCATAAATATTGCCGCTATTTTTTGTTTTTTATTAAAACAGCCCATTACATGGCTTAAAAGATCATACATAGCCAAGTTAGTCGATTTATTTGTTCTAAATCCATTTTGTTCATTTACTAGAATATCATACCTTTCCAAAAATTCGTATAGCCTGGTGTATATAACACGTTCAAATATTTTTGAAAAGATCGACAGCAGAGCAATTGGCCTGTAATTATTCATTTCAGTTTTGTTGCCCTTTTTATAAATCGGTTTAACAATTGTTATTTTTAAGCTTTCAGGAAAAACGCCTTCTTCTAACATTAAATTTACTAGATGAGTAATTCTACAACTTAAATATTTTTTTAGACTATATAATTGGCATGTATAGTAAATTGACATTAATTTAATAATTTATTTGTAAATGGTAATTCTATTCGTATTTTTTATTCTATTGTATGCCCGACATGGGTAGACACTGTACCTATTTGCTGTATACTGTGTACAATAAAGATCTACCTCCTTACTCATAAAACGTTATTTAACTAATAAGCTGATTAAGTGGTCACCTACATAACATCAAATTGTTTGACAATGACAGCAAGGTGGCGTTATTTATTTGACCACTTATTCAGTAGATTTAGTTAAATAGCGTTTATGAGTAAGGCCGTTGTTCTATTCTATTGGAGCAGGATCACAACTTTACTATTTCATTCCCGTAACTAGGTATAATATCTCTATGCTAATAATCACGTCAATTAATTGCAACCGGTATAAACTTAATGTAGGACAAAGTATGATGAAGATATAAGAATCTTTAGTATACAATTTAGCATCATAATAGTTGCACATTAGTTTATACCATAATTACGAAGATCCCAAATTTTGGGATAAAACTTCAAGGACCTTTTTTTGCAAGTACTGAGCTGACTGATGGTTGACAAATATCTCTGAATTCTTCGAACATTGCTTGTACCACTTATGCAGCGCTTTTACAACAAACAATATGGCATAACAAGGAAGAACAACGTCTTTCTCCTATAATCTATAATGTCTTAGCGCCTTTGCACATTATAAGAAAATTTCTTGTCTTATCAGCAATGTCTTATAAGACATTCAGTCGCACTGGTTCTTATATGAGACCGATAGTGTGCAAAGGCGCTTAAGGTCCGAAAATCCAGACACTGCAGAAAATGTATCGTGTAGGTGTGGATGCATTGTCAGCGCAAATATACATCGTAAGTACTAAGTCTGTGGTCTATGACGCGTCTACGAAAATGGAAAATTATACCAGTATGAGACCACTGTACCTGAAAATAATAAACATACAAGCGGTTTGAAAAATAATTCACTTATTGATCCGAATGCCGGAACACATAAAGCTTTCGTGTTGTTGCAATAATACTCGTTCATCAGACGCCGAATGCCGAAAACCGAATGCCGGAATATTGTTTTACCGTCGAGCGCCGGTTATTTCTCCAGAGGCGGCTTTTATTGATATTATCAATATGAAAAATCACTGCGACTTATGTCGCTATCGAAGATGAATAAATAAAAATAATATACGATAAGGAATGTTTCGATTATGGTACAATAAAGATGATTTATTTAAAACATAGAACGATGATATTTTTTTAGTTTTTCCGGCTATTTTTTTGTTAGTAAAAAGAAAATCTGATGAAAAATTACTTGAATGAATTTCTTGCCATGTCTTCTCGGTTAAATAGCCAGTGGTCGCATCAATAGCTTTGACAGTGGCGTGCATTAGTTTTCAGAGGAGGTAGGCAATCAAGTACTAGGAGAGTTTTATTGTATATTATCGGTGGTATTTTATCCAATAAAGATCAATCCAAGTTGTCTCAAAAAGTTCGTGAAAAGTTTTAGTACAGTGACCACCATTTTACTAAAACACGACTGAACGGTGACTGATAATTTGATAATGCGGACTATTTAAAAGTTTATGTGCGGACTAGGTATATGAAAGTGATATTATAAATAAAATGTATGCGACTGAAGGACTTTGTATCCATGGTCATGAACAAATATTTAAAAAAAAGCCAAACTAGGGTTTCCAGCCTCGGTTGAATCGATAAATTTTTTAATCAATATTCGATCTTTTAAATCCTCTTTGGAGATACGGATCGATCTTAAGATCGCCACGAAATTAAAAGATCGGAAATTGATTTTAACCAAAAAACCATAATATTCCATTTCGAATTTTCGAATCGATTATTTTTTGCAGTATTATGTTAAATATTAAAGTTTTTTTGAATAAATTAGCACAAGTTACTCTCTTTCTCTCTCATCAATCTCTTTCTCTCACCGAAATCGATGGGAGGGCGTCTAAATCGTTGTTTTTCTAAAAATCTCGACAGTATAAGTTTAATCGAATAACGATATTCGTTTAATTATTATTAGTGACCTAATAAACAGTGCATTTATAAAAATATTTTTTGCTACTAATTAACTAAGAAATATATTTTATATCATAATATAATATAAAATCTAAATATTGATTTTCTAAGGATCGACCTTGTATATATTTTTTTTAATCGATAGCAGTCACTTCGATTTGAATCTATCGATTAATTTTGTCAAAGTACGGTAACCCTATGTAATGCCAGCCAAACCATAAACAAAATAATACAAATAAATTGCGAAGTTATATTTGAGTTGCTCTAACGTTGGTAAACTGTAGTTTTTTTTATTTGGCTGGGTTACTAGTGTCACAACAGAGTAGATATGGTTACTTTTGGTCCATAAATCGCGAATGTCAAATGTCAGTGTGCTACGCATAGTAAAAACGTGATTTATCCTTTCGTCGTATTATCATAAAGAAGTGTGTGTGCGTGTATGCATATGCCGAAATCGTATTAGTGTGCGTGAATTTGTTACACGAACTCGCGAGTGCCTGCGCAGAAATGTTTGAAATTTTGCATTGAATGTTAGGTTAGAATTTTTATTTAAAATGATTATGTAGTTTAATTGAATCAATATATCATATTATTGAATCTTATGAGGTAAGCATTGCTTATTTGCCTATATGGAATGCACGCCACTGAGCTTTGACCTTATTATGTGGCACTCCTAGAGGCTAAAAAGTGTTCTTCCTCATCATCAGCCTATAATGTCCCACTGCTGAGCACAGGACTTCTTTCACAAATAAGGTTGAAAGGGAATGGGCAGATACTCCACCACGCGTGCCCACTGCGGATCGGTAGAGATAGGCTAGTAGACTAGACGCCTCCAACTAGCTAAACGATTATCACAATTAAGATGAAACGCTGGTGGCGTTTTTTCCATACAAACGTAATCCTCAGTTTCCTCTCTGGATAATGACATTAGAGCAATGATTATTTTACCATGCAATCTGTAGGTACCACTGTATGTCACTCGGTTGTGTTTTTCTCCATAAATTGATTTTTATAACAATTAGGAGCCTTCTAAAATCACAAAAACTTACCATTTTTAACGCTCTTATCAGACGTCCAGCGAACAAATTTGACGAATATAATAAAAAAAAAGGAAAACCGACAGACATCGCTAAAGCCCTTCTTATTATGATTCTTGAATTTTTTTTAAATCGATCCAGTTTTGGAGGAGGAAACCGGGGATTACGATATAGTGATTTCGTCTAATTTAAATAGGTATAATCGGTCCAAGCTATAGTTGTCTCTATAGCCCTCGGGCGGGATAGCTAGGGCACAGCGCGACAGCAATAGATATGTTAAAAACCTATTTTTCAAATTTCTTGCAGCCATCCTTTCCTCAACTGGGATCAACGGCTAACGTGCCTTCCGAAGCACGGAAATGCTCGATTTGTAATACCACTATGCGGTCCCCCATCCAGCTACCGACCACGATGGTGGTAGCTTAACTTTGCCGATCCATTAAGAACGGCAAGTCATGCTACACCACGAGCGCGTCATAAAAATAGTTATTTTTAACAAATCCGTTTTTTCCTATAGTTATTCTGGAAAATGCCTTAAAACCTTTTTATGCTGCCATATTCTAGAAAAAAACTGTTATGCTTAGCTGATATTAAAAGCAGAAAATGCAAAGAAGAGCCGATAAAAACTAGTATTACCTTAACTTACCTTTTATATTTCACATTTTTAATCACCATAGTTTTCCATTTTCGCGGCTTAGATTCTAAGCTTGTATAACTTAAGTGAAAGGATCTAAGTGAAAATTACTTTATCGTCGCTTGCTTAAGTTATAAAATCACATTTTAATTAAGTTAGCAACATTTATACTATCGTTTAAATCTAGTTTACTCCAGTTTTAGCAACAATTTTCTAACGAGAACCTGTTTTAACTGGTGCGCGCTGGAATTTCTGTGAAGAATTTGGCCGTCGACCAAATTGTTGGCAATTTATCTCAGTTCTTTGGTCAAGTTTTGCGTATACATGGTACTAAATGGACTGTTGTTAGTTCAAGCCATGCGTGAAATTTACTTCGTAAAATTGAGGTGCTCTCATTGTTAAAATGACTAGAACAAAAAAAGCCTTGCTGAGTTTCTTGCCGGAGTCTTCTCTGTTTAAGTGTATTTTGAACCGGCGGTAAATTCAACTGTATGTACCAACTTAACGTTCATAAGTGCCTTACCAGTCTTACCAGGGCCTAAACTGAATAAATGACTTTTAAATTTTGATTCAAATAGAAAGATTCATACTATCTGTCTGTATTACCTATTACCTCGTTTTTACTGTGTTTGACCGCAATCTCATCATGGTAAGTGATGTTGTGGCCTAGAAGGAACTGGCTCTCAAGTGCAGCTGTCGGAACATACCGATAAAGGTGCTTGGCGACAGATTTTCAATTTGAGGGTGGTAGCCAGCCAGGTGGGTTCTACAAAGTATCCTATCACCGTGATATAGATCGAAGTTTTCGTTCACCGAAAGCTCAAGCTCATTATAGGATTCGAACCCGGGACCTTCGTCTTGGTATCCGACGTAAAAGAGCTATCATCGCCTGAAAAAAGAGCATCACCTACCTCGCTTCACCTATTGATAGATTGTCAGCCTTAAGCCTTGTCAAATATGTATACCAAATAATAGGTACAATTATACATACTGTATATCGGACTACATATCAAGAAAGTAGAAAGAATAGTTTTTTTTTCAATGGCGTAAGACTCATATTCCAACGCCGAGTGTTCCAGAATCATGTACTAAATCCATGATATCAGTTTTCGTTACGATTCCACTTACAACCTGTATTTAAAAACGTATCTAATTAATATGAATTTAGAGTGTAATATGGGATGACTCGAAGTTAGTAACAACTTTATGGTAACAAGTAACTTCTTTATTCAAAACACCTGATAATACTAAAACAAAATTCATCAATATTGTTTTCTCACTATCCAGTAAAAGGCGGTTTACGCCGGTTTTTTACCGTTTTATCGATATACAACCGCTTTAGTATCAATTCAGTCGATGCCTAAACCTAAAATACATTTTGTGCCGCCTTAATTTCCGTTGCAAAGACGTGTGGTGTTGCCACAAGTTCGTGCCCTTATCTACTTTACGTGATATTGCCAGAGTGAATAAATTTAAATATGTATTGAGTTTGATGCCGTACAGCGTCGATGCTATGCGATCTGTTTTGTAAATTGAAAATCTAAGTTTAGGTGTAAGCTACTTTATTTCTAGACCTTTTGACTATGAATAGGGTTGGTGGTAACTTCAGTAAACTTGACCTTCGTAAAGTCAAAGCCATTTTATTCATTATGTGACGGGCCAGTTTACGTGCCGCAGGTCGTGGGTTCGATTCCCACATAGGACTTGCATTTGTGTGCATGAACATGTCTGTATGTCCTGAGTCTGGGTGTAATTATGTATATTAAGTATGTATTTACAAACAAAAAGTAGTATATGTATTATATCAGTTATCTGGTTTCCATATATTTTGAATAAAATATAGGCACAGATGACAGAATAAGGCAGATGGAGCGCGCGGAACACGGGAATGAGGCCAAGCAAATACAAAATTGATAAACACAAACCTGGTATTCGCTTTTGAATTTGTATTTGCTTTGTTTAAATACTTTATTTAACAAAAAACAATTTCTTTTTAATAAACTTTGTTTAAACATAACCTTTTTTGGCCTCACTCCCGTGTTTCACGAGCTCTATCTGCCTTTTGACTGTAATCTGAGAATATAGCTTTGATTTTTACAAAAGCTTCAGCCCAATTTTCCAATTTCAATTTTCTTTAGCTACGTTTAAATAATTCTACACGCGGAAACCCTTAAACATAAACTCAAGTTTCCAACTTTTCAACACATCTCAAGTTACGCTCACCAAACATACGTGTAAGTACAACCAGACTCGTTTTGCATACTAATTAATGTACATATAATATGTTAATACGTCTGAGTTGCTTATAAGTACGTGTTATGTATAATTATTTAGTAAGGTTGCGGAATTTTGCTTGCAAATTTTTGTTTCGGTGAATTACTAGTTTCTTAGATGAGGATGTTGAGATGGATGTGTGGAGTGACAAGAATGGATAAGATAAGGAATGAGTACATAAGGGGAAGCTTGAAAGTAGCGATGCCTGAAAAGTTGAGAGGGAACCGTTTAGCGTGGTATGGACATGTTATGAGGAGTAATGAAAGCCACGTCACTAAAAAAGTTATGAATATGAAAGTGGATGGATATACGGGAAGAGGAAGACAGAAAAAGAGATGGATGGATTGTGTGAATGAGTAAGAAAGGAGTGAATGGTACGACGGATAGAATGAACGAAGAGCAGAATGGAAGAAGGGGGCAAATTGCGCCAACCCAAATGCATAGATGGGACATCCCTCACACACGGTCATCTGATCCCAAACTAAGCAGAGCTTGTGCTATTGCAACCAGATAACTGATATAATACATATCGCTACTTTTTGTTTGTAAATACATACTTAATATACATAGTTACACCCAGACATAGGACATACAAACATGTTCATGCACACAAATGCATGTCCTGTGCGGGAATCGAACCCACGACCTGTGGCGTGATAGGAGGAAGCTTAACCAGAGTCTTAACCAACCGCGCCAGCTGGCCCGTCAAAGACATAAGACATTGGGGTTTAATCTGTGCATGCATCTGTCAGCTATTCAGTTTCTACTTAAATACATGATTAGCCGTTCTTAATCGATCGGAAAAGTAAGCTACTACCGTCGTGGTCGGTACCTACATGGGTGACCGCCTAGTGGTATTTCAAATCGAGCGTTTCCGTGCTTCGGAAGGCACGTAAAGCCGTTGGTCCCAGTAATCACTTAATTGTGATAGTCGTTAAGCTAATTGGATGCCTCCTAGGCGGCTTGAAAAATTCCAACCGTGTAGGTTGACCATTAGCCTGCCTCGACCGATCCGCAGTGGGTATGCGTGGTGGAGTATTGCCCATACCCTTTCATCCTCATTTGTGAAAGGAGGCCTGTGCTCAGCAGTGGGACATTATAGGCTGATGATGATGATGATTATATAGACAATGGGGTCCGAAGATCGCCAATTTGCTCGCACATCATCCATAATTCCAAACTGATCGAGTTTTCGTAGTCCGCCGGGCGTGGGAGCTTTTATCCCCAAATCATTAGCTTTGCTATCCAAATAGGAAATGCTACCAGCCTGCTGGGAACATTGCTGTTGGCGGCGGTAGCCTCGAATAAATATTCTATAAATAGTTTGTATTTTTGTTGTAAACAAATTAAAAGAAAGTACAATATCTAAAAAAGCCGAGATTTTCTATAAATAATTACGTGTCACACACGGCCCTTCCAAAACGTGCAACTTCACGGGCATTTGAAAATGCAAGCGCATCAAATTACACGTCAAGCCAGTCCTGTGACTACATAGCGTGAAATGCGCTTTCACGCTAAGCACAGTATGTCACACACGTACGCTTGAAGAACTGCTAGCAATATAAATATGACTATTTATTAAGCTTTCTGAATAAGGAAACGGTTACAATGCAAAAGCGTCTTGAAAGCTAGTTCGTCAAAAAGGGCGGGAAGAGATTTCTTCAGGGTCGGCAACGCGCGAGTGATACCCCTGGTGTTGCAAGCGTCCATAGGCTACGGTAACTGCTTACCATCAGGCGGGCCGTATGCTTGTTTGCCACCTTAGTGGTATAAAAAAAATAGTAGCTAGAACTTATTTTAAAGCCAGAAGTATATGGCGCGCGGTGGGCAAAGCGGTTACGATTACGGAATGCGATTTACTGAATTAGATTGCGCTTAAGAATATAGTAAAAACAATAATAAATGTTATATACCTATCTTAAAGAATCTATTTTGAATAATACACATTTAATTATAATGAATTATCAAAATAACTTATTCTAACCATTGAGCTATTATTACTAGTAAGTTCGGCGCTTGCTGGAAACCTTGGGCTGTGTCGCTTTGGCCAAAACTTCGGCTCATTTTGGTCGAATCTGAAAGTTTGGGCGAAGCTTCAATCGGACACTATTGACACATTTCTCATGATTAGTGTCAAATATCAATCCACCATCGTAAAATAAAGGATAGATTGAATATTAGTCAGAAAAGTGTGATGACGGATCGGAACTGGAACCCCTAAAATACACTTCAAATCCTATATCTTGAACGACGCAAATTTATATAATATATGCTAATTTGTAATCAACTGGTACTAATAGTGAATTATTATTATCAACACCTTAATCATTTATATTATCTCAATCACCAGAAATTATTAAGTTGTAATGATGATTAATAATGCAATTAATTAAATTATTACTGCAATATAATAATATTATCTTACTTTAGATAATCAAAAGAACGCTATAATCTACTTAATTTTGACATTGGAAATTCCAAACTACTTCAATATTGTTCCGTTACAAGATTTCATATTCCAAAAGGAACGCAATATCCATCTCCACACGTTGTCACCCCGTTTATACGGACACAACGCTTTCCTTCATTGTTCTTAATGCAAACAGCAAAGGAGTGCAACTTACTCCGGGGTCTGTGTTTCCTGGCACCTAGATTTCTTCCAGAACAGAGTAAATAGGCATTTTTTGGGCAAGCATGCTACATCGTTCGTCTTGTCATTATCTAATGGTGGCTAGTCGAAAGCCAAACGTACATTTAAAAATACATTAAACTATGTCTAATATTTCTAACGAAGCGCTCGTGGTTCGGTTCGATCGGCAATGTTAAGCTACCACCGCTGTGGCCGGTACCTGTATGGTTGACCGTCTTGTAGTATTTCAAATCGAGCGTTTCCGTGCTTCGAATGGCATGTAAAGCTGTTGGTCCCCGTTATCACTTTTTTATACCACTAAGGTGGCAAACAAGCATATGGCCCGCCTAATGGTAAGCAGTTACCGAAGCCTATGGACGCTTGCAACACCAGGGGTATCACTCGCGCGTTGCTGACCCTGAAGAAACCTCTTCACACCCTCTTGAAGAACCCCATGGTGTACTCCATTGGGAAAACCACTTAATTTTGATAGTCGTTAAGCTAGTTGGAGGCGTACTAGGCGGCTTGAAAACTCTAACAGTAGGTTGACCACTAGCCTACCTCCACCGATCCCCTGGATGATGTCTAATATCTTCATAGTATTTTTTTTTTGTTATTATTTTATAATTATTATTATTTAATTTAATTCATAGTTTTATGTTTAGAGCAAAATTTGCTCTTAATTTTGTTCATTAAACTTGCAAGCAATGTGTCCCAAGTGGAGTTAATCGCGAATTAGATGTTGCCCGTTGCCCATTGCCTACAACTGCATGAAATGCGTACACTATAATGTGCATTATATACACACGCCTTAAAAAAATATTGCAAACGTATTTCGTGAAGCAACACCCGTGGCACTTCAAGGGTCCATAGAGACGGCTTACCACCAGGCGGGCCCTATGCTTTTTTCGTCGTATTTTTTTTTAATAAAATTCCTACTACTACGTCACTTAGTTTACTGTGAGATTTTGTAAGACACAATATTTAAATTGAAAAACTAACAAGCCTTTACATTTTAAAGTACTGAAACTTAAAAAAAATTAAATAATAAAAAATACACGACCATGAAAGTGTTTTAAAATAAAATATTCACAGAAAAATCGTCAATTACATTTAAAGATCCAACTTTTCACCTTTTCATTTCTATAAGGATTTGGAGGGATTCGTCTCAAATTAGATTTGAGTGAGCGCAGTCATTCAAATTCTTTAATAATTCTTATGCTTTGGTGCAAGTACAAGCTTTAAGCGAGGAAACATATATAAGATATATCTAGGTAGTAAAAACTAACATAATATTATAATTGTGTAAGATTCACTTCTACACTTATACACCCTTCTCCGTGACCTAAGTACACGGAGAAGCGTGTAATTAGTGCGAGTTTATGTCACACGCACGTATACTATAAAATAGTATACAATATACTTGCCTTAAGTCTATTATTGCAGGGCAAAGTAAAGTTTTATGAGAGGTAGAGCATAGCGTTTATTCGCTCAAAGAGCAGCTCGACTGGGGAAGTACCTCCACCTTACAGAATACCGCAGCCAAATAACTTTATGTTGTGTAAAGTTGTGTTCCTGTGCGTGAGTAAGGTCGCCAGAGCTCATAGGGGAGGGGGGAAAGGTCGGTAACGCCTGAGCGATGCTTCGTGTGTTGCAAGCGTCCATATGGCTACGGTAACCGCTTACCATCAGGCGGGCCGTATGCTTGTTTACCGACTTAGTCATATAAAAAAAAAAACTCGCTAAGTTCGGGCGCTAACTAGCGACGTGCAGGAAAAAAAATTTTTAAAAAATAACTTGCGTACAATCTACTTGGATATTAGAACGTCAGTAAAATCGAGAACTCATAAAAATATATACCATACACAGTGCTCAAAACAGCATCCACTTTTTTCATCTATATCTGTTCCTTTTCTATCAAAATTCCTGACGTATTTTTTTACCCTACCCGATGTTGGAATACCTTTACGCAATCGACTAACCAAACTGACATTCCATCATGAATAAGATTAAAGTTACTAATCCCTATTGACACTTAAGCTAAGCCTTTCAATAAGGGAGAGGGTCATAATCCACACAGGCTCGGGTTGATTTAACTCCATATCCTTCTGAGGGATTACAGTACGAAGCCTTCTTTGCTTGGGGTACATAGTAGAAGGTTCTTATACATATGGGGTGATAGAAAATAGTTTATTTAGAACAATGACTTGGATGTACCTTTTTATAAGCATACGGCCCACCGAATGGTAAACGGTTCATCGCTCACCAATCTTATTGAAGAACCTCATGCTGTACTCCGTTGGAAACACTTTGGCAGGAATCTCGTTCAACAGCCTTAGCGTCCGTGGTAGAAGCCCTTTTCAAGTGCTTGATCAAATGATTAAGTTAAATCAAATCTCAATAGGTACTCTATAACTTTTAAATTAAATTAATTACTATAAGTAATAATCTGTAATACTCGTTGAAGTCGCTACGATACCGTTGAAGTATTGTTACGAGAATTGAGCTACTGGTCTTTGTTACTCACGCGGTGCGCACGGCAGTGCCATCACAGCAAACCATAGGACGAGACAAGTGATGGGTATTTTGTATTTTACCAGATTGGATACCACCTTCAAGTAGATTTTTCTTCCGGTAAAAACCTTTCAATTTTAACAAACCTATATTAGAAAAATAAAGGATTGACATGAATAGAGTTGACCATCAAATAAAAACATACGCTGAATCGCTAGTATCTTATCAATTGCACAGCATTAGGAAATTACCGGTATCATATATTATTATACCCAAGTGTGAT
Organism: Polyploca ridens; assembly: GCA_951394255.1. Lineage (NCBI taxonomy): Eukaryota > Metazoa > Arthropoda > Insecta > Lepidoptera > Drepanidae > Polyploca > Polyploca ridens. Next base: position 1,945,723 of record OX596263.1, read on the forward strand.
GATCGGCGCTTGGATTGAAATTCTCACTGCGTGTTACCTTTGATACCTTTGCATTCAATGAATCACATCTTTTTATGTATTTTGTTTGGTATTATAAAGTCTGAATTGCTACGAAAAAGAAGTGGAGTAACTTTGAAATCAAATTGTCTAGAATTTCACCATGATGTATAATGGCTGAAGGCGGTAAGTACAGCCTAGAAGTGAACATGCTATCGGGACACAGTTGGACGTTTGACGACAGATTTTTTTCTTGAAGGAAAAGCCGGCTACACAGTACAAGGTACTCCTTTTTTATGTCAACAGGTTGACAAGCAGGTAGACGATCCACCTCATGGTAATTGGTCATCGCCGCCTATGGACATATGCATACGCCTATGCAATACTAGTGGAATTTCCAATGTGCTGGCAACCTTGAAGCGCTCTTTTTATGCTTCTTTTTCCCCATATCGTAGCGCTGAGGGAAAACCGAAGGGCGCTCATAGCACATCCAGGTCCGTAGGAGCATCCGACTATTGCCTGGTTTCTATAAACAAAAAGGAATCGTTTTGCTTACCAATGGTAGGATTTTTTAGTGTCAAACTAGGCATACAGATCATTTCGTATGCTACTTCCATATGGGAGGGTCTGCTCTGCAAAGCTTTGAGGTCTTTGCTTCATTATTAGTAAAGATATAAGAGTCTTAATTTTAACCGATAATGGTCCGTTATTTATAGGAATCTACCAACTACATCTAAATAACGTTTATCTCTTTATAAACCTTGCATCATCGTGATTAATAAACTGCGTGTACTTTATAATTTTGATGGAATCATCAGTTCTTAATAATCTTTGGCAGTTACTTGGAAAATTTTAAAGATAGGCGTGATAAATAACCATCTTAATTCTACGTCGAAGATGATAGATTGCTTTTTTGGCACGCGTTTGATTAATATTTAAATTAAACTGGAGTTTTCCTTAGTATGATAGAGTATTTTCAGGGTTTAATTATATTTGCTTCGGATTAGAATATTGTTTTTTTTTTTTAAGTTTCTCCAGACAATGGTGCCGATTCTGTTGTAAATCGCACTAAACTAATTTTAGTCACATCTCATCTCTTTCTTACGAACATGATTGAAAAAGGATAGACCGTCTTATTTTGCGTGTATTTAGGCGTAACCGCGATAGATGGCGAATAAATTTATATTGAAAACAAGCATTGGACTAATTTGACAGGACTAAATTTCTTACATCCTTTTCTTATGTTCTTTGTTAGAAAGAGACATAGTGACATTAAAATTAGTTTAGTTGTGAACAACAGAATCAGGGCCAATATTTTCCTCCCGTTTCAGACCTTCAGGGATATAATTCAAAAATCCTTCCTAGGGTGCTTAAGGAAACTCAAACTCGTGCTAAAATGTCTCCTTATTGTATGTTTGTTTGTTCAAGGATCACTCAAAAACTAATGGACTGGCGATGAAATTTGGCATGTAGATAGCCTATGGTATGGAGAAGAACATATACTTACTAGGAGTCAAAAATACGGATTGAATATTAGTAACATTATTGAAGCGCTCGTGGTGTAGCATGATTAGCCGTTCTTAATCGATCGGCAAAGTTAAGCTACGCCTGTCGTGGTCGGTACCTGGATGGGTGACCGCCTAGTGGTATTTCAAATCGAGCGTTTCCGTGCTTCGGAAGGCACGTAAAGCCGTTGGTCCCGGTTATCACTTAACTGTGATAGTCGTTAAGCTAGTTGGATGCCTCCTAGGCGGCTTGAAAAATTCCAACAGTAGGTTGACCACTAGCCTACCTCCACCGATCCGCAGTGGGCACGCGTGGTGGAGTATTGCCCATTCCCTTTCGCCTTCATTTGTGAAAGGAGGCCTGTGCTCAGCAGTGGGACATTATAGGCTGATGATGATGATGATGATGATGATGAACATTATTGTATTTCAAATTAAGAATACTCGTGCGAATCCAAGTCGAGTCAATTAACGACTAAACAAGTTTTTGTTAAAAAGTAATAATAATAGAAGCTTTTTATGGTGACTGTACTTTTTGTTGTCTGTGCTTGCATTGTCATCCAATTTATAATGTAGGTATTCGAAATTTCAGCTCTATCGGACACTGGAAAGTGTGTCAAATTTACCTTGTAAGATTCAATTACAGAGACCAGACAGGTGAAACTAAATAAAAGCTTGTAAATAAATAAATAAACTACGTTTTCCCTGAATCTCATAATAAGCAAAAATACCATAGATTTTCCAATCGAGACTAGACTGGCTGAGGAGGCAAAAAAGATTTTTAATATAACTTGAGCAGTTATAATAAGTTCGTTCGAGTATTGGCGACAATACATATTTCCAGCGCGCAGTGGGCAATCGAAAAAAAGTTTTATTAAAATCGGACCAATAACCGGATTTCTTTGCGAACTTCGTCCGATTATCGAGGAGCTTAAATTTTTTCCCGGGTTGAATCTGGATTGATAAAAAACTAAATTATAACTTGAACTTTTAATGTAAATTTAAGACATTTATATTTTGTTTAAGAGTTGTTAATACCCCACAGTATTTATTCAAATTGAATACAAAGCTTATAGGCAGCGTCATCTCATATAAAATTATGTTATTTTGTAAAATAGACTGACTGTCTATTTTACAAAATCACATCCATGACAGAAATCTGAAAAATATGTATTGATAGATAATTATGTTAAAATGTATCTCATGGTGCTAAAAACATAGTCTTGAAGTTACTCAGTATCAAATCACAAAGACGATTTTACAAAAAAAAATATTAAAATAATTTTTCATAAAAAAAAATTACGCTACTGTACGCTATACCTACGATGGATTACGCAATACAGTCCCATTTTATCAGTTTCCATGCCCGTCCACCCGATCGCTTCACTGGTCTACAGTGCTGCAAACTATCCTTCTTTTCCAGGAGATTCCATGATTTTTGGACATGTCTCCTTATCTCCTTATTTATTTTTCAATTCAATGAAAATCTCCTGGATTTTCACGATGTGAGTAAAGTGTACGATATTTTATATTTTTATAAAAATAACACCTGATATTGACATAAAATAAACCAGTCAATGCTCTGTATAATCTGCATCTCTGTGTAAAACTTGTATAGTGACTTTGCGTTTTCGTTTTACTTTCAAGAGTTCGTGTATTTTGAGTTATATTGCATATTTATCGGTGGTGTTTTACCCAATAAAGATCAATGCCTGTGAAGTTAAAGTGAAATGAATTACGTGTATCGTGATTTTTCAAGTTGTTTAAAAAATCCGTGAAAAGTTTTAGTACGATTACCACCTTTTTAACCGACTTCAAAAAAAGGAGGAGGTTCTCAATTCGAATGTTTTTTTTTTTTTTATGTTTGTTACCTCATAACTCCGTCATTTATTAACCGATTTGGAAAATTCTTCTTTTATTTGAAAGGGTACGCTTCCCGTTTGGTCCCATTGTCATCAGATCAGGATATCATTACTTCTTAGTGTACTTTGAAGTCGGTTTAAGGTTTTTGTAAAACAGTCCAATTATTACTGAAACATTTGTATGTCTTATCGAAACTGACAATTTTATTACTGACGGAGCCGTCAATGTGGATGTGATTTATAGTGACTAGAACTTATGTAACTCGACACTGGTAAAAATAAGTCCTAATAAAAAGGATTTGCTTGTTAAAATTAAAACTAAGGTATAATATAAAAAATCCTATTAATCTAAATACAGCAAAAAGGGATTTTTTTTATTTCTCCTTCTTTTTGACCCTGTCTCCTGGATTTTTGACATAAATATTACTTCTTTTTTGCATGTTGGGGTTTGCAGCACTGCTGGTCTATCATCCAATGTCTGTCGCGCTTGTAGGTATTGAAAATTATTGCATTTCTTTGGAAAAGCTACCTATATTTTTGTTTATTTTTTTTGTAAAAATTGGTTTTTAATAATTAAAACCTTAGAGTAAATTTTTGAACACCATAGTATATAAATAATACGAGTCTGCTCCACAAATTTACATACATTTCGAAAATAATTGTTTACTGGGAAATCATTTTATTAAATATAGGCTTATTTAACTATATTCTCACCATAATGAGGCACTGAAGAAAACTCTCACGTTCAGCTATTGGAACACACCGATAGATGATTAGCGACAGAAAGATTGGGGTTCGTCAATTAGACGGGTTCTACAAAGTACCTTATCACGGGGACGATGCAGCATCTAGCTATAGAAACTCCTGCTTTTCCAGCAGCAGAACACAAAAGAATAATAATAAAAAAATTGAAAAAAAAAAACTGATTAATTTCGATGAAATTTGGTCTATAGTTCTATACGCCATATTTATTAATAAACATAATCGTCGAAAAACAAATAAAAAATATAGGTTACATGCTGGGAAAATATTAGATCCTTCGTGTTCGCGAGTAATATTAGTGAGATGACGTACAAAACCATATAAATCAGCCTTTGTTCTTATTACGTAAGACGTGGTATTATCATCTCTTAATAAATCTATACGAGAAAAGAATCCATCATAGATTATTATTAACTTTTTTTCTCTTAGCTCCCATAACTTGGGGTTGCTGTTATGAAACTCATCAGTAGATACTCCCTCTATTGGAAAATTGGATTTTATTTCATAAGCGTTCAGGTGGTATATTAGTTCTAAAGTATTTTCAATTAGGATCCATTATTGTTAATATCGAATCAATTGAATGAGGTTTAAAAAGTTTTAAGTTATCGTCAAATAAACTGACTAGAACAGAGTTTTCATTATTAGGTACTCACGAAGTTCTTTGTACTTCTTTTTTATTTATTTATTAATAAAATGTCAAAGATAGCACTCGAAATATCGACTGGAACTGGTTCTCAACACACTGATTGGTTACTTTTTAGTACTCACCTAACTGGCTAACACACTCAAGTTCAGAAATATCATACACTTGAGAGCCTGATAGCCTACTACGAAAAACGATACACGAAAGTCCGATTGTCGTTATCAATCAATTAGCCAATAGAATTGCAAAAAAATTACGTATCGTCAGTTTTGCTGCAATTCTAATGGTTAATATTTGACAACGATGTTCGGAACATGGTGGTTCGTTTTTCGTAGTAGACCCTCAGTCCCTTCTAGGCTATGTATGTTCAGATTGAGGTCATTACAGTGTGACAAATCTAAGAAATACCCTTTGATTTTTATAAATGTCAAAGCAATAATAACCTTATTTCGTCAAAATAGTTAAATCTATGGTTATTTATACAATAATATATATGAACCTTATTACAAATGTTTAAGGTACTTTTCTTTGAAGGGCTTGTAAGATGCAGTAAAAATAGCTTGCAAGACATAAACCCCGGTGCAACTCTGCTTACCCCGGTAGTAAATGTTCGTTTCTTCGACTTTTTCTGTGCTCGTAAGTCTATATTTATTTGTCTTTACGATCAATTTGGCAGACTCCGGCCTAACCTTGAGGCCTCGATAGGATGTCGTTCATTCTAATGGATAGCGGATGGGAATGGCGTTTTACAAATAGACGGGTATTGGCTGTAGAGGCCTTTCGCATACAGCCTATTGTTCTGTGCTAAAACTACATACAGATCTGATCCTGAATCACAGTTTTTACTTGTTCGGGAGGATTCAAAATTAAGCTGTTATGTTTTATGCAAATACATTTATTGTATTTGAGTTTTTTTTTGTCATCAGTGGCTGACAAAGTTATAGACTAAATTGAAAAATATAAAAAAATACAAGCCACAAAACCTAAAGCTCATCGCTCACTTTCTCAGCACCGCTCCATTGCAGCAGCGACCCGGCACCACCTCAACTCAATCCAACCAATAGCAGCCAGCGCGCTGCCTGCGAGGTGGCAGCTCGCGGGCGGCGCGGCGCCGGTGAAATTGGTGGGGCGGCTTTGGCAAGATACCGCTTGCTGGCGTCACGTAACGAGAGAGCGGACCGCTCGCTGTAAGCGTGTGGTCAGGAGGACTAGTGTCGTCAACTTTTTTATCTAGTCTTTGTAAATTTTACTTTAACGCATACGATTTAAAGGCCTCACTTGCATGGCTAGGTAAATGCCGAGGCGTTGCTGCTATGGAGCGGTGCTGACATAGTGAGCAATGACCTTAATGTTGCATCCGTGCTATGCGAACAGAGATCGAGCTGAGCCGTGAACGAACAAGATTCTTTCGTTGTTCGCGTAGCGTGGACGGACTTGCGAGGCTCGAACATGACTGCGCTCCGCCCGATTGTCAATTTTTTCACACAGGGATTTTTATCGCGTTCCTTGTATGCTCGTAATAACGTCCACACTTGACTTGGCGAGCCACGAACGAATTCTGTTATTATGTGGCTCAGCTCATGCTCACTTCGAGAAGCATAGACACGCCATTATGTTTCATATGAATCGTTAAACAATAGGAAAGCACCGCAAAGGGGTATTGCATTTTAAGCTGTAATTATTTTGTAACGTATACCCTTGTTTTATGTAATATTTTAATTATAACGTTTTATGAGTTAATAATGTATAAAAACATGTATACATTTGTCACAGAACGTGTATAAAAACAGGCCACGTGCGAGTCGGACTTGCTCACGAATAGTTCCGTAACACGGTTTCTTGTACGGGGCCCCTTTCTCGCTAATTACAATTTAAATAAAACTATAAATGCAGTTATTGGTGTTGATTATGTTGTTTACTACTAAACTAAATTTAGTTCTAAATTTCTAACAAAGAACATAAGAAAAGGATGTAAGAAATTTAGTCCTGTCAAATTAGTTCGATGCTTGTCTTCAACGTAAATTTAGTCGCCATCTATCGCTGTTACGTCTAAATACCCGCAAATTAAAACGGCAAAGACTAATTTGACAGCTTTAAATATGTTCTATCCTTTTTCAATAATGTTTGTAAGAAAGAGATGTGATGTGACTAAAATTAGTTTAGGGCGGTTTACAACAGAATCGGTACCAGAAAGTTTACCTGTAACTCCAAATGTAGCCCTTGCTGACCCATCTAAAATTTTCGCTCTATAAGTATAATCCAGATAAATTCAGCGACATCCTAGTTTCATCCCAAGGCAGACATACTTAAGGCTTATAAATCCGAGTGTATACCCAACAATTGTGTAATGGAGTCTGGTAAACAACCGATTCGTATTCTGCGAACAAATTGAAGGAAATTCCCTGGGTATTGCATTGGCAAATATTTTTTTATTCGCCCCATGGGAACTGCGAAGCTTTACATGTATGTCTGTGTATATCTTGTGTTATTGAAAGGTTTGTGATATTGGCCCTGTTGGATGTAAGGTTTGTCATCTTGCCGCCTTTGGGTTGATCTTGCTTTAGTGATATTTTGTCGTGTAAATTTTGACTGTAATATTCTTTGTTTGAATGTCGAGTAATATTTATGTTTTTGTACATCAATAAAAGGAGTCCTGATTTATTTATTGACAAAGATCAGAGCAGAGCTTAAAACTGGTCATAGACCTGGTGGCTGCCACATGCGGCAAACTTGTGAACAAGTGCTGCTTGTGGGGGTAAATTTTGACTGTAATATTCTTTGTTTGAATGTCGAGTAATATTTATGTTTTTGTACATCAATAAAAGGAGTCCTGATTTATTTATAGACAGAGATCAGAGCAGAGCTTAAAACCTGGTCATAGACTTTGTGGCTGCCACATGCGGCAAACTTGTGAACAAGTGCTGCTTGTGGGGGCTGGTCTGCTTAAGGTTGCTATTTACATATTAAATATCGATTCAATCTAATTTGTAGTTTTAGCGGAAAGCTAGTTCCATCATAAGTTTTATTTTTTAAACAAACTTTTTTTAATAGTCGACCATGTTAATAATCAGACCGTAGAACCATAGTCAAGACGAATCAAACGAGCCCAAGCTCGATGGGGTGGCGTGGTTTGATTATAGAGTCCCCATGGCCACATTCCGGCTCCATCTTCAGATCAGCTCTATGACATAATAATAGTGCATTTTTATCCTATTTACCTACATATGCATGAAAAATTTCAGCTCAATCGGAAACCAGGAAGCGAGTGAAAGGAGAATGGCGAGATTCCATACATGCTTGGACCTACATTTTTTTGTAACGTATATGACAACCACTGTTGAATTCCTGTAGATTAATAAACTGTTATGCTATTCCTAAAAAATATTTTAACAAAAAAGCTGCAGTTTTTTTTTTATTTGAGTTAAAAGGTTTTATAGGTTATGCCGATTTTGACGTATCAAATGAGTAACGTTCGATATACCTATTATAAGTACATTTTAAAAATGTGGATGAAATCCATTTAGTTCTACCCATTGGTTCTCGCGAGGGACGCGCGTCCTATTATAACAATTGATCTCATTGTTATATTTTTAACCGCGAGCCAAGAGATTAATTATGATTTTACACTAGTTTTGTAGACAATAGAGACAGATAGATGCTGAATAAATATGTTATTTAAGTACCTAACAATTGTTTCTAGTATGGGTACTTACCCAGGTAGGTATATCTTACTGGTAGGTAGTAGGTACTTTGAAGTATCGGGACATGCACAGGCTTTCAATAAAAGGTCATTTTTATTTAGGTTTTTATTCATCAAAATAAAATCCAATGACAATATTGTCTAAGAATTCTGCCAGTGGATTTATATTGCGTTCATGCAAATACAAATAACACAGTCAAAAGTTTGGCAATCAAATCCAAATTAGGACTTATTTCTGCCAGTGTCGAGTTATATTATAATTTCCCGCCAAAAAGTCGATCAATCAACTTCACTCAAAGGGCTCGCTGACTACGTACGCGTTTCATTTGACGTAAAAAAATAGACATCGTGTTATAGAGTGTTAAAACCTTTTTTTTTCTCATAGAGAGTTTGTATTAATTAATGCAATGACATTTTCAACTAAACTCTGTTAAAAATAAAATTATTTATCATTATTATGACTAATCTGTTTTCAGGATTAGAAGATATCGGTGACAGTTCACATTTTCCGGTTCACTCATACTACTTGCGAGTAACTAATATAATATTTTACAAAAAATATTTTAATTTCCATTTTATATCATTGCAAAAATACAATATATATCGCTATATATAACTAAGAAAGAATTTCAGCACATTAATACTATAGCTTGATAATTTAAATAATTAAGAAATAGGATGTAGGTACTTAAAATACTTGCTGCATGAAACGGAACATTGCCCTATAGTGATTGACAATGCGTGATCGACAGGGAAATTCAAAAAAGTATCGATATATGTTATATCGATTATTTTTGAATTGGTTTATCAATATCGAAATATTTTTAATTACCAAAAAATTTCGATATATCGGTACGATATCAAAGAGAGAGAGAGAATATTCTTACATTATTTGGTAAATATCAATTAACAAACATAATTTCTCATAAATCCTGTAATAATTATCTGAAATTAAGAACAACGATAATAGTACTTACTTACTTCTTACTGTATGATACATATGTGCAAAGTTGGTAATTACACACGAGGCGGTATTAAGCAGTAAGACAGTGATACAGATAAGGAAATATAATTTGGAAAATAAAAGCACTAAAATGAAAATCGATTAGACTTTCTTTATTAACTTTCTCGATACGACAAAAAAATCGATTGGATATCGTTAAGGCACATGACTATAATTGTCAAAAGTGAACTGTCACCGATATCTTCTAATCCTGAAAACACTTTAACAGAAATGTTTCAAATATAAAAAAAACAATGTGGAGATAAATACCGTTCAAAGGAACATATGGAACGACATTATGGGTGCGTTCCAAATCACAATCAGCTTAACTGACAGCCTAAAATATATAAATGTATATTTATATTTTCTAGACATACTGCTAGTCCTGAAAAATATTGAATTATGTTATTTAATTTAACTTTAATAAAGCAATTTTTTGATATATATTATGTCGTTATACGCAGCTAGGGCCAATTTCGCCATAGTCCTTTAACTTGCAAGATTTGATTACACACATAAAAAAAACATTTTTAATACAAGCTTCTTATGGTGACTGTACTTTTTGTTGTCTGTACTTGCATTGTTATCCATTATACTAATGTATACCAAATTTCAGCTCAATCGGACACTGGGAAGTGGGTCAAAGGACAATGATTAAAATCGCCTCAGAACCAACAAACATATGACTTACACCATAATTATTTACATATTTTATTCTTTATGTAGCAAATATCTATATCAAAATCAAAAGAGAATATTTAAAAGTATCGTAACAACGTAGATCGTAACAACTTTTAAGTCTTCTTCTTCTTCTTAGTTTTGTAGTATGGCAACCAAATTCTTTTTAGGGTTTATTTTTGCCAGTGTCAAGTTACGTTATTAGTTCATTTTTGAACAGATTTTTAGTGATAAATGAATATGAATTGAAAGTGAACGAAAGTGACATGAAAATTACCATGAATATGAATGTGAACATGAATATAACGATTTGAGTAAAATGGTGGCTGGAATATAATAAACTCGAGAAAACTCAAATAAGACAAGGCTGTATGGTTCGCACCTTTGCTTGACATTTCGCGAATATTATAACTATAATTTTATAAACAACAACAACAACAAAGAACTTGACTTTTTGGCGGGAACTTGCAGAGTGACATAGCGTTTTCATTTTTATTTTCATAAATTCGTGTATTTTGAGTTTTATTGCATATTATCGGTGGTATTTTATCCAATAAAGAACAATCCATGTGCACCAGTGAAGTGAAATGAAATCAATCATGTGTATCGTGACTTTACAAGTTGTCTCAAGAAGTCCGTGTAAAGTTTTAGTACATACAACCACCATTGTACTAAAACATGACTTTTATGGACTAGTGACTGACTGAGGACTATGTGAAAGTGATTTATTGTGACTAGAACTTATTATATAACTGGAAAATGGCAAAATACACAAGCCGTGTGACGCCAACATATAAAAAAAAAAAAAAAAAAAAACAAAGAACTTCACTCACTCGCTCTCGATGGCACGTCTTGTTGTTTTTCCAAATCTATTGCTTTTTATTGATAATATTTCTATGACTCAAAAAAAAGTCAAAGAAATATGATTGCTTGCAATATTGAAATACTGTGGCTGTGTTTTCTGGACTTTTGAAGTGCTCTAACGATAACCTGGCATTGATAACGGAAAGCGAATTTACTCTACGACATGGATAGTGTATATTGTATCAATTGTGGAACTGCTGGTGGTTGCATGGTGTTGGAAAACGAGCAGATTCGTCTCTGTATACAACAATGGACAGCACCTCGTTCGGTAAGCACATTTTGCTAAACATACCGGTACCTACGCGTGATGTCTTTGATACTTGTTTACGTTTATTTCAACCGAAGTGTCGAATAAGTAGATCTGTTTGTATGAAGCACAGATATTAAAAAAAGTATGAAGATATACCTTAAGAATTGGACGAAAATAGAAAATTAAAAAAAAAAAACATTTCCTAACGAAATCCTGTGGTACGTATGTTTATAATAGTAAGTTACTTCACTAGAAAAAAAATCACGCCTATACTCGTCGTCACCTAATGTAAAGCTTAGCCGTATTTTACAATGTTTTCTTTTCCAGGTTGAATCTCATGATCTTATATGCACAACATGTTGGACCATGGCTCAAGAAACAACTCCTGCTTCAACTGTAAGCAATATTAGTAGAAGTTGTGTACTCTGCAATATAACGTTGGAACCTCATACTCGTTCTCATCAACTGATTTTACTAAGAACGAATACTCCACACCATCTTAATATCAGGAATATTATTTTAGAAAGACTTTTACCATTAGAGGTACACAAATTGAAAGATATTATTAGACATGCGCCGAGTACTCTTTTATTACTCGTATTCGGCATACTCTGCCATTTTTTTAGGACTTGTTATAGGCCAAATAGCTCGGTTTGACGGCTGAGGTACTCAGAAGGAACTAATAATCCAAATCAATGATTTTTTTGCACCCATTTATCTCAAAAATATTTATAAATAACGTAACTCACTCCGTGCATGAAATGGCAAGTCGCGCGGGGTATCCCTCTCTCGCCGGCCGCACATTACGACTCTTACGATCAAATTCAACTTTATTTCAAGCCCAACACTTGCGTCAACTAAACCGAGTTACTCGGCAGGTAAACATAATACTGAGCAATACTCGGTTACTCGGTAAAACTTGTACTTGGCGCATCTCTTGATATTATTATCAATTAATATACAGTGATTGCTGATGATATGTCAACTAAGTCATGCTTCTTTCAGATGCATCCAGCTCATTTTATATGTCATCCATGCTGGCAAAGAGCTGATCGTGCAGCCAAATGTACAACACCATCAACTTCACGGACTGCTCCTGTATTAAGCAATCAATTGCGATGTGCCAACTGTGATATCCATTTAAGCAGAGAACACCGTTATATTCTAAGTAATAATGACATTCTTAGGCAAATACAACAGCAAGTTGCACCACAAGTGGTAAGGGTTTACTTTTGTTTTAAATTATTTGTACTTAATATCTTGATATGATCACACTGATTTACTTTTTCACTGGTTTCATTGGTATATAATTTGTCATTGCTAATACTAACTTAGAGCTTTAAATAATACTAATATGTACATATTTTGCCCTTCATGGCCAACGCAACTTCAATGCACGCATAGCCTAAAAGCTTGTACTTTCATCCAATGTAATGTTTGACTGCGAAAAAAGAGAGAGCATCAGAGCCATTGGTTGTCAGTTGGTAAATTCCGATGATCATTCGTGGCCACTTCGCTAGGTCATCATTTATGATTTCGCATATCATAAAACTTGTTCCAGGAGTATACTTTTTGTGAAAAATTCTTATAAGTTTGTGAAAAAAAGTTAAGTTATTTAGAATCTCCAATACATTTGCAAGCTGGTGTCTAAATGTTTTCTTTACTTTTAAAATTTATAGGTACATTAGATATGGCCAAAGTTCAGGTAAAATTTGTGCAAAAACGCTGTTTTTCGGAGGCTTTTACTGAATTTGTTTCACACTTTTTTTTATTTCGCTTAGATACACGGCTAGATATAGTGCACAAGATACTAATTTATTCAAAACATCTAACGAAAAATGTTTAACAACTCCATAATAAGTACAGAGGTTTTGTATGAAAAGTATAGCGTGATGACTGCTCTTAACAGGTAACTGCAAATGACCATATATGTGGTGCTTGTCACACATTATTCCTAGACAGAGCTCCCACAGTAACTTCACAGGATACAGCAACTGTGGGTCATCAAAAAGTTTGTTTGGGATGTGGTTATTCATTGCTGAGAACTCGAAGTCACCTTATAGGTGAACTGAGTAACCAACACATGGATGTTGTCCAAAATTGGATTCAACCAAGAGAGGTAAGACTTTTGAAATTTTTTTATACTAAACTTTCATCCACCTTTTTAATTGTTAGAATTGAACCGAGAAATTCCAATTATTATCAATACACTTTTGCAAGGGAAAAAAGTTATTATTGTATAAGATTTTTTTTTTTCATTCTCTGCAAGTACATAACTCACAAATGTTAATAAATGTTTTAAGGCTAGGTTTTTTATTATGAGGTGTCATTGGTATTTTTAACCGACTTCAAAAAAGGAGGAGGTTGTCATTTCGATTTTTTTTTTTTATGTTTGTTACCTCATAACTCTTTTGGAAAATTCTTTTTTTTATTTGAAAGGGTACACTTCCCGTTTGGTCCCATTGTCATCAGATCAGGATTTGATTACTTTTTAGTGTACTTTGAAGTTGGTTTAAGTTTTTTGTAAAACAGTCCAATTATTTTACAGCTACTTTGATTTTATTTTTAGATTCGCCCATTGGATTCACTCTGCCATAGATGCTTTCAAAGAGCAGACAAAGCAGCTGTTACAGCCGCAATATCTGTATCAGCAGTTGACCCAGTTCCAGAGCATGCTGGAAGAATAAACTTGCCGAACTACTCTAGAGCATCGGATACACACAGACGATGCATATTTCAACATTGTCATAGTACCTCTCAGCAAGTAGTTCCATTTGTTTTAAGGGTGAGGCTCTTCGCAGATCACCATTATTATATACCACCAAATTGCCGTATTTGCGATATACATTTAGAAACACAGTCATGGACAGACTTATTTGAAGTGGAAAATGTTAACCGAAGTTTCACAGCAGCTCATATAGAAGATTTTTGTGAGTTGTTGAAAAATGATAATTAAATCCTAGATTTTGAGAATATTGAGCAAATGGATGATAATCTTGTGTGGTATTGGCTGGGTCGCACAAAACAACAATTTAGAGAACTTGAGGCAGAACTCCCAGGATTTCCTAAACGGTCTACGTCTCTAGGAGCTTATTTAATTAAGCTAAGAACTGGTGATTCGGACGACAGAATCTCAACACTATTAAATATTGAGAGGAGCACGCTCACAAAACTTGTATCTAAAGCTAGACAAATGATGATGGAACACTTTGTACCAGCACATTTAAGTTTGCAACATGCAAGTTCCGCAAATAATGCCACGTGCTCCGATTAGGCCCTTAATTCCTCCGTTTCGCACTACTGTTTTGGGATCCAGCTCTCATATATTTAGATTAAGTACTTTACTGAACACGTAAAGTCATTCAGTCGACATATTCGCCGTTTCGTTATATGGTTTTCGTAAGTTTCTGTTTGAGTATATTCCGAATTAAATTGTAACACAGAACTTATATATGTTAGACTACTTCTTTTTATGTTATTTTTAATATATTTACCTCTTCACTTTAGTATTTCATATTATTGTTTAAAACGTACTTAGATGCAAGTGGTGTTTACCTTAAATTTATTCGCTGCAATCTGTCATATTGAAGGAGCTTACCTTACAACATTCAAGTTATAGTCAAAATTCTATACATTAAAGAGCTTGTTTTTCTCTTTTCAGTTAATTTTTGTTTTAAGCAGTCGGGTTTTTTGTTTATTTTAATAATTTAATTTATTTCAGACTTTTTAGTTTTATACAGAATGAGTTATATGTATTAGTAAGTCAATGAGCGTTGCGGTAAAGTAACGCTTACAACCATCGCAGTAACCAAGTAACCTTCATTAAACGTGTTTTTTTGCAGTATACGTCAAAATGGTAGCATTAAAGTAGGTATTATAATATATACATATATGGAAAAGGCTGTTTACAAGCATTCATTTGATAGCCGTATTGTTATAATAACGAAATTTTTGTTTTAAATACCCCCCCTCTTTTTTTATTCGTAGACGCCATATAAAAATAATATACCCTATGACACTCCCCTAGTTGAGACGATCGGAGCGTTAGATGCTCCGATCATTTGGCTCAAGTTGTTAGATTGTCCTCTCAAAGCCAAATATTATATGAAGTAAGAAATTTAATAGTCATTTGGAATTGAGTCTTGCTAATACCTATTTCGAATCTGATGATCCTAATCATAACTATGAAAACATTGTTTACTGAGATTTGTAAAGGATTTAATAAATATTGCCCGATTAAATCTACTAAGGTAACTGATAAACTAAAATTCTGTGACTGGGCCACTAAAGGAATAAGATTGAGTAGAGAAAACATTTGTATGAACTCTATCGTAAAAAATCAAACACAACTAACGAAGAGTTTCATACATATGTTAGGAATTATTCAAAAATATTTAAATTAGTTTGTAATAGAGCAAAAGCCATTTTCATTGCCAAAAAAGTTAGTGATTCGACTAATAAAATTAAAACTGTGTGGAAAATTATAAACACGGAGACTGGTAAAAATAAAAAGGAAGAACACACAATTAACCTTAAAATTAATGATAAGCTTATCTCCGATAAATTTGAAGTAGCGAGTGCTTTCGAATCTTTTTTTTCAACAATACCTACTGAAGCTACTAAGTATCTTGCATCTTCACCTAAGAAAGCCGAGTGTCTCCTTAAAGACAATTTCCCAAAACATATTCCCAATTTTTTATTTAAGTTTATTGATGCCAGTGAAATATTAGGAGCTTTTAAGTCTTTGAATATAAAAAAATACAGGAGACTTATGGGGCTTATAAGTTAAAGTAATCTACTCAGTTATAACTAGTATAGCACCTATTTTAGCAGCTATTTTTAATCAATGTATTGTTCAGGGTTCTTTCCCCGATTTGATGAAACACAGTAAGATCATTCCTATATTTAAATCTGGGTGCAAAAATAAACCTTCCGATTATAGACCCCTCTATACTTCCAGCGTTAAGCAAAATCTTTGAGAAAGTCATACTAAATCAATTGTTAACTCATTTTACCAAAAATCTCATCATCATCAATTTGGATTTACAAAAGGCCGGTCTACGACAGACGCTGGTGCTAAACTTTTAAAGCATATTTTTGAAGCCTGGGAGAATTCACAGGATGCGGTTGGCGTATTTTGTGATCTCTCCAAGGCATTTGATTGCGTAGATCACTACACACTAGTTTTAAAACTCCAACACTATGGAGTTCGTGGAGTGGCACTCGATCTTATATCATCTTATCTATCAGGTCGCCAACAAAAAGTAGGTATTAGCGGTACTACGTCCTCAGGGTCTTTAGTGAAAACGGGCGTACCGCAAGGATCAATTTTTTATGCCCTTTTTTGTTTCTGGCATATATTAATGATCTGCCCTATATGGTAAATGAATTGTCGGATATAGTTTTATTTGCTGATGACACTTCTCAAATTTTTAAGGTCAATAGAAAACATACAGACCTTACGCAGCTCAATGACACCTTATCAGCTGTATCAAAATGGTTTGCCGCCAATACTCTTATGCTCAATTCCTGTAAAACTAAATGTATAAGGTTTTCTCTCCCTAATGTTGTTAAGAGTGACACTCATTTGTCGATGGTAAAAGACTTACACTAGTGGATAAGGCAGTTTTTACTCGGCGTTACATTAGATAGTAAAATACAATGGGGTCCTCATATAGAAAGATTAGCTAGTAAACTGAGTTCCGCCGCCTTCGCAGTTAGAAAAATTAGACAAATAACAGATGTTGCTACAGCCAGGTTGGTTTACTTTGCTTATTTCCATAGTTTAATGTCCTACAGTCCTCTGCTGTGGGGCTCAGCTGCAGACTTTGAAACTATATTTATTCTGCAGAAAAGTGCAATTCGCGCAATCTATTGTTTGGGTCCTCGCGAATCACTACGAAGTCGATTCAAGGAATTTAAAATTTTAACGTTACCGTCACAGTACATTTATGAGAATATTATGTTTGTCAGTAAAAACTTAAATTGATTTGAAATTAATAGTAGCCGCCATAACTTCAATACAAGAAATAAAGATAAAATTGTGACACCTAGATTCAGATTTCAGGTTATCTAAAGTTAATAAGTCTTTTCTCGGAAATTGCGTTTGTTTCTATAATAAAATCCCACTCGAAGTAACTAAAATGTCTTATGATAAATTCAAAGATTTCATAAAGCAGAGGTTAATTGACAAAGCCTACTATAAGGTGGCTCATTACGTGGAAGACAAGAATATATGGTTGTAGTAGCTTCTCTCTGCACTTGCATCCCCCTGGCTAAGTGACAATTGTACGAATAAGCATAAAATAATAATGTATATATTGTATAAGTATTTGGAAAAAAAAAAGCTGTAATATTAAAAGATCTTCCACAAAAAAAAAACCTTGCTGAGTTTCTTGCCGTAGTCTTCTCAGTTTAAGTGTATTCCGAACCGGTGGTAAATTCAACTGTATGTACCAATGTAACGTTCATAAGTGCCTTACAAGGGCCTAAACTGAATAAATGACTTTTTGATTTTTTTGATTTGATTTTGATTTTAACGACACCTCATATGTTTAAATCCATCAAGGTATTTGGGCTGCAGCTCATGCCAAAGAAATAGACACACATACATACACTCGAAAAACATAACCCTCCTTCCGGGTCAGTCGGGTAAAAATATGACGATGATGGTTGAAGATGTTGGAAAATACTTATGCCTCGCAGATAACTACTTTGCTACCCATGCGAAGCCGGGGCGGGTTGCTAGTCTATCTATAAGAACCTATAAATACACGGAGCATTGAAAATCTATAATATTTTTATTATATACTATAATAATGTCTTTGTCGAGTAACTGTCAATTATAGCCTCCAAATCTGATACGTTTCTTGTAATTAAGCGATTTTTCCCGCTTGTCCGCTGCATAATTAATAAGTATGAAGTGAATTTATACGTGATTTAAGATATTAAAATTTTTTCATTGTTGTTGGTTCTGGGGCGATTTATATATGGACGCAGAACAATACAATGTTCTTTAGTTGCAGGATTCGTTTACATACACCGGCAGGTGAAGCTAAATAAAAGCTTTTATTACGGATATAATGCTGTAAAATGAAAACAAATATTATGTACTCATCAAGTTAAATATAGTAAAGTAGTAAAATATAGCAAAACTACCACTAATTCGTAAAACCAAATCCAGACTAACTTAATCGAAAAATCCAGTTTACACTACGGAGAACAAAATGACTGTCAAGTCTCCTACAAAGCAGTATTTCCAAGGAAATGAGAAGTCGCGACACGGGAACTTAACATTATCAAATGCAAACAGCTGCCGGCCGGCACAAATAATAATTTTCATTAAAATCCACAGTAGTTAATTACCTGCTGCTTCACTGTAGATTTACCACAGAGGTATTGTAATAATTTATCTACCGACTGGATGTGTCTTGAACACCAAATATTTCTTAGCTTTTTATTCATGTACTAGCTGTCCCCCGCGGCTTCACCCGCGTTCCCAGGTTAAAAAGTCTATAACGCTCGGGGATAATGTAGCATCCTATTAATCAAAGATTTTTTTTTTTAATCCGATGGTAGTTCCGGGGATTAGCATCTTCCGCTTTATTATATTAGTATAGACTAGGTTACCCCGCAGTTTCACAATCGTTCCCGGGATAAAAAAATAGCCTTTAATACTCGGGGTTGTTGGCCCTGATTCTATTGTTCACAACTAAACTAATTTTAATGTCACTATGTCTCTTTCTAACAAAGAACATAAGAAAAGGATGTAAGAAATTTAGTCCTGTCAGATTAGTTCAATGTTTGTTTTCAATATAATTTTAGTCGCCATCTATCGCGGTTACGCCTTAATACACGCAAAATAAGACGGCAAAGATTAATTTGACAACTTAAAATATGTTCTATCCTTTTTCAATCATGTTCGTAAGAAAGAGATGAGATGTGACTAAAATTACTTTAGTGCGATTTACAACAGAATCGGCACCATTGTAGCTTCCTATTAGTGAAAGATTTTTTTGAATCCGACTGGTAGTTCCAGAGATTAGTCCGTTTAAACAAACTAATAAACAAAAAACTCTTCCAATTTATTATATTTGTAGTGGTTATAATTAATTACAAATATGACTTACACTTAGGCCCTTACGAAATAGACATAACACAGTTTCAGTAATTTTTTTTTGCTTTTTGCGCAGTGCTTTTAAAGGCGTGTTTTGAGATTTTCGCATGGAATTCACAAAGGAATAAAAAAAAACCTTTTTCTTATTCGACGTATATTTATATTGTTTCAAAAATATTTCAAGGTATCAATGTACATTATAATTACAACGAAATATGCATTTTTGAATAGTTTTCTAATACAAAAAGTGTAATTTTTTTCAGCACAAAACATGATATTAAATTCATAGATCGATTCTAATGGTAATTGATAAAGAACTTTTTGGTTGTGGTCAGGGTTGTGGCTGAATGGTAAGCCCAGAAAGCCTAGAAATTAAGATAAAATTGAATAACTGTGTATTCTCTGACTCAAATCCCTGTCCTGCTCACTTCCAGCAACGCTAACTTCCAGGGAAACCAAAGATGGCAAGAATTCATTAAAATTTCTCATTTGAAAGCGTCTCCAAGTGCCACCGGCGTACATAGCTCCCAAGAAAATGCATTTCACTCCATTTAGACCATTTTACGTTGTTCAAAGTGTTGCCGGCACTGTTTGGCATACCACAAGAAAAGTGTAGATGTATACAAGGAGTAACGAAAAGTCCTCCTCCTTGCATCGTATACCTCATTGCTGAGGGACGTGACCTTTGTGGGTTATCTTTTCACGGACTATTGCTCGCCATCTGGATCGGTCTTCTGCTGTGTGGATAGCATCACACACACTGGTTTCCAATGCTGCGCGTATTTGATCAGACCAACGCATCGGGCTTCGACCCCTCGGCCTCTTTCCGTCCACCTTGCCAGTAATTAACAACTTCTCAAGGTTGTCGCCTCTCTTTCTTGCAATGTGGCCGAAGTACTCAAATATACGGCGTAGATAGGTTGTCGAAAGTCGTTGAGTGATTTTGAGTAAGCTTAGAATGGATGCGTTGGTCCGGTGCGCTGTCCATGGAATCTGAAGCATCTTTCTCCAGCACCACAATTCAAACGCATCTATGCGTGCGCGGTCGGCTTTCCTCAGCGTCCATGACTCGAAGCCGTACAGGAATATGGAAAACACCAAGGATGTCACCAGTCTGCATTTGGTTCTACGCGAGATGTTCCTATCTGCCCATACACCATGAAGTTGTGTCATGGCATTTTTGCCCATTCCAATCCGTCTTCGAATATCGAGTTCACATGAGCCGTTGTTGGTTATGGTTGAACCAAGGTATGCGAAGTGATCAACTACTTCCAGATTCAGCGCACCAGTGAAATCGAGTGAGCCATTTCGATCCACCACCATAACTTTAGTCTTCGATCTGTTTATGGACAATCCAAGTTCGCCACTGATACGCTCCATCCTCTCGAACAGCATAGCCATTTCGGCTTCGTTGGCAGCGAATAGTGTGGTATCGACAACGAAAAGTATATCCATAAAAATACACAACTTCTTTGGTACACACGGCAACACATACGGAAATCCTATACAATGCGAGATCAGCTTATACTGGAAATGTATAGCTTGATCTGTAGCCGTGTGTACAAGGCGCACAGATCGCGAAAGAGAAAATTTTACAATAATATTAGCCAGTGAAATAAAAAGACAATTACTCTCACTGAGCGGTTACGCGTACATGATTTTAATTCAATAAAAAGCTAAAATTTTGAGTATCTTATTTATTTTGAGCTGAAACTTTTTAAAGAGCGTCTATACCTGATTTTGTCTTCGCCCTTTTAGCTTTTAGCCTTTCTGTTTCACGTTGTATAGATGTGTAGATAGAGTTTTAGGAATGTCATTTTTTTATTATTTATCCTAGGTTACACCTTCTTTAGTGTTTCCTATTCATACTACAATCTAGCCTTAATATCAGGCTAATAAGTAATTTAAATTTAACATAAACTTCTATATTGACTATATCTAAGAATGTGTCCATTAACACTTTTCTTAATGTCTCTATTAAGGGGAAGACACTTTGTTCTTGTGTTCTTTATATATAGCACTTGGACTACGTTACACTATTATAACTATCACTACACTAACTCAAACGGTTTAGTTCTTTTGAGTCGTCTCACTATGTCTGTGTGATCGAGGAGCTGGATTGCCTCAACGTTCACATGATGATGAAGCCGGTTGGGGTGAGCTTCTGCATATTTTTTACTGTCTGTACGAGCTCTACTTTTAGGTCCCGATGGAGGTCGACATTTCTGATGTACCATGGGGATTAGGAAAGTTATGTTATATTTTTTTTCAACAGATTTGCTCGTAAAGTGACTTTTATTGCACCGTTTTTAGTTTCATAATACAGCTTATTACTCACTAGTGCCTTTTAATTTAGGATATTTATATTTATTATGGCGTCATAATGGAGTCATTATACCTATCATAAAACTGTGCGGTAATGTAAATTAAAAAGCACTAGTGCGTAATAAGCTGTATTCAGATATAAATGATTGAAGTGTGTTAATAAAATCACAATCTTGCGTCTTTTTATATACAGTTACGTTTCGTTAGGCAAAAGTTTAGTCTATACAGCCAAATGAGATGAGTTTTGAATGTATTTATGTTGAAATTCAATTTGATCGTTTTTTTATCCAAACCAAAATTCAATTTGATAGTTTTTTGTATGTGTATAAAAAAACTTGCAATTATACATTTTACAAGGAATATCCTGGGAATAAATCCTGGGACATTACTCACACACGGTCATCTGATCCCAAACTAAGCAGAGCTTGTACTATGGAAACCAGATAACTGATATAATACATATACTACTTTTTGTTTGTAAATATATACTTAATATACATAATTACACCCAGACTCAGGACATACAGACATGGTTCATGCACACAAATGCATGTCCTGTGTGGGAATCGAACCCACGACCTGCGGCGCGTAAGGCTGCGCCAACTGGCCCGTCATATAATGACGCTATTGTGTTAGTAGACTACCAAAACTGTAAACCACTGAAAGTTCATTGAAACACGGATGCAAGCGGCCCAAAACCGTTCGAAGTGGAAGTCAATGGGGGAGACCTATGTTCAGCAGTGGACATCTATGGGCTGATATGATGATGATGACTATGGAGACCATGAAATACTTGAATGGAACTACGTGTAACGATTAAAATTTATATTTATAATAGCATGCATAATTGTCTAATTTGTAACATCGATTCATATTTCACTATCAAATATGATCTTAGAAAACTGGAATCGCATATCGAGTTATTTCGTCATAATTTTTATGAATTCTTTGCCTTTAACCCCTTTGAGATATGAAACTGATCGTAAGATGAATTTAATCATACAAATGGACTCTGGCATCTCAGGTCGTCTATTAATCTTCGTATTACTAGTTTACTACGGTACTTCATACTGCCCAAATGGGGTTATTAATAAATAAAGACGACTATCTATACAAAATATCAAAATGTATGAGGTGTTTGTTGTACAGTATTACCCAACTTATATGGCGCGTCGTGAATCTTCGTTCGCACAGAAAAGAAAGTATGGCACCGAAGATTAACGAAAGAATGCTTAAAACTTACAATCAACCTTAAATCACTACTCTAAGGTTCATAATACACTGCAGCTGTTAGTTCCGTCTCACGCAAGTCACGCCCCTCCGCACGGCGCGCGCTAATATGACAGCAGCTGTCGGCCAATAGCGTTTCCCGCGCTTTGAAAATGTATCTTCAGTAGTGCAATTCTGTTCTTTTTTGACAGCTGACGACGACGACGTCCGTCGTCGCGGTCTATTCTCTATACATTCGTAGTGCGGTGCTACATTTTTCAATTGGTCAATTAATTAATGTTTAATTTTAGGAAGCTCCTATTAAGGTCGTATTATGTATCCATTATAAAAAAAAACCTGTCACTTTGTAGATCACTTTCATTTATGATAGTTTCTGTGTAATGTTATGATATTTGAAGTAAGTATGTTTTATTACAAATTATTTATTATAAATCCAAGACTGTTCTTTGTCGAAATCAGTCAAAAACAAAGGCCCAGGTCAGCAGAGGACATCTCGTGACAGAATATGATGATGATACTAATTTTATAGTGGTTACAGAGTTGGTATACATATTTCAGATATCTGCAGCTCGGATAAGTCATATTATGGCCATCCTTAAATCAGCCAATGATGAAGATATCTTGGAAAAACGTCGTCAAGCTCAACAGTTGAGACTTTTGGCGAGTAATTCTTTAACTATTCTTGTTGAAATAAACATTGATTAAATTGTGCACAGCACTACAAAGTCAATGCATTTTTATTTACTGGAAATGCTAAAATTCTTCCAAATTCTATATAGAAGTCTTTGATATCTGGCTTATTTTTATTATTCCTTATAAAAAAATACCTCGTCAATTTAGTAGTATGTACTTACATACGAGTATGTTATTAAACATTATTCGTGAAAAAATGTTAATTGTTTCAATATTTTCAAAATATGGGCGCTATATCTAGCTTTCTTTTTGTGAAGTTTAAGTCGTAATATTAAGATAAAGTTAAACCAATGAATAGCCTTCATATTAAACCTTTAAAATTGGTATATTCAGTACATTAAAGTTTTACTAAAATATGAAATAAAATTAGCCTTTATCTAGTTTCCATATCATAAGTTTGCTTAGCTTGGGATTACGACTCAGATCATTAAAATAAATGAAATCCACTCGCAGAGCGCAGTTGATGTTTACAATACACCTTCCAGCCCATTTTAATTCTTTTGACCTATTCAAGTATTCAATTGTTTCGACATGCAATAGTCCGGGAGGTACTGATGCATTTTAGGTAGTATTAATATGCCGATCGATGGCCATCTTTTTCAATAGATCTTGAATGACTAATATGTGAACCACGCATCAGCGATGCACCCGCGGTGGGTTTAGGATTGGAAGGTTACGGCAGGGGTAAACTTTTTTTTTTACAAATTCATGCGAGCAGCTGACGCGTGTTCCCCCCTCCACCATGCAGCAGACGATTTTTTTCAGCTCAGTATTATGTCAAATACTTATGAAACAAGTTTGAGCCGGCGTACTATGTCTTTTTTTTTACTGGGAGTGGCTGATGACGGATGTAGAAGACTTGAGCACTTACTTGAGCAGACGGTCGGTTCACTTATTAGTCATATAAGATCAACTATACATTTCAACGTCAGCCGGCTTACTATGACTTTTGTGTTTGCAACGCTACCTCCCGGACTAACCGTCACAACGGAGTCGTCGTCGGTTGCTGTCAAAAACGTTTCAGAATACCAAAGCTGCGCAGGTACATCGGTAAGCCATATTAGTTGGGTACTACTGTAATATCATGTCTCAAATTTACTCAAAATACATCTTAGGGTTCAAAATTATGGTATAACTAGTTGCCCGGCGCAACTTCGTTCGCGTGGTGCTACCCTACCCTGTGGTGCTATCCTAACCTACCCTACCCTATCTAAACCATCCAGGGAGTTAATTCTGCTGTACGTGTATATGTCACTGAACTCCTCCTAAACGGCTGGACCGATTTGAATGAATTTTTTTGTATGCGTTTGGGTGGCGCCCTGCATGGTTTAGATTCACAAATCAGCCCGGCAGATGGCGCTGCAGTTGGTATCTAGGTTATATTCAAAATATCAATATCAAAATTCATTCAAATCGGTTCAGGTGTTTAGGAGGAGTTCAGTGCAGAAGAATTTTATATATAATGATGGAAGCATCCATATGTGTGGACGCTTGTTCCACGTGTTTGAATGTTTGTTGTTCTATCAAGCAAAAACTACGGCCGCCTGATGGTAAGTTACGGTTACCTATGGATGCTTGCAACAGCAGGGTATCAATCGCGCCTTGCCGACCCAGTAAAAATCTCTTCACACCCTTTTTGAGTAACGCCATGCTGTACTCCTTTGGGAAAACCTAAGCGGGGAGCCTTGGGAGAGGGATATTTGGATGTGAAACACAGAACATATTCTGGATTAATACGTAGCGTACTTTTTATCTAGGGCTCTCACTAATTTATTATGTGATCTGATGATGTGTCCGAAAGTAGGAAACGCGCTTTGATACACAGAGCCAGTTTCTTTTTTTTTTTTTTTTTTTACTATTTATAGGCCTTGTGTTAGACCGCAATCTCATCATGGTAAGTGATGATGCGGTCGAAGGTGGTAAGCACACAAAGCCTAGAAGGAACTGGCTCTCAAGTGCAGCTGTCGGAACACACCGAAAGGTGCTTGGCGACAGATTTTCAACTTAAGGGTGGTAGCCAGCCAGGCGAGTACTACAAAGTACCCTACCACCGTGCTATGGTTACCTCACGATTTTTTTCTTCACCGAAAGCTCAAGCTCATTATAGGATTCGAACCCGGGACCTTCGTCTCGGTATCCGACGTCACTACCACTGAGCTATCATCGCCTTATTTATACCATGTCGGTAGAAAACTTGAAGTTTGCGCGGTTCCTGGAGAATAAAGACAATCAAAATACAAAGCTACGTGCCAGCGGGGTTAAAACAAGTTTCTTACATAAAAAAAATCTATTCTAAAACTATGAAGTCTCTAAATAGCAAGTTATACAGCACCCTATAAACGCTCGTATTTGAACTCGTACAAACTTCGCAGCCACAATGTCGGAAGTTGCCGACAAATGCTCAGTCTTGGAGCGGAACGACTAATTGTTACCAAGTTCCACATGTCCACACGTACGAAGTTTAGAGGACTTGGTGTTATCTGGCCTTTGGTCTTTGCTTTACGCTTTCTACAGACTTAAATTGGTCATTGCATTTAGAAGTAACTGCTATATTTTGACTTCGTATATTTTAAGATTTACCTATAATTGTTACCTTTTGTAGTCTATGTAGATTTTCTATCGTTTCAAGTCCTCACTATTATGCTCAGTCCGCCTAATTTATAAAGTCAATGATTGTAAGTTTTAAGCATTCTTTCGGCCATAATTACTTTATTTTCTGTGCGAACGAAGATTCACGACGCGCCATATCAGTTGGGTAATACTGTACGTGCTTGTTGACAGAATTTCAACTTTGTAGTAGCCAAGTAGGTGGGCACTTCAAATAACCCTAATGTTTTCCTTCACCGAAAGATCAAGCTCAAGTTTCCAACCCTGATCTTTGAAGCGGCATTCGACATCAATCCGACTAAGCAAACACAATACAGAAAGTAAAATCTTGCCTGATATAAATAAACAGAAATAATAAGTCCTAAATCCGGCTTTCATCTCCAAAAAATGTCTAGCACGTACTGAATGGTCACAGGAAGCGTCCACAGAATGTTAATAATATAACTTCTGCTGGTCACGTCATGTTTTGGGTTCCATCCTTTGAAATCTCATAAGGTTGTGTTAGTGTTCTGTATCAAATAAAGATATTATGATTGTTTTTGCAATTGTCTTACTCTAAAAAACATAAATTAAAAAAAATGTTTTTCTGATTATTGTCTTTATACGGTTTTTTAATAGTATTCAGAAAATATCGGAAACCACAGAAATATCTCTAACTAGTTTTCACCCTCCGGTTTCACTCGCGTTCCCGACGGATCTAATGTGTCCTATGTGTTATTCCAGGTTATGATCTATCTGCGTGCCAAATTTCATAACAATTGGTTATTCCTTCGCGGTGTCAAGAGGTATCACTTTCGCATTTATTATTTTATTAAATTAGGATTATATACAGTGCATCATTTAGTAGAATAATTTTAAGAAACTCCTAATTTTAAAATAACCTTTAGTATGTACATAGGATAGATGAGTAGTGATAGAGATAGGATAAAGAATATAAAAGCAATTTCAAATGTAGAGGCAGGAAATATTTGTATTGGTATGGTAATGGATATAGGTATTTTGAAGGAAATTACCATGAGGACAAAATGTGATGAATTTGAAGAAGAAATATATTCTCATCTAGACAGATAGAAAAATAGGTTAATGAAATGGGTAAATAATGTTATAAGCAAGAAAGATGTAAATGTTTTGACCGATAAAAGAGTTAATGAAAAGAAATAAATATATTTAGCTGACCACAAGGACATAAGCCATAAGACAATATAAGCACTGAGAATAAAATGAGAATTGAATGAAAGATAAGTTTTTATGTAACAGCATGAATACGAAGACATCATCATCATCATCATCAGCCTATAATGTCCCACTGCTGAGCACAGAACTCTTTTCACAAATGAGGGTGAAAGGGAAAGGGCAATACTCCACCACGCGTGCCCACTGCGAATTGGTGGAGGTAGGCTAGTGGTCAACCTACTGTTGGAATTTTTCAAGCCGCCTAGGAAGCATCCAACTAGCTTAACGACTATCACAATTAAGTGATAACCGGGACCAACGGCTTGACGTGCCTTCCGAAGCACGAAAACGCTCGATTTGAAATACCACTAGGCGGTCACACTTCCAGGTACCGACCACGACAGTGGTAGCTTAACTTTGCCGATCGATTAACAACGGCTAATCATGCTACACGAGCGCTTCGAAGACGAAGACATAATGAACAGAAAACAAAACGGCAAGAAACCAAAAATAAGACTAATAACTAGGTTTACACATAGTTACATTAAACAAAGCAGAAAGTGAAAGGTAAACAAAACGAATAACTTGAATACAAAATAAAAATTACATTTCTCGCGGCATCTTCGGATGGTGTGCTATCAAAAAGGAGCCAGCTCAGCATGTGCTGATTTAGTATTCCGTATCCTGAATAAACCTCAAGATACTGTGGAGCACTAATGATAATAGTTAGGAAACTTAAAGTAGAACTATCTTTAAGAAATCTACTTGTGGCTTACCCGATCATGATAAGAATTTACATATTTCATGCGGTTCCCCGAGGAGCATGTAAAGTTTGGTTTTAATTGGAATTTTCTCATCATTCTGGGCGAAAGTTTCCGCGCATTGCGGGATCAATTTCCAATTCAGAGTATTCTATTCGCGTTTGCGAGGATGCTTAGGGGTGTAAAGTACCGATTGGTGGATATCGATAAAAATTATCGAAACCATAAGCGCCTTTGCACATTATAAGAAAATTTCTAGTCTTATCAGACACAAGACATAAAATGTATGGGCGTGTCTGATCAGACATTTCTTGTAATATGCACGGTTTCATATTGACACACGGCCAGAGTGATTGAATGTCTTATAAGCTTTGAGTATATGTTACTATATACTCAAAGCTTATAAGACATTCAGACGCTCTGGTGGTTATATGAGACCGTGCATATTACAAGAAATGTCTGATCAGACACGCCCATACATTTTATGTTTGTGTCTGATAAGACACAAGAAATTTTCTTATAATGTGCAAAGGGGCTAACGGTTTTGTGAATATTTCTAGATTCGTTTTGGTTTGATACTTATTTGTTTGTTATTTTGTAATTGTTGTATTCAGTTACTCTTCTCAGATCACCCCCAATCAGTTTTCAGTTTTTAGTAACTTGAAACAGTTTTATTATATGAATAGAGGTGGAGATATAGAGATATAGATAGATTATAATCCAAACCAGCGTATCGCTGAACATACTATAAATATTTTTAGGATTTATGATTTTTGATAATATAACTAATGTTGTGAACATTCAATTCGCTTTTTTCTTACTAACCAAAAAATAAACAAACAACATATAAATATTAGTTTTTATTTTACTTATTACTAGTTTTGCGAGCATTAAACATGTCTCCAGATCTTCTGGCTCCAGCAACAATTCCGTCCCAAGTTTCTTTGCACACCTGTTCAATGTGAATAGGGTTCAAATGGAAACCAGCAAACCCACCAGAAAGACCGGGCAACTCATAAGTATAAGAAAGAGGAATACCAACGAGATGAGCGTAGTCTTCAGAAGCTCCGGCGGCAGGGTAACCAATAACCAGAACGGAATTACCGACGACATATCTTGGGAAGTTGCTCAAAGCTGTCTGGTGAATAGCATCGGCCATTGCAATACCAACGGTGTGAAGAGCTAACCCATTGCTTGAAAGACTTCCATCATGACCCCAAGGGTATAGAATCATGCTACCGTAGCTATGCATGGTCAAGTATAAGGCAGTGCGATCACGATTTTCTAGAAGGATGTCGCGGACGACACGGGTCTCGATTTCGGAAAAGGCTCTGCTGCCAGCAAAAACTTCAGAGCAAGGGTTGTTGCTAGTACCAGCTGTGTTCCAGAAGAAATCATAATTGCGGTTTCCGTCAACACCAGGGCAAAGGTTGCTCAGAGCGTGCTGGTCAGTTGAACGAGTCTTACGCCAGAAACGGTCCTGAATGAAAAATTTTGTATTTAATAAAGTCTGTACCTACATTCTTGAATTACTTTGAGATGCTTATATTTTTGGGTAATAAAACAAAATAACTTTGGAAAATTATCGCTAGATAAGATAGGTAGTAATTAATTCCATATGCGTAGTACGCTAACCTGATTTGGCTACTTATCAACAATAATAACAATAGATATGAGACGTAGATGCTAGTAATACAATCTTAAATCCCAAGTTAAGATTTGATAATGAATACGATAAATCAACTTACATTTGTGAACGTGAATTTATATCCATCAGGATTAACCATGGGCAATATGATCCAATCAAATCTTTCCAAAAGATCAGGTTCGGTAACATCTTCAACCAATTTATGAATGGCCCAAGTAACAGTTGGAGGAGAGATCCATTCCCTGGAGTGGATACCACCGTCAATGATGATGACAGGCTTGCTGGTGTCCGCAAAGTTGGTCGTGGAGATTTTCAGGTACTTGATGGGACGGTTAAGGAAGCTAGTAGCTGGAGTGACTAGGGTAACTAAGTTTGGATATCGGCGTGCGATGTCATCGAGGTAGGCGTCAATCTGCGGGAGTATGTGAGAATCTTATTAAACTTTTTTTTTAATACTACTCAGTTAGCAAACAAGCATACGGTCCGCCTGATGTTAAGCAGCTACCGTAGCCTATGGACACTTGCAACACCAGGGGTATCACTCGCTCGTTGCCGTTCCTGCAGAAATCTCTTAACTCACTTTTTGAAGAACCCCATACTGAACTCCATTGGGACAACCACGGCGGGGAGCTTATTCCACAATCTGATCGTCCGCGGAAGGAAGCTCCTTAGAGATTGCACAGTTCGAAACCATTCTGGTTTAAATATGTGAGGATGGTTGATGGCGAGAGTTGCGGTGGTGGAAGGTAGCCGTGGGCATCAGGTCAAACAAATCTACAGAACACTGTCCGTTGTACAAGCGGTAGAACACACATAAGGAGGCATAGCTAAATAAAAGATGATGATGGAAGACTTATAGGGAATTACAATTAATAGTATAGCGGTCGAAAAATAATGTTCTGTATCACAAAATAAAGCTACACAACATTTGATGTCATCGATTCATAAAAAAACGATTGATAGAGAGAAAATATTCTGCTACAATTAAGCGACTATTAAGTTTTTAAACTTACCACTTCCACTTCTTGATAGTTATCATAAGGGAGTTGTTTGCCTCCATTTTTGGTTCTGGTCTCCCTTTTTCTGTCTTCAATGAGCTGGTCATCAATATCAAGTTGGCTTTGAACAAAAGATTTTTAAATTTTATTTTGGATGTTGAGAGATAATGGTACCTTTACTTAAAGACGGTTTGGTTTTTAATTAAAACTACCGGTGTAACTTAATGTTATATTAATTAATAATAATTTCGATAATTGAATTGATTATAATAATTACAAAGTCGTCTATGATATCAAATGACATCTATGATAGTAAATTGTTGATAAAAAATATTGTAAAGTAAGGACATTTGAATTGACTTCTGATAAACTTTTTGTTTTGAACGATTTGATGAATCATTATAAATATACCTTAATTCGATACTAGTTATTCCAATTTATAAATTGTTATTTTTTTATAATTATTATCTTTAAATACTCACATCTTAACATCATTAGCGTGCACTCTGTAAATGATGTCTTTCGAAT
The DNA here is from genome assembly GCA_951394255.1 of Polyploca ridens. NCBI lineage: Eukaryota > Metazoa > Arthropoda > Insecta > Lepidoptera > Drepanidae > Polyploca > Polyploca ridens. The sequence continues at coordinate 1,977,066 of OX596263.1, forward strand.
CCAACGCCTTCAGTAAATCTGCTTGGACTTCAGGTCTCACGAGAACAACTCCCTCTCGTTCAACTATTGGATGGCTGAGAACATCTACGTCATAATTGTGCAGGAGTTGTCCAAGTTCAACCAGCTGTTCCCGATTTGCTGGTCTTATATAGTAAGATTTCCATCTGCAATATGATAAAATTATGGTTGAAGAAGTCAAGTCTTTTGTACACTTAGGAGTAGAATTTGATAAACCCTTCCGTTTTGGATGCCTAAGTTTAAATATTACATTAATTTATAGCGTTTTGCTTCCTCATTAATAATGCGGACAGCAATGGAGTGGAACTTGCTTCCGGCGTCTGTGTTTCCTGACTCTTACAATCTAGGAACTTTCAAGGCTAGAGTGAATAGGTTTCTTCTGAGTAAGCGTGTTCTATCTTAGGCTTCGTCATCATTGCTTATGGGTGAGTTGGTGGCCAAATAAAGCCCATCTAATTAAAAAAAACTTAATCTCTGTGCAAAATTTCAAATTTCTTAACCCTGCGGCGTGCATCTATTAATCAGTCCTCAGTCCCAGTTTCTCCTTTTATTTATTTAGATTAACATTTTACAGGCATCCATTCCTCTATTTTAATAATGGTGCCGATTCTGTTGTAAATCGCACTAAACTAGTTCTAGTCACATCTCATCTCTTTCCTACGAGCATTATTGAAAAAGGATAGAACATATTTTAAGTTGTAAAATTAATCTTTGCCGTCTTATTTTGCGTGTATTTAGGCGTAACCGCGATAGATGGCGACTAAATTTATATTGGAAACAAGCATTGGACTAATTTGACAGGACTAAATTTCTTACTTCCTTTTCTTATGTTCTTTGTTAGAAAGAGACATAGTGAGATTTAAATTAGTTTAGTTGTGAACAACAGAATCAGGGCCAATGTCTCACTTAGCTTTTCATTATTTTAACAAATGGATTTCACTCAATTTTAGTAAATAAATAATTCATTTAAAAAAATCTCAAGCTTTTTGTGAAGGAGCTGATTAACTACAAAATAATAAAAAAAATATTACTGACCCTGAATACTGTTCATGTTTTGCGTAGACAGCAGCGCACAATAATACGAGGACCCAAGCCTTCATCTCGAATGAATCTATGGACTGAACACAAACATATCGTAATTTTATAACCTCTCCTGGAGATAATCTGTATCAATAGCCAATTGATATGATGCTATCACTATCACGATTATGGTAATCAAATAAAAACTACTGATATTAGATAAATATTTACTAGATTTATTAACTATTTCGATATTTTGTAGGGTTTTGTACATAATAGATATTTATTCATAGTATTTACTATTGATGATTAGTAAATGTTAGTTTTAGGAGAACTAGTTGTGTGTTCAAAAAGAGGGGTGTTATAAGTTTGACGTCAAAGTCTGTCTGTCCTACCTTAAATCTTTAATGGGTGAACCGATTTGAATGCGATTTTTTTATTTGAAAGAAAAATTTCTTGGGCTGGTTCTTTGATACGTTTTATCAAAATCGGTGCAGCCGTTTGAAGATCATCAGCTCTTCATAGCACAGCACAGGTCTGATCGATTCGAAATTTGGGATTATGTACCAATGACATTGAAAAAACATAGTTACCTTGACCTGATGCTGCAGCATCGTCTGACATCAGCAAAATACGTAACTCCTCAGCAACTTACAGCAGAGGTATCGTGTTAATTTATTTACCTGAGGATTAATTCATAAACTTGACCTGATAGATTGGTTTACCATACAACAGCCAAAGGTACAAAAATGCCTAGCTAGCCTCCCTGTGCGCATTACTAACATAATATATTCCAACCCACTACTTTCCATTGCTATAACATTTATTTTTATTAGTCATTACCGCCGCCTCTGAAAAAACGCTAACTATTTGACTATAAATAGAATCCAACATTTTCTTGTGATCACCACAGTCAAAAATACTATTATAACTTAATTCATCAGGAAAACCAATGTCACATAACCTATTGGTACATAATGTATTAAAATCCTTGACTTGTTAAGAATCTCAAACTCCCCAAACTACTTTGTTAGTTTTTTTTTAATGGAAGGTTTTGTGAGGTAGAGCTTAGCGTTTATTCGCTGAAAGAGCAGCTCGACTGGGGAAGTACCACCACTTTATAGAATACCGCAGCCAAATAAGTTTATGTTGTGTAAAGTTATGTTCCTGCGCGTGAGTAAGGTTGCCAGAATTCATAGGAGGGCGAAAGGTCGGTAACGCGTGCGCGATGCTTCGTGTGTTGCAAGCGTCCAGCTACGGTAACCGCTTACCATCAGGCGGGCCGTATGCTTGTTTGTCGACTTAGTTTAGCTCTAATTACATTCAAATCACATTCTATAATTAGTGGAAAATTATCAGATGAGTACACATTGCAGTCATTGCCAATGTTTTTATTGTATTCCAAGCAGAGGTCGTGATAAGACAGTGGGTAACTACCTTCCACACTGATGCCCTTCATTTATTTGACGCTTTGTTTAAAAAATCCAAATCTGCTCACAACCAGTTTTGTTCAAAAGTGGTTAACATTTCCTTACAAACAGCTTCAGTCAGGTGTGCATTGTAATATCCAAGCTTGAAAACACATTGTACATCATTACATTCTACCATTGCACGTAACGAACCCAAGCACTGAGTGAACAATGTCATATTGTCCGTACCAGGGGTATTAGGCGCACGTTGCCAACCTTGCAAAAAAATCTTCATGCCCTTCATGAAATTTGAACCCTTATGATCTACTTCCTTGAGGAAACTATGCGAGGAGTAATCTCCTCCTAGCTCCTCGGAACCCCATGCTGTATTACCTTAAAAAACCACGGCAGGGCGGCTCATTCCACATTCTGAGAGTCGTCTGCGGTAGGAAACTCCTTTGAAACCGCAGCGTGCGAGACCGTTTTAGTTGCAATGTGTACAGTACATGCTTTAATTTTTTTAAATAGGTATTACATTCCGAATCCTGCTGCAAAAGACTGCCTTAAAATAGAAGATTTTATTGAAAAAAAAAGATGAGAGCTTTTATTCCATCTTTTAGGATCCGTACCAAAAGATTCGAGAAGTATATCGTCGTATGAGACGCCGAGGTCATTTCAATTATGAGATTTATAAGAAAACTAGACGGAAAACTATCTCTAAAGTATTAAGTTAACACTCTTGAACTGTCCTTTGCATCTACTTCACTCCCATCATATGCCGGGATCAAACTCTTTCTCATTTAGGTACCTCCATAACTACAATTTTACACTGAAATACAACCACATACCCCGACCCCACGCTCCATCTTGCAAGCTTGACTGCAAAATCCAGTTTGCGCAAGTAAGACTGTACGTGTGTTTGGCAAGACCGTAGCCTGTGCATGCCCGGAAGCTCGGCTTGTGAAATCGTTGACATGTTGAAGATTGGCAGGCGCAGTATGATTTGCACAGTTTTGACTTGAGAGCGTGGTTGGTCATTCAGTCCGGGAAAATTGCTATCGACTGTGAGCTCTCAAAATATGAAAATACGATGAGGTCTGCATAGTCTAATTTGTACATGCATACTTGCACGTGTGGCCACTGTACAGTGTTACGTCTTTTTTGTATCTAGTCATTTGTACAGATTTGAATTGCGCATGCAAGACAGAGCGTGTAGCCGGGTTAGGTAAAGCAAGAAAGTAAATTCTGGTAATAAATGTTTTGGCCATCAATTTTGTATACTAATTTTTACTAAATAATTCGGCAACATTATCCTGGGGCCCAAGTCTGCTATTACAATTGTGTTCCAATGAACTATCAGTGGTGTGGAAACATTTTACAGTTTTGGTAGTCTACTAACACAATAGCGTCATAATGGCGCCATAATAGCTTTCCGATGATTTTCCACTGAAACTACAATCGTGCCACAATGATCTTTTGGCTGTCAGTTTTGACAGTTTTTGTATTAAAATTCTTTTCATTTATTATGAGACCATTATGAATTAGTAGACTGCGCACATCGGCTCAGTGATAATAGAATTGCAATAGTATCGTGTCAGTATGATATTTTAGCATACTTGGCCCCCTGATTTTGCTAATATCTATAGGCGATGACAGTAGCTACTTATCATACCAGGATTCTCAAAACATAGGCCCACCAAATTTAAATGTTGGTTTTGATTACAATAATGACTATTATTTTATATTAATTTGTAATCAAAAATAGTATATTTAATTACCTACCATTCAGAATTGATGATTTTCTATAAGATCTAATTAATAATTGTAGGGTAGAGGCACTAATAAATGAACGTTTAAGCGTTTTTTCCATCTTTACATAGCTATAACTCGGTCATTTAATGACATAGGCGCTTGCTGTTTTTTTTCAATAATTCCTTAAATCCTTATTAATTGAAGGATTAAAGTATTTATAACCTACATCTTCATATATTTTTTTAAAAATTGAAAATGTAAGAAAATTTAGGTTTTACCCCTATAGTTGAACACTGAGCCCTAATTATGAACGTTTTGTACCCAAAAGTTGAACTAACATTTGAATAGGAGTAGGTTCCATAGTAGTTCGTTCATTTAATGGATTAATGAACCATAAAATGAACGAATAATATTCTAAGTGAATATTATTCGTTCAGCTTGAGGCAAATATACCCAAAGGTTGAACGAATAAAATGTGAACCGTTCAAATTAAAACCACTGATCTTAATGGTGATTCTATAGGAAAGTTAGATTTAAAATAATCAAAAACTCTAAAATAATTTGTTCAACTTTTGGTAACTAAGTTCATAAATTTAATAAAATGCATTTGAGTATTTTTGTTTTGGTGTTTAATCGTTAACTTATAGGTTTTAATGGGTATAAAAATTAGACCTTTTTCCATTAGTTGAACGCCGTTCATCTATTGGATCAAGTGAACAAAATTTAATCCATTACTTGAACAGTAAATTTCTCTAAAAAACGGTAAATAATGTAATAATATATATTAAGTTATTGAAAGCAGAATATATCAAGATTTTATTCCAACCAAAACTGCTCTAATATGACATTAATTCTTTCTATACGCTGACAATGTTCTTAAATTTGGAGGGACTTACCGTTATAAGGTTTCCATATAAAACCGATTTTTGGCGGGTAACGTAACACATAAAAATTCACCGCAAGCGCGTCTGGGCTGTAATTGTCAATGTTGTTGAGGAATATGGAAGAAAAAATATTGCCTTATGGGGAAAAAAATATTGCAAGCATGTACATTTAGGGATTATATAATATTTTTTTAATTTTCGGTCGATCGTTCATCTATTGGGGGTCGGTCATCTTTTGGTGCCACTACCCTAAACATTTTATCATACAATTAAATCACTATTTTCCTGCTCACCAAAAAATAAAACAAAACATACAAATTAGCCTTTATTTCACTATTACTAGTTTTTACGAGCTTTAAATAAGTCTCCAGATCTTCGGGCTCCAACAACAATACCATCCCATGTTTCTTTGCACACCTGTTCAATGTAAATAGGATTCAAATGGAAACCAGCAAACCCACCAGAAAGACCTGGCAACTCATAAGTATAAGAAAGAGGAACGCCAATGACATGAGCGTAATCTTCGGAAGCACCAGTAGTAGGGTAACCAATAACCAAAACGGAATTACCGACAACATATCTTGGGAAGTTGCTCAAAGCTGTCTGGTAAATAGCATCGGCCATTGCAATACCAACGGTGTGAAGAGCTAAGGCATTGCTTGAAAGACTTCCATCATGACCCCAAGGATACAGAATCATGCTACCGTAGCTATGCATGGTCAAATATAAGGCAGTGCGATTAAGATTTTCTAGAAGGATGTCGCGGACGACACGGGTCTCTATTTCGGAAAAGGCTCTGCTTCCAGCAAAAACTTCAGAGCAAGGATTGTTGCTAGTACCAGCTGTGTTCCAGAAGAAATCATAATTGCGGTTTCCGTCAACACCAGGGCAAAGGTAGCCCAGAGAGTGCTGGTCGGTTGAACGGGTCTTACGCCAGAAACGGTCCTGAAATAAAAAAAAGTATATCTATAAATAAATATTTTAATGTAAATTCTTAAATACCATTGAGATGCTTATATTTTTGATTAATACCAATAAAACGAAAATTTACTATAATGACGTTAGAAAATTAAAGCTAGATAAGATAATAGTCATTAATTTCATATATTAAGTAGTACTGAACCTAATTAGTTACTTATCAACAACAATAACAGTAGATAAGAGACGGATTTTTGTAAATGTCAGTAATCAATTATCATCTATATACTTAAATCCCGATTTCGGACATGGTAATGAAAACGATAAATCAACTTACACTTGTGAATGTAAATTTATATCCATCAGGATTGACCATAGGCAATATGATCCAATCAAATCTTTCCAAAAGATCAGGTTCGGTAACATTTTCAACCAACTTGTGAATGGCCCAAGTAACAGTTGGAGGAGAGATCCATTCCCTGGAGTGGATACCACCGTCGATGATGATGACAGGCTTGCTGGTGTCCGCAAAGTTGGTCGTGGAGATCTTCAGGTACTTGATGGGATGGTTATGGAAGCTAGTAGCTGGAGTGACCAAGGTAACTAAGTTTGGGTATCGGTTTGCGATGTCATCGACGTAGGCATCAATCTGCGGGTGTATTACACGTTAAAAAGATGTTCACAAAGGTAGAGGTTATACTGAAGGATTTTTAATCTAAATTAAGCTTCTTCTTTCTTTATTGAAATTGAGAGGCCTGTGGGCCTACCACAAGCTCTTAAAACAAGGTTAAAATAACCTTATTTGTATCCTTTTATCCTTAACCTTATATCACTACGTATAGAGAAGACACCACACATCACAACTATGTTCCGTTCAAGTGTGGCCATCCGGCCACACTTGTTGTTGTAGAACTATGAACGGAATACGTAAGCGCCGTGAAAATCACGGCGTTTGCGAGAAAAATACTCCTAAAAGCGTTCTGATTGCGCTACGTGTTTCTACCGTCTGCTTAGACGACTAGATATTTTTTCAGCGCTAATGAGAACATTAGTTGACTCTAATAAAATGAGACATAACCTTTCCTTATGATAGCTTCTCTATACGTAGTAATAATAGCTCAATGCTTGATTCATACATTGCAACTGTATGAATTATTTTATTATCGATTCATAAAAAGAAATTGATAGAAATAAAATATTCTGCTAATAAAAATATTAAATTGATAATGGCAACGTCATGTTGCAAGCGTCAATAGGCTACGATGACCGTTTACCATAAGATAACCGTATGCTTGTTTGCTAAAAAAAATTCAAATCTTACCACTTCCAATTCTTGATAGTTGTCATAAGGGAGTTGTATGCCTCCATTTTTGGTTCTGGTCTCCCTTTTTCTTTCTTCGATGAGCTGGTCATCAATGTCAAGTTGGCTTTGGACAAAAGATTAATTTGATGATTATTCAGATGATGCATATTTTGTTTTTGTTAATGAAAAATGTTTTTAGAGGTAAAATTTTTTAAGAAAAAAATGCCTGCTTTAAATGTGACATTTCTTTGCCATATTACTTTCTTGCAGTTATTGTTATAGAATCCAGCCCAAGACGCGAGATCAAAACAAAATTAGATTGAGTAGGTATAATTTTCATTCGATATAGCAAAACGCACTCGAGCATCTATGTAGGTACTAATCTATGCACGTCATTTAATAAACCAATTAGCTGATTATCTCCTTAATTCGATAATTGAAATAATAATTATTATTTATTATCAGGCTACTTTGGCCCATAAATATATACTTTACAAACTAACATACATATTAAAATAAAACAGTTTTTTTAGTATAAAGCATAAACATATTTTACGCTTCTTATCATTATCCTCGTCACCCTCGTTTGTTACTGGCAGCCCCGTGGTACAGAACTAATCTTGGCAAGAACGCTCCAATTGTTAGGATGATCCATTTATACAATGACATATCGGTATCTTCGGAAGACGTTGACATTTTTTTTAATAAATTATTGAAAATATTCAAATGCTTAATAATAAGTCACCTGGAGTGTAAATGTTGACACACATCGAAATATAAATATCTTTAATGTGTAATTTGTATAATAATTTTATTTGTAAGTTTATTTTTTATTGCGTGTAATTTATTTTTTGTATAGTTTTTAGTAATTTTGGCATAATTTTGAATGTAATTAAAATTATTTAATCTTTTAGTTTTTATAATCATATTTGAATTATTATCATTGTAAATTAAATTACATTGACATATTCATTCCTTTTAACTTTTTGATAACTTTCTTAAACTTTTTTTCTGAATAGTGTGATATAGTAAAATCTTGTGATATTGTAAAATTTATTATTAATTGCATGCTGTAGTAGCCTATAATTGAGGCAACACTTGGAATTTATGTATTGATTAATTAAGATAATTTAAGTTAGTGTATGTCTTGTTGGTTACTCTAATAAAATAAATAAATTATTGTAATAGGTTTGTATAATTTATTAAATTCAGCATTTTTGCTATATTCACTTAATTTCTAGTTTACGTCTAACGGCTTTTACCTTGTTACTACTAGTAATCTGGCAAAATTTTAACACATTGTTTGGTTTGTTTTGGTACTTCCTTAATCCTTTTTGCACCTTTTTAGGATTAAGTACATCCGAATGCAAAACGGAACCCTTACAGGATCACTCGTGTCACGTGTGTCTGTCTGTCCGCCTGTCACATCCAATTTTCTCCGCATTTACTCGACAGATTATGTTGAAATTTGGTACACATATGAATTTCCGTGACCCAAACACGGACGAGTAACGTAAATAAATGAATTTTGAATCAAAGGGTCGCTTTGGGAGGTAAATTAGAAAATTAAAAAAAGATTTGCATACTATTCCGTGTGACAATATACAATGGAAGGAAATGTTGTAAGGGTCACAAATTGTTCATTTTATAACTTTTAAATAAATAGTTTCAAAGTTATTTAAGAAAATGGATGACAATTAAACCTACTGAGGATTTTTGCTCTTATGTTGTGTGCAGGAATAAAGTTAATTCATATTTAAATACTCACATCTTAACATCATTAGCATGAACTCTGTAAATGATGTCTTTATCATCCAACGCCTTCAGTAAATCTGCTTGGACTTCAGGCCTCACAAGAACAACTCCCTCTCGTTCAACTATTGGATGGCTAAGTACATCTACATCATAGATGTCCAGGATTTTACCAAGATCAATAAGCTGCTCCCGATTTGCTGGTCTTATGTAGAAAGATTTCCATCTAGAAGAAGATATAACGTTAGTTTCTTATGCTAATTAAGTACCTTAACGTTGATTCTAATAAAAGTAATGAAGTTTATAAAAGCAATTTCTCTAATATTTTGCTTGGCTTATCGATCTTTCATAAAATTGGTAACTCTTCTTTTGTAGATTATATAGATTGTGTTTCTATAAAAGTGCTGATAATAACAAAATATTCTAAATTACTAACCCCGAATACTGCTCATGTTTCGCGTAGACAGCAGCGCAAAACAACACGAGGATCCACGCCTTCATTTCGAATGTATACCCGATACAAACATATCGTAATTTTTATAACTTCTCCTTGAGATAATCCGTATCAATGCAATTGATATTACGCTATCATAATCTCGATTATGGTTATCAAGTAAAATTCTGACAAATAAAATGTTTACAAGATTTACTGTATTATTATCATCAGCCTATAATGTATCACTGCTGAGCACAGGCCTCCTTTCACAAATGAGGGTGAAAGGGAAAATTCATTATTAATTTTGCCATTCCCTCAAGATCAATGGAACTTCTGTACGTTAGTACTGTCTCAGAGTATATAAATACTACGTACAAGTACTATTATCTATTCTGGGCTAAGGGGCTCTTTGCCACTGTATGCTATCTCAGCGGTCAAGGCCTTCTAGCATGTTAAAATACGGTACGGATTCACCAACGGCATTTTATGTTGTGGATATTTAATTATGATTTATTGGTCTTCTTACACTTGGATACATTTTTTATACATTCACATAGTATCGCCATCTATCGAACATTAGTCAAATTAAGAAATAAACGTTTATCAAATCAATAGTTTTGCTGTTATTAGATAAGATGATTCTGAACCAAAGAAAACTTAGTTTGCGATCAATTATGCAGATGTCACTAGTGGGATTATTATCTTCTATACATATAAAGTGCTTTGTCCTGAATGACTGACTGACAATCAACGCACAGCCTAAACCGCTGATCGTAAAGACCTGAAACTTGGAGGGTGTGTTCTTTGTATGACGTAGGCATCCGATAAGAAAGGATTTTCCGAAAGTCTACCCCTAAGGGGGTGAAAAACGGGGGCAAAGTTTGTATGGGACAACGTGATTCCTTGGTCCGATCTACTTCAAATTTTGCATAAACATTCTTTAACAGAATTGATGGAAGACGTGTTTCATATTTTATTGAAACTCATCGCCTAACGGGGTTAAAAAGGGGTAGAAAGTTATTTTAGGGGTGATTTGCATCGAAGTTGATATCAATACTCCTTAGTGCTTTTGATTTAAATATTCTTTGATATTTGACATTCCAATTTTAAAAAGAGTATTGCATTACACTATAGACGGAGAATTACAGATAGACAGGCTAAAATACGCATATGTCAAAACGTGTATGTGTGAGCAGGACTATGCGTATTTTTTTGTCTCTATCTCGCGTATAGGTTTTTATTGTATGACCTCAGTGTCGTTGAGGCCAAAAAAGTTTGTGTATAGATGATATTTGTTGATGGGAGCAGTGAAACTGTGAAACCCTAATTGTATGTTATTTGTGACTGCGTTGCCAGACGACCCGATTTTTAGCCCAAAATCGAATGTCCCGCGCGTGACAGGTTCAGTTCCGCTTTTCGAGGATTACTCGTGAAATCATCGTTGGACGTAGAAGTGGGGAATTATAAAGACACCACTGCACAGAAATGGCAACAGCTTTCCCATGACGCGTCTTAACCACCACAGTGGTGTTTAAGGAGAACCGCGCCAATGTGCGATAAATGTCCAATACAAAAACAAACTTCTAAGTCAACGCAATCAAAATATACGGACGTATATGCCGCATATTTTGCCGCTCGCAAGGGACAAAACCTATAGGGTACTTCCCGTTGACCTAGAATCATACAATTTGGCAAAAAGCAATTCCATGTAGCACAAGTAAAGGAAGAAGTCCGAAAAGCGTTTTGCAGTTACATGACAAAAAGAAGAAAAAATTACAACATAATCGAAAAAAGGGGGAAAATCTCCGAGAATCGATTCCCGTGATTATTGAACTATAAATATAGGTCCTACAAGTTTCTACGGAACTCTCGGACTGGCACTTGGCCGGGTTTTTTTAGTATGTCCCGCATTCGACAATAGAATCCCGTTTTTTTTTACTCAAGCAGTTACAAAATACAACTTTGACCGAAAAAAAAACTGGCAACGCTGCTTTGTATATATTCTCAAAGATATTGTTTGGTGTGTAGTGATGGTGAATTGTTGTGTCATTGGCTGTAAAAGCCATAGTGAACGAAATGAACCAAACATAACCTTTCATCGGTCAGTAGTTTTTTTAACTGATACAGTAAGTAACTCAAAGGATTACTATAAAGTGTATTTTTTGTCAATATCATGCAAGTTGCATAGATAATTTCTTCTAAATACGATAAAAATCCAAATATATATGTAATTATGTCGAACTATCGCTATCTTCTTCGCTATACGCTGACAGCCTATCTACCTACAATTCTCTATCTACGCATTGCACCAAGCTTTTATGTGAGTTCAACTTTTTTTAATGAAATCGGATTGAGTTTTTGAGGCGATCCCACTGACAAGAGTTCTAGAGTTCCGAGTTCTGCATTCCGCGTTGATTGTAAGCCATGTGGCGCCTTTGAAAGTTAAAAAAGTGCATGATGTGTGATCAGTAGCGAATATTGCAGAACTCTAGAACTCTAGACTGCTTGCTGTGTCCACAATAGTCAACACGGAATGCAGAACTTGGAACGCGGAACTCTAGAAATCTTTCTGTGGGATCGGCGCCTAAATATTTTTATCTGTCTGTTCCGGTACATAGTTAATGTTATAAAGAGTAACTTAACTACTTTTATTTTTGAATAATAATTAGCGTTCCGCGCAAATAAATTCAAAACGTTCGCGGGTGAAACCGCGGGGGTCTGCTAGTAGGTATCTATAGATAGTGCTAATTGTGGTATTAGATGAAACTTTGGCAACGGTTCATATCTAAGCGACTTACAAAATTAACTCGATTGCTTTCACAATCATATCACCTATGTTAGTGAATGAATCATGGTTAACCTTTTCTAAGAACATACAGGAGAAGTTATAATAAAGATGCAATGATGATTTACGCTATCCTTGATTTTGATATTGCGGACTGATTATTTGACACAGTTTATATGAACTGTAATGCCAAATATCAATCCACAATCTCAAAATCAAGAATAGATCGAATATTAATTTCGGGCGTTAGTGATAGTGATGACAAATATGTGTCGAACGTTTAAACGTGGAAAGCAGAAGCCTCCTTCTGTGAAACCGTGGTGGTCCAGAAGGAGGCGGCTGAGCGGGATCGGGAGAGGGCTGATCCCACCCGGAAACGACGCCGCCCCGGGCGCAAACATGCCTTGTGGCGGCCCTCCTGCATTGTAGCTGGGGCTTAGAATCACAGTTACGGTGTTCCCTAGGTGACAGAAGAACGAATCATTGTACGCTAGCTAGCACTCTCAGGATGTTGGTGGCCTACCGTCATCATGCTTCCCCCGGGACGGGCTATGTCAGCGCCGCGCGTGGAGGGATGTGCAGGTATGTGATCTGCACGAGAACCCGCCCCCCTCTATAGCGCAGGTGGCAACTACCGTGGGGTTTTAGCCGGTAAAATTCCTGCCTAACCTGGCCGCTCCCCGCAGGCCGGTCAGGTATCCTATCAGGATTTACCCACGCGATTAAAAAAAGGCTAGACTACTCTTATCTGGTTCTTACCTATGCCTCCATGAGTTACTATTCCAAGCGCCTTTCATGCACGGCTGTCAGAGCTTCATTACGGAGTTTTTTCTGGTCCCTCGTAATAAAACATCTTTTAAAGATGATTCGTTTACAAAACGAATCTTTACTGCCATGATAATGTATATAATGATATTTCATATTTTATGATACATGAGTTCTAAGGCAGTTTTTTTAACCAAAATAATTGCATACATATTTTTTACAATACCACCTGACTAAAGCCTTAAAGGCTTATGTGACCGATGAGAGTTCATTATATATATTGACGAAAAGATTATTAAATTACAGTTTAATTAGCAGGACAGGACTATTCATACACATCTATTTTTAGGTAGAATATTATTGCTGTAAATCACAAACCTATGTTAAAAGCAATAGGTGTCCAAGAAAAGAACCTTGTGGAATACCAAACTTAACATTACTTATTTTTTATCATTGATCAACATCAGCAAAGTAAACTCTTTTACGTTGCTGAAACATGTTTCATAAACAAAAGCAAAATCAAGTCTCATTGATAATTTATTTAATCTTCGAGGATTAATTGATACAAAAAGATAATATTTTAGATAAATAAAAGTAATAGTCTATAACATTGTGATCATTAGTTATAATATTATTGATCAATTGAGTATCAAATTGGTCAATAGCATGTATAAATTAATATTTTTACTTAGTTTTACGGTCTCGGTTTTTGCCAGACACGAACTTTACGATGGGTAAGTGAAAACTCGATAATATTGAATGTTTAGCATAAAAAAAGGTTCCATATTGGAAGAAGATTTACACGAGACAGAGCCTAAGAGCTGTTCAAAATTACTTTTCCGATACAAATAATGTTTTATTCAAACAAAAGTTATATGTTTACGAGGAGATAAAAACAAATAAATATATAGTTCCCAAAGACAAAGACAGGGATGTAAGTACTAACTGTATCGTGTAGGTTTCACTATGAATGAATTATGTTCCACGTGACGATAGCAAGGTAACCACTAAGCCAAGGTAATTTGAGGTATCCCTATTAATAGGTAAGGTAGGCCCGATGGTTTGGGCTGTACGTTAATGTGTTACTGTTGTTCACAGTCTCATAATCTCCATTGATTATTTATTCTCTGGATTGGCCTTTGTTTAACCATCATGGTAAAATCCCTTCATGATAAGTAATGATTTACCCGAAGGTCAAAGTCACACAGTCAGACAAAGTCTACAGGAGAACTTGTTCTCAAGTGCAGTTGCAATAGTTTTCAGCGGGCAGGGCAGGTGTAAGTGACAGATTTTCAACTTGAAGCTTGAAGCCAGTCAAGTTATTCCTGCAAAGTATCCCACGATGTTTTTCTTCACCGATAAGCTTATTATAAGATTCGATTGCACGACCTTCTTTAGGACATTTGAAGCAACTTCCAAAGCTATCATTTCTTCAATCCATTTTTATTGTCCATTTTCAATTTTAGATTTAGTTGTCTTATCAATAGACTGCTTGTAATTTATATCTTACAAATTATTTAAGAAATTATTTGTATCACGTTTTCTGTTATCATATTATACCTACTGGATTTAGTTTTAATCTCATGGATTAATGTAATGTTATTACTAACTACTATGTTTCTTTATTTCAAGTACTTCCAAGGATTAGGGACATCATTTTCATTACATTTCATATCATGAGAGTCAAAATTTCTAACCTTGGTTTTATGACAGTATCCCCTTGCGTTTAAAAAGTATATTTTTATCTTTTCAGACATGCCCTTTATGAATTGAACGTTGAGTATTTAGACCAAGTCAAGGCAGTCAATGAGATTGAAAGCCTACTAAATCTAGATGTATGGTCTCATGCTATACCTGGCAGCCCCGGCCAAGTTCTCGTTCCTAAGAGCAAACAAGAGGACTTCCAAAATGAACTCAACGCCGCTGGAATTAAGTACAAAATTGAAGTGGAAAATATTAAAGAGTGAGTAAAGACCCGCATTTTGTACTATCAAACTTTAGCCAACAGAACTTTTAATAAAAAAAATTTTTTTTTTTTATAGAAAATTGGATTTAGAAGATCAACTTCTAGCAGCTGCTGCAGCTCGTAGCAACAGATCTTCAGCTGGTTTATCTTTTGATGTTATCCATAGATACGAAGTGGTACGTATTGCTGCCTATTACCTGCTTTTGATATGTCTTTGGGCTTATTTTTGACCTCAATTTCATAATGATGAGTAATAATGTCGACAAATGTGCTAAGCACGCAATTATTAGAACGGAGGATTCAAGTGAAGCTGCATATATACCTAAATATCTATAGCATGCTATTGAAAAACCTGATTTACTTAAAACTATAATTTCAGGTTGATGCTTACCTCGTAGAACTGGCTAACAGGTACCCTAATATTGTCACAGTAGTATCAGGCGGAAGAAGTATTGAAGGCCGTGATATTAAATACTTGAGAATTTCAACTACTAACTTCCAGGTATTTTTTTTACTTATTTATATAAATTTCAGAAATTTTAAGTCACGATAAAGTTTTGTTTCTAGAAATTCTCTCTATGCTAATTTCAGGATACTAATAAGCCAATAGTAATGATGCAATCGCTCCTCCATTGCCGTGAATGGGTGGGGTTACCAGCGACCCTATACGCCATCCACAAACTGGTTATTGACGTCACTGAACAGGATCTAGTTCAGAACATCGACTGGATCATCTTACCGGTCGCTAATCCTGATGGTTATGTGTTTACTCATGACAGTGTGAGTATCTCTTAAATCTTTTTTTATCTTATCTATAATGGCGTTTGACTGCAAGCTTACACTACTCGTCGGTACTCAAAATAATCTTAATTAATTAATTTTTGCTTTGATATCTTCAACAGAACCGTTTCTGGAGAAAAAACCGTGCTACCGGTTTATTCGTCGGTGACATTTGTTCTGGAGTCGACTTGAACCGTAACTTTGATATTAATTGGGGAACTGCATCCAGTGCTAGTGTCTGCTCTGATACCTTCCACGGCCGAGGACCTTTCTCCGAACCTGAGACTGCAATCATAAGAGATATCTTGAGGATACATGGAAGTCGTGTCCAACTTTACTTAGACATCCACAGTTTTGGCAGCATGATTCTCTTTGGTTACGGAAATGGTATCCTTCCTTCAAATGCCTTGACTGTCAACTTAGTTGGAGTCAGAATGGCTCAGGCGATTGACAATGTCAAATGGCCGAGTAACAGTAACTACATTGTTGGTAACATTGCCATGGTCTTGTACGATGCTTCTGGCGGTGCCAGTGATTATGCCATGTCCGCTGGCGTGCCATTGTCTTATACTTATGAGTTGCCAGCATATAGGAATCTGAATACGATGAATGGTTTCCTAGTTGACCCTGATTTTATTGAGCAGGCTGGTTTTGAAACTTGGGAGGGAATTAAGGCTGGAGCTAGGTTTGCTTTGGATAATTATAGGAGAAACATCAAGAAGTAAGCTGCAATTATGAATATACGCTATTTTTTCGCAATTTTGAAAAAGATACTCACCGTAACATATTTGAATAAAATTCCTATTCCATAACTGAAAACTGAGTTTATCTTACCTTTTTTACGGTTAACCCAAAGTCCCCAGCAAAACCTGTTTTGCTGTTACTCGATCTTTCTGCTTGTCCCTATGTTACGGTTTTCAAGCAACATCCTGAGTTACAGATTTGAACTATTTTGGTAAAATATTGACTCAAAACAGAATTCTTACTTAGAAAAATTTTATAAACTTTCAATTAAAAAAAAAACGTAACTTGGCAGGGTTTCTTACTTTTTTTTTTTTTTTTTTTTTTTTATACCACTAAGGTGGCAAACAAGCATACGGCCCGCCTGATGGTAAGCGGTTACCGTAGCCTATGGACGCTTGCAACACCAGGGGTATCACTCGCGCGTTGCCGACCCTGAAGAAACCTCTTCACACCCTTCTTGAAGAACCCCATGCTGTACTCCTTTGGGAAAACCACGGCGGGGAGCTCATTCCACAATCTGAGCGTCCGCGGAAATAAACTCCTTTGAGCCCGCACAGTTCGAAACAATTCTGGTTTCAATGTGTGAGGATGGATTCCCCGTCGATGGCGAGAGTTGCGATGGTAGAAGGTAGCCGTGGGCATCAAGTCGAACAATTCCTTGGAACACTCCCCGTTGTACAAGCGGTAGAACACACATAAAGAGGCAAAGTCTCTCCTCAGACTGAGGGGCTCTAAACCGTTTGTGAGCTCGGGATCGTCGACAATTCTAGCGGCACGTCGCTGAACCGAGTCTAAAGGCCCAAGCTGGTATCCAGGTGCCCCCGCCCACAGATGACAACAGTACTCCATTATGAGGCCGGACTTGCGACTTATAAAGTTGCAGCCTTTGCCCCGATGTGAAGTACTGCCTCGCTCTGTTGAGCACTCCAAGCTTTTTGGATGCCAGCTTAACCTTGTCTTCCAAGTGACTTCGGAACAAAACGTCGCTAGCAATGTCGACGCCAAGGATCCCGATGCTTTGACTGATGTTCAAGGAAGTGTTCTGGAATTGTGGAGCCACAGACCATGGGGTTTTCTTAGCGGTGAACGCGCAGGCTTGAGTCTTGGTGGGGTTGAAATGGACTAGGTTTAGTCGACCCCAATCGGAGACACTAGTTAGTGTACTCTCGATTTCAGACACCAGCCGTTCACCAGCTTTCCTCCACCTCGGAACGAGGGATATTTGCACGGCCCGCGTATTGAGCGTCCCCTGTACTGTCGTCCGCATAGCAATGAATGCCGTCAATAGACAGCATATCATTGATATGCAGAAGAAATAGTGTTGGGGACAGCACAGAGCCTTGCGGGACGCCGGCATTTATGTCCATGCTATTGGAGCAGCCCATTAGATACCCATTAGATATACTTACTCGTATTTATTTACCTATCGTAAGAATGATATCAATAGATATCGAAATTTATTAATTATTAATCTAAATACTATCGATAATCATCGATCACATAGTGTCACATCACTACGGCTTCTTGGTTGAGTTTTCAACAACCCCGAATGGTAATGCAGGGTTGCAGGGTAATCCTGGCGTTAAAACTTTTCAATGAATTTAGAATACCGCTGCACCGATGCAACTGTGAATTTTAACATTTTTCCTAGAATGCTTTCCACTAATTGAATTCGATTGTGGAAATTGGATCCGCTTAATGTTTTTGCAGCTAAGCTATCAACGATACCTTTCCGCGTCATTTGTTTTAGTTCTACAGCTATTAGATTATTTTTACTTTTTGCCTTGTTTCTCGTTTACTTCGCACTCTCCACTTAAAAAGATTAACATTTTATATGTGTGTATTGTTCTTTATTTTTATTTACTTTTTGTATTGGTAGAATGTTGAGTACTATCATTTATAAGGCATTTATATTTCATACACCATTTCCTTCACAAGTTGGTTGGTCGGTGTACATTCAATTCTTTGAAAATATAATGAATATAGTCATATTTATTTTTCTCAGCTCGTTGGCTGCTTTACTAGTACCCCCGCCACAGAATAAATAATAGTACTAACATACCCCCGCCAAGACGAGCCAAGCAAAGCGCAGGGCACTACGACACTTTACTCTATGGCACTACCTACCTTTTCTCGAAGCGCTTCGCCGTTTCTTTGAACCTTGAGAACTTGTGTTTGAATGTTTGAATTATACCTGATAAACAAAACTCTCGTGATATGATGTCAATAAATAGTGGACTTATTAAACATAAGTTTTTGCACAGCTCTTTTAATTTAGATTTATTGATATCTAAAAAACTCCGATTTCGTCACTGACTCACCCACTGATGATTGTCATCATCTGGGTATACTTGCTGAAGTCCTAGAAAACTGAAATTTGGTATTTAAGCTAGTGATTAGTACACAAGCAACAAATAATCTAAAACTTGGAACATTTACCACCCCTTCCCCTTAAACTAGGGCATGGAGGTTTGTATTAGACTTCCGCAAATTTTGATGCTAGAGGTCTGAAAATTGATATAAGGACTCCTTGTAATAAATAATAAAATTCACATTACAGGATTTTTTAAATCACCCCCCACCCATTAGATTAAGGGATGGAAGTTTGTATGGGTTTTCCCATACAAAAACTATTGAACTATTGAAAAGTAATGATCAGTGAACAAATTTTTCGCCTTACGCCCATATGATGGTAGCGAAACGGACAAACCACTTATTTTGACGAAGGTGTAGAGTTTGTGATGTTAGAGCTTGTAGAGTTAGAGCGTGAAGAGTTATAAGATTTGCTCTACATGAGATCATAAGTTTTTGACAGTGCGACCATTATGGCCTCGTCTTGGCAACATTTTGAGTATAATATTGGTTGAATTAATACTATTCTTGTGCGTAACGGGACGGGATATCTAAGTCTTGAAAAATAACGAAATACATCGTTTAATGTTTCAGGTACATTATTTGAAAATATTTCAAATAATGTACCAACCAACACGAACCCGTTTCCTATGATTCCGTCCGCATTCAATTTAGTTTATGCGATTTTCCAAGTCACTAAAGCTTTTGCGTGGAGATTTCATATAAATCGACCCGTACATTTTGTGTTGTTGTTAATGTATTCGAAGGGTCGGCAAACTTTTAATGTACAAGTCATGGTGGCTTTGAGAGAACTTCATGTTTTATAGGCGAATGCAATGCATCTTATACACCGTGACTTTTTATTCGTCTAAGAAACACAGCCCACTTAATGTACCCAATGAAAAGGTACTAATCATTCATAAAACATTTTATTTTTGATGATTTGTAGAATTAAAAAAATAATCAATCATTAATTAGAATATAGAAAATCGAGTTAATAATGTAAGTTTACGTATAAAATGGTAGAAAATATCAACCCAGAGCACGAGTCGAGTAGACTGCGCTCGTAACAGGGTGTTTAAAACTACGTCATGCGTCGTAATGAATAATATTAGATTTTTTTAAATTATTATAAATGTTCAAAAAATTTGTTTTTTTTATGATTACTACTTATTCACTGGGTATTATGCTTATTCATAAAATTTTCACATATACGGAAGAAGCTACTACAACCATATATTCTTGTGTTCCACGTAATAAGCCACCTTATAGTAGTATATTGCCAATAGAGCACAGGCAATGCATCTACACTACACCTACATACATACAGGTCGTTGTTTTGGTCAGCGACGAGCGACCCAGGGTCGATAATACAAATGATACTGTTGCTAAAAAAAATATAAAAAAAATACTTTATTTTTTTTAAATAATAAAAATAAAAAATATTTTTTTTTGAAAATCATGTAATAAGCTAAAGTGTAAACATAATACTCGACGGGAGTACGAGGGAGTAAAGGGGTGGGGCGATGGCAGCTTGCGCCTAGCTCTAGTCTGTGCACGTGCCTAGTAACCATACTTTGCGGTAATTTTATTTCAAATTGAATAAGGTATTTCTCAACATATTTACAGTATTTAATGAAACTAAGTCCATTTTTGGGGAATATATATTTTGTACTACCGCTCCTGGGTCGCTTGTCGCCGACCAAAACAACACCCTGTATATTAGGTGAAACCGCTTACAATAGGTGATCGTATCATCAGACCGGCCTCGGACTTCCAATATATGCTTTCTATGAAGAAAATCCTTGAGTACTGTATGGTACAATTTTTTTTAACTTTATATAGGTCTGTGTTAACACACTGGTGGTAACCACACAAAGCCTAGAAGGAACTGGCTCTCAAGTCTAGCTGAGGGACACACCGATAGGTGCTTGATGACAGATTTTCAACTTTAGGGTGGTAGCCAGCTAGATAGGTACTACAAAGTACCCTATCACCATACTATGGTTTACCACCGTAATATCTCAGAGTATATAAATACTACGTACAAGTTGTACGTAGTATTTATATACTCTGAGGTACAAGTAATATCATCCTACGCTAAAATGAGGTTGTTTTTTTATCTTAGCAACGAGTATTCTTAATAATCGCTATTTCCTCGTCACCCCAAATAAAATTTCCCAATACACGTCAGTATGCAAATCTTTATTTATACCAACAATAAGCTTATAACCCCGAAATTTATCACCGAATCGTCTTCGACGTCGACGGAAACAAAAACAGACATCAATAAGAAAATCCTGCATTGTTTTTACAAACAGGTAAGCAATAATGGAAGGGAATTCACGTGAGATCGAGGAGGCATCCGAACCCCCACAAGTTCGTCTGAGGCCCGGGGGGCGGAGTGAGGGGGTACTGGAAAATATTGCCCCAAGGAGCGACGTGACACGGTGCAGAGTGTTGGACAGTAGTGCTGTGTTATGGACCTATCGAAGAAAAAGCAGCATTTTTTGCAAATTAAAAACAAGATTTGTTTGTTCAATTGTTCGGTCAATATTGTTCTTTTTAATTGTAGGTCGTGGTATGGTCGCGGCGGTGGCACCGACTGTTCGCGAGGACTTATTTATTAACGGGGATAAAATATAATGACCACCAAAAAGAATTTTGTGACCTCCATTACCTACCTAAAATTGTACCATGAAACCAAATTTAGTAAATGATCACCAAATTTTAATGACGATGAATGGCCCTGATTCTGTTGTTCACAACTAAACTAATTTTAATATCTCTATGTCTCTTTCTAACAAAGAACATAAGAAAAGGATGTAAGAAATTTAGGCCTGTCAAATTAGTCCAATGCTTGTTTTCAATATAAATTTAGTCGCCATCTATCGCGGTTACGCCTAAATACACGCAAAATAAGACGGCAAAGATTAATTTGACAACTTAAAATATGTTCTATCCTTTTTCAATAATGCTCGTGAGAAAGAGATGAGATGTGACTAAAATTAGTTTAGTGCGATTTACAACAGAATCGGCACCATTGTTGCGCTATTTCTATCTAAATACACAGTTTGATTGCCATAAAATGTTGCTATACTACCAAATATGGTACATATGGTACGGTAAGTGTGTTTATTCCACCCTGGAACCGACTCGACGCACTCCAAATATAGTTAGGTGCAGGCGAGCGCTAGATCCAAGTTTGTGCTTTGTGTACATTTTAACCATAATTTGGAGTTGGTTGGTAGTGAGGGTATGTAGTTGAAAAATTTTTGTTTCTAATTTCACTATGGTGATCATTTACTAATTTTGGTGATCATTTACTTTTATTGGTATAATGTGATTTTTTACCGTTACCTGGTGGTTCATTAAACATATGCCTTTATTAACTACTAATCTTTTGACTAGAACATTGGATACATTGAATTTGGTGGCAGAAATGTATTGTCCTTTCTCATGCTCTAGTGAAGTAACCTTGTCTGTCTGTTTGTTACCTTTTCACGACTAAATCTCTATACCGATTGCAGTGACATTTGACTCGCAGACAGATGGCAATTAGACAAAGGCACGGTAAGGGCCAAAAGGTACATATTTATCACAGGAAACCGGGGAAACCCTGAGGCGGATCGAAGTAAATAAGTAAAATATATTTTAGTTTCTAAAACTACAAATATCTTCAGATACTTCTTCGCCAGCAAGCAATATAGTAAATCAAAAGTTAATAAAAGCATCGATACACAAAATATCGACAATCGATAGATTATTACCCGACAAGCAACTTTATAACAGAACGTCGAGTCGAGTCTCAAGTCGGCACACGTCTCGCTCGCAGGAAATATGTCGCTCGAACGTACAGAGGTAAGAAAACTTGAAATTCTATACTATTCAGTATGCCATCACATTTTAACTTAAGGAGGTGATAGCTTATTGGAATTTACTTTGAATATTTGGAAAAGAACGAACTGATTCCTGCAGTAAGTTTAAACTTTCGGTGAAGGAATAAACTCCAGTTTATTGAGATATTATCTTCAGACTCTGATATTTTAATTTTTTTTTCTTAATCCCATCTTCACCAAGGTTTACCCTGATATCGTCTACGGTTTTATGAGATCCAATCGTTTTGTATTTGGCCAACTTTTTGTCTTTCATGGAATGTATTATGTACCACCCATAGTTTTTCTTTTACTTTTGATGAGGTTAAATCGTTCAAGACTTTTGATGTACGTAATCCTAAAAAGAGCGACTGTACTAGAGTATGTGCCGTGAGCACCGGTATGTGAAACGCTGCCTTGAAACGAACTGAGTGTTCATAGTTTGAACGATTAAATATATATAATAAATGACAATTTCTCATTTTACCGAGAATAAATAACAAGGGACTCAACAAGGATATCGATATTTTAAAAGTAAATCAACTAGTGTATGATATATCTAGGAATGCATCCATATGCAAACTGCTCACGCATAAGGTAATGTTGTTAACGCTATCACTCTATTAAAAGTCTTACTCTATGGGGTGGTTACCCACTATAGGGTGGCATTTGAGGCCACAAAGACGGCCTCAAATTCACCGTCAGTGAGCATTGAACTTGTCATACATTCTATTAATGCGACAGTATTACATGAAATCATAGACAAATCTTTAACTCATAAACTATTTATTTCTATAACACTCCTAGCTGCAGCATCAACAGCTTTCCATACATCATCAGCAATACCCTGTATATCTTCCTCGGGTATTATAACACCATCTCCTTTATCTACAATATCTATATTGAATGTATATAACACACTGCTTGTTCTAACATAATCTGTACTAGTACCAGACAGTCTATCACCAAACGCTACAGAACCTATATCTAAGTTATAATCATCACCTACAGCTTTGATCATTTCAAGACCAATCTGATGATGTTGTCTAAACATCCCGCTTGCTGCTCTTTCGAAATTCCAAGGATAGGATATGAAGCCAACACTATTTTGCAAAGAAATATACATTTGGATTCTCTGTCCATTGCTTTCTAAGAGATTTTTAATTAATTGACTCTCAGGTTCTGAAAATGGTTCCCTTCCAGCGTAAATATGACTGCAAGGGCTGGAACTTGAGTCTGAGATTTGCCAGTCGATGTCAAAGTTTCTGTTTAGATTGACCCCTGGACAAATAATGCCCATGTGGCTTCTTGTGCTTCTAGATTTTGTCCATAAACGCAGCTGAAAATGTATGGTTTTAAATATAAACATCATCATCGACAAGGCTTAGCTCGTTGGTGCTTTTAATAATAAATAAATAATAATAAATAAATATCCTGGGACATTCCTCACACACGGTCATCTGATCCCAAACTAAGCAAAGCTTGTACTATGGAAACCAGATAGCTGATATAATACATATACTACTTTTTGTTTGTAAATACATACTTATTATACATAATTACACCCAGACTCAGGACATACAGACATGTTCATGCACACAAATGCATGTCCTGTGTGGGAATCGAACCCACGACCTGCGGCGCTATAGGTTAAGACGCCACGTCTTAACCAACTGCGCCAACTGGCCCGTCGTTTTCAGGTAAGGCACCCAAATAAAAGTATTATTATGTGGTACATCCGTTTTTGAAAGCGCAAAGCGGGATGACCTCCCACCAGGTGGAGCGACGACCTGGTCAGAGTCGCTGGGCGCCGCTGGATGCAAGTGGCCCAGAACCGTTCGAAGTGGAAATCAATGGGGGAGGCCTATAATCATGGACATCCATGGGCTGATATGATGATGACATCCGTTTTACAGTTTAAAAATTACAAGCTCTGTTTAGTTTGGTATTAGATAACCGAGCGTGAGTTTTTTTTTTTTTTACTATTTCTAGGCCTGTTTTGACCGCAATCTCACCATGGTAAGTGAGAATGCGGCCGAAGGTGGTAAGCACACAAAGCCTAGAAGGAACTGGCTCTCAAGTGCAGCTGTCGGAACACACCGAAAGGTGCTTGGCGACAATAGATATGAAATTATACATAGGAACTTTATTATTTTTAATGCACTTATATGCCTCTCAGACCAGACAAGAATAAATAGATACTTCAAAATAAATACTTACATTTGTATGGGTATATTCGTAACCATCAGGGTTCAGTACTGGAATGACAATCCATTCAAATTCACCAAGCAGTTTATTCTGCTCATTTTCTAATAGTTTTTCCACTATATTCAAAGCAGAAGGTATAGTTATCCATTCTCTTGGATTCATTCCAGCTTCAACAATTATTATTGGCTTTTGAGTATTTGTATCATTATGTGTAAATTTTATATATACTAGAGGTCTATTTTCCTCAGTAACACCAAATTCGATGACTTCAAAATTTGTGTCAGTATTGTTTAAATATTCTTCTTGTTTTGAATATAAATAGTTTAAAATCTGTGGAGATAATTATGTTATTGCTAATAATCATATCACAATATTGGTCTGTGTTTAATGTATGTATGTAACACTCATAAAATCAAGCTATCAAATTATATTATTTCTTTAATGTTTTCTACTAAGACTGCAAACAAACGCTTTTCAAAAACGCCATTACATTATAATTAATATTCGTATCATTTTATGAGTTTCAACTCATAAAATACGTTCCACTCTTGGACTCCTGGCCGTGACCTTGGCCTGGTGACCAGATCTATACTTTCAGCAACCGAACTCAATGCCCTCATTCTCAATATCACAAGCGTCTTTAACTTTATAATTACAATTTCAATATTCATCCATTCATTTGCATTTGAAATGAAAATGATATCTTTACTGCTTAATATTTCAATTAGAAATGATAATTTTGTTTAATTTTACGTGTGGAATATTCATTTGTCATTTTTGAAAAGGTTTTCTTTGTATACGTCACGAATATATATAAGATTATGTACCCATTTTTTGTGAGTGGATTTAGCGCCAATTATTGTTGAATTATTAATTATATTACTCTCAATGGCACAGTTACTTTTAGTACCAATATTATAGCTTTTATTTTAACTCGTTGGCTCGTGGGTAGTATGGGTAGTACAAATAATAATCATCGAACAAACCCAAAGAAGCAACTGTAGTCATTTTGTTAGAAATCTATTCCGCCAATTCCCCACCACAGACAATACGCTGTGATTGGCTAAATCAAGGATACACTAAACATTTAAATGCATGTGATTGGTCGGTACTGTTATTAATCAGTGCAAAAACACTTACTAGTTGCGGAATGGGATTGCTCGGTATATTTACTCTAAAGATTTTACCTCGATGATAATAATAAATATTCACTTACCTCGTCATATCTGTAGTAACTATCAAAGTCAAATGCTCTATCAGCATTTCTTGTATTTACCAAATAGTTTTCTTTCTCCAATAAATATCTGAAAATTAAATAAATAATTTCATTGATAACGTGAATTCACGGCTTTCGATTCAATTAATCATAGTTGCTATTTAATCTAAATAAAGCTTGGATGGTCATTGATCGATCACTTTCGTATCTTTAACAAATAATGTGACATTTATACACCGGGAGATACTGGCACAAATTTCCTGGTCATTTGTACCTTCAGGGGTCTAATTACGTAATGATGAAAAGGAAAATGATGGTCATACCGCTGGTACCGGCGGCCCGATCGCGTGGGCGTTTAGTTTAGTATACTCATACTGGTAAAAATGTCCAGGTAATTTGTGCCAGTATTTCCCGGTCTATCACTTCACCATTTAGTAATAAGAAAATTAAAAGAAATGTGTTGCCACGTAAATAGGCCGATACAGCCTATTTACTTTCATCCTTGAAACCTAGTTCAATTTCAGGCTTTGTATGTTTATCACCTTCGGCCACATCTTCACTGACCATGGTGAAATTGAGGTCAAACACAGGCCTATACAAATTAAAACCAACAAGATTAAAGTTGGTCATTACACACGAGGCGGTATTAAGCCACGAGGCGAGGAACCCACCGCCTCATCTGTAATTAACAACTTTGCGCACATATCATAATGTACTTTTATGTCATAAGTTTCGAGAATTACGAAGATTTATAAATCATTAATTAATTGTAATTTACTTACTCATAAATATTTTCAATATGAACATCTACTTCAACATCGATGTCTTTCAATCTACCTTCAAACCATTCGAAACTTGAAGGAGGTACCATCGCTCTTCCAGTTCTATTATATTTCACACATGGTTTGGTCCAAAAATCTATTACATCGTTTTTCAGTAAGTGTAAATTATCTTGCTGTTCCAGCGTTTTGAAGTTAACATTGTAGACTTTGTACCTGACAAAAACCAATTTTATAAAAAGTCAGTACCAACTTATTAACGCCATCACTAACTATATCAGTACCGCTCCACCGAATCAAATGCCCGGCACCGCCTCAAATGAATTTAACAACTACTGCGCCGGTGAAATTATTGGAGCGGCTTTGGCAAGATACCGCTTGCTGACGTCACGCAGCAAGGACCGCTCGCTAGAAGCGTGTGGTCAGCAGGACTAGTGGCTTGCTGCGCGATTGCCGCGAGGCGTCAACTGTTTTATCTAGTCATTGTAAAATTTACTTTAACACACGATTTAAAGGCCTCACTTTCATGGCAAGGTATTTGCCGAGGCGTAGCCGTGCTGATATACTGAGTGGTTACCTTAATCCGTCACGTGCGAGCCACACCCCTGAACGATACTACAAAAAACGATACAAGATATTCCGATCATCGTTGTCAATCAATTAGTCCATAGAATTGCACAAAATTTTCGTCTCGTCAGTTTTGCTGCAATTCTATTGGTAAATATTTGACAAAGATGATCTGAATATCGTGGAACGTTTTTCGTAGTAGACTTTGTTTCTTGTACTTACGTACCGTATGCACTATACTCAATATTTGATACAGACAGACAGACGGACCTTAAGGAACCTTTTGTCACATATTTGTTTTGGAAACCCTAAAACTACGTTTAAATTGAGGCTTTTGAGGTTAACACTGCTTGAAATAAGGGTCAACTGTTTGATATCAAAGGCGTCTGCATAGCTCTTTAAACAAACTGCGTGTCTTCAGATCCAAAGTATCGACTAATCGGAAGAAAATGTAACCGTCATCAAGAGCAGGTTTTTTTTCAAAACATTTTTATGACTCTTTTAAATCTTTACTACCCATGCGTGATACGTTGAGACCCCAGTAGAATGCGACTCCCTCGCTTGCTTCCCCTGCACTTCTCTGATGGCGTTAATAATCCCGCTACACTTACAATACGGGAGCCATTCTTCATCACTTCATCACAAGCAAACACCTGTTATATCACCGCGCCAGATTTCAACTTATCCGCACGGGTAGTACGTCCAAATGTCATCTCAGTATTAGCATAGCTCTCATTGTCAGTCCTTTTTAAGATCGCTAAGCGAAGGCTTGAAGCTAGGACGAGTTAAAGATCTTAATATATATAATGTCTCACCCTTTATATTCTTCATTTCTGCCAGCAACAGAACTTATTAAAACAAATAAATAAAATAAAAATAACATTGTTTAAGAGTTTTAAGGCGACCAACGTTACAATTCATGTATTGAATTGTGATTGTTCAGATATATTATCTCTTATCAATTAATAATCTTAATAAAAACATTTTTTCATAAATCCTTGACTTCATCTAAGGCTTATGATAGCTTGGTGACGTCACTAATCGTGACGTAGATTTTGGGCTCGATTTGTACTATAGCCTTGACTTTCTAGCGAGGGAAAGCTAATCGCGGTGTTGAGTACTTTTAGTAATTGTCTAGCTGGCCCTCAACCTTCGACCCTCAGGCTGAAAATCTGTCACCAAGCACCTACGAGTGAGTTCTGGGAGCTCTGCATTTGAGAGCTATTTCATATTCAAAATATCACTTGCCATGATGATATTGAGGCATAACATAAGCCTATTCATTTTATATTTACCTAACTCACTATTCATTTATTCTGCAGCTAAGTGTAGTGTGTTATATATAGATAAGCTGGCACGTTGACACATATAGGGTCATCGATTACTACGTCAGCACGGCTCCATCGCAGCAACGGCCCGGCACCGCCTCAACTCAATCCAAACACTAGCCGCCAGCGCGCCGCCTGCGAGGTGGCAGCTCGCGACGCGGCGCCGTTTAAATTGGTGACGCGGCTTTGGCAAGATACCGCTTGCTGGCATCACGCAGCAAGGAAGCGGACCGCTCGCTGGAAGCTTGTGGTCAGCAGGACTAGGGGCTTGTAGCGGAAAGCGCGCTTGCCGCGACGCGTCAGCTATTTTATCTAGTCATTGTAAAATTTACTTTAACGCATACTATTTAAAGGCCTCACTTGCATGGTAAGGTAAATCATAGTGAGCAGTGGCTCTAAAGCCTTTCGTAAACCCAATATCTTATATAGGTAAATAAAAATCTGGTGTTTAATAATTAATTTAATTTCCTTGAATTCCAAACTTTATGTCATCATTATCCTATTTAGAACTGCGTTTGCTAGCAAAACTGTTTCTTGCGTATCTTGCACCAGCTTTTATACCTTCCCAAGTTTCAAATCCAGCTTGTTCAATAAAATCAGGATCTACCATGAAACCCAAAGCTGTGCCAAGGCCGAATCTGTGCCCTGGAAGCTCATAAGTGTACGAAAATGGTACACCAACGTACTGTCCGTAATCTTGGGCACTGCCTGAAGCTTGATACAAAACTAACGCTACATTTCCAACAACATAATTTGGATTCCAGCTCATCTTAACAGAATCTATAGCTTGGGCCATTTGAACTCCGACTAAATGGAGAAATAATCCATTTGGAGGAAGTTCACCTGTGCCATATCCATAAAGAATCATGCTTCCAAAACTGTGGATATCCAGGAATAGTTCGATACGGTCTTTGTGCTCTTCGAAAATGTCTCTGATAATAGCGGTCTCTGGCTCAGAGAATGGGCCTCTGCCGTGGAAGGTGTCCATACAAGCGATGTTGCTGGAGGCCTGCGACCAGTTGATGTCGAAATTGCGGTTGAGGTCAACTCCTCTGCAGACTGCATGATCTGCACGGTTCTTGCGCCAGAAACGGTTCTGAGAAAAGAATTTATGTTGTATAATTTGAAAATTTTGAAGTACAATTATCTAAAAATACACAATTTGGTTGTCCAATCTTTACTCAGTGTATAAAAAAAACTCGGAGATCGAACCCACGACCTATGAGACGGAATTCTAACGCCCAAATAGCAAATTTCTCCAAAATCGTTAGAGCCGCTTTCGAGATCTACATAGATTTTGATTCGAGAGAAACATAATATATTTCTACATTTATAGACAGACAATAGCTGTGACATACATGTTTGTTTAGAGATGATGGTAACAAGTTCAAAGCTTTACTTATAAGGCGTTATCTTTAGTATTAATATGTGTTTTCCCTGTTCCATTATACATGATTCGTCACAATTTACATCTAACTTAGATTTTAGCTCTATCTTATCTGAGAAGCCTTTGTTTTGATGGATTTTAAAAGAGCAGCAATTCATTCAAAGCACTTGACCACATGTATACCATGGTAAGTGATAATGCGCCCGATGGTAGAAAGAAGTACTTTGACTTTATGATTTTGGACCCACTGTTAACGTGGTTATGAAAAGTCCAGTTTATAAATGCTCACCTCATCATGAGAGAACACGTATCCATCAGGGTTAGCAACAGGCGAAATGATCCAGTCAATGTCCTGAAGCAGATCCTGCTCTGTGACGTCGATCACCAACTTATGGATGGCGTATAGAGTAGCTGGCAAGGTAATCCATTCACGAGCATGAAGCAGAGATTCGATGAATACGATCGGTTTGGTTCTGTCCTGTTTAAAGGAAAAAATATTTAAAACGTGGGGTAAGTTTTAGTAAAAAGTAATGAGAAACTTTTGATTAGGTTCCGTACCTAAAGAGAAAAACAGAGCTCTATTGCTGTCACTGTGTGTGATCTTTTTTTATACACTAGAATGTTCACCCATATCCTAAACGCAGAAAGCTGTAAACTGGGTAATTTTTTAAAAAAAAAGGTCAAAAAGGTCTCATCCCGTGATGGAATGATCGTTCAATTGATTTAGGTTTCTGAACCATTCAAAATTATAAAATTTTTCAGATTGTTTCTGTCATCATTAAATAGATATTACGATAGATGAGGTAAATTCGTTTCAGGCCCATTCAGGCCTTTATATATAGGATAAGATAATGTTTAAATGGTGATTTACCTGAAAGTTGGTGGTAGATATCTTCAAGTACTTGATATCTCTTCCTTCGACACTTTTACCAGCATTTACTAAGGTGACAGTAGATGAATAGACCTCTGCTAATTCATCTAGGTATGCATCAACCTGAAAGATTACACGTTTTTTAGGAGAAACAGTTCTTGTTATTTACTAGGGACTTTTACCGGCTTCATCCTAGCTCTACCCAGTGTTAGTTAACCCAGTTAAGAAACATCGATTCTTTACCTCTTCGTATGTATAGATCCTGTCAAATGGAAGACCAGCAGATCTGGATGCGTTGAAAGGTTTTTTTTTAGCATCAGCTAGCATTTTATCTTCTAAATCGAGAAGTCTGTAATTATAGAAGTGTACATTTTTTAAATTCTGTAAATATTTGTATATATTTTTTTGAAATTTCAATGGCGTTTCCATAGTAAAAGTTATTCACAATGATGAATAAATTAACCCTTTGAGTATTAAACTAATACTCAAAGCATAATCCCTGAAAATTTAGCTAGAGAGAGAGAGAAAGCTTTTAATAAATCGGGTCTTTTTTCCATTGTATGGCTGGAAAGACTGATATGTCACTTGCTGACGTCATCGTATCAAAACTGGTAGACTGAACGAAGTTCTTAAGCTTGTATCCTTCTTCAAAAGACAACAATCTGTTAATTATTATAAAAGCCTCAAGGGACACTTGAATAATAATTAAGTTCCGATGATGATGACGATTGATTGATGAGGAGTTGAAAAAGAAAATAAATATTCTCATAATCATGTTTTTATTGTTTTACCTCCATTATGTTCCAAATTATTTATTACTATGTACATTAAAAGTATATTGTAGATTTATAGAAAAAATTAAGAATTTTTTGTTCTCCTGTTAAATTTAAAATTTTCATTTCTGCATCTTCTTCCAGACACCGTTTCTTGTTCTCATAAATGTGACAAAATCTAAACTTACTCTCTAACATTCTCAGCTTCAACATTAAACTCAATCCCAGCACCAAATAATGCATTTTGTAACAACTGCCTCTTCTCACCAGGGACGAGGACAAGACCTGGCCTGCCTGGTAGCGCATGAGACCAGACATCCAGATCTAACTGT